>CM038797.1:104329864-104929864 GCA_021764765.1 Vicia sativa | reverse complement strand
TCTCCAATAACGGATTTTCTCGATCCATCAAAAGCTTTGACTACCACACCACTGAATTTCATAGGTGTTCCTTTGTAAGACAAACGAGTGAGATTCGTTTTTGGAATTACGTTTAAGGAAGAGCTAGTGTCCACTCGCACGTTGGACAAAGAGTCAGATTGACAGTTCATAGAGATATACAGTGCAAAATTGTAATCCCCACCCTCTTCAGGGAGTTCTTCATCAGAGAAGCTTAGATTGTTGCAAGCCATTATGTTTGCTATGATTCCACCAAATCGGTCGATAGTCACATCGTGATTTACGAAGGCTTGATCCAAGACTCTCATCAGGGCCTCTCGATGGGCTTTAGAGTTTAAGAGCAAAAAGAGTATTGAGATTTTGGAAGGAGTTTGCATCAGTTGATCCACAACCTTGTATTCACTCTTCTTGATTAGCTTTAGAATTTCATCAAAGTCAGGGTTGATATTGGTTCCATTGGACGGACCAATGTTTAAGTCTGGATTACCAACAGGAATTCCTACAGGATTCACAACGGGTACCTCGATAGGACTTTGCCTAGTCACAAGAGCGATAGGCTGCTTTGGTGGCAATGGGGGTATGCACACGTCCACTCCTAATTACTCGACTTACATCGGCGATGTTAACTACAGATGAAAGAGTAGGTATAGGGACTTCTTTCCCATTTTCCATCATTGTTGCATTTTATTGGTAGGGAACTGCTTTGTCAGAGTCATAAGGAACAGGTCCAGGTAGACAGATGATTAAAGGAGAAATAAGAACCCTTGGATTATTGTATGTGACCTCTATGCGCTAGGGCATATTGAAATGAGGAATGATGACGTTAACTTCACGAGTTACCGAGTTGATATCTGAGACTAAGTGCTCACGCATATAACATCTTATCATATTCACTTCATTCTCATTCCTATTTCTGAGGATTCGAATGTTGCCATTATCCATTAGTCGGTGAAGATCTATTTTCACAGTAGAACATCCACGAGAATCTCTAGAACAAATCCTACAAGATCTTTAGTTGTGTCGTGCAAAACCACCCATTATGCACAAAGTAGCATGCATCTGTACTAGATCTGCTCTTACGAAGTTTATGTCGAAGACTTGATATTGGCCAATACATCCATACACCATGTTTACAGCGTGCCCTCTATGATTAGGCAGCGGATTAGCTTGTACGTTCAAATTCATATCCTTAAAAGAGAGAAGGTTAGATCTAACTAATCTTTGAACTTCAGCATTCAAAGCCATGGATTGTTAGAGATCATGGCCAGGTTCCCCTTGGTGAAAAGGACAAGACACATCAGCTTTGTACCACCAAGGTAGCTTATCAGGCACTGGCGGTGGTGCTCTAGTTTGAACAAGATTCCTCTCAATTAAAGCATGATATAATTCCGTGTAAGACATCGGAATTGGTTCAAACTGTAAAATCCTTGGAGAACGATTCTGATTATTGTTGAATGGCTGAGCCTATTGTCGAGGATGCTAATTCTGTTGTTGAAATTGTGGGGTAAATCCCGTGTTTGAATTTGAACTAAGAATTGGTGCGACAACGGCTACCTATTGTCGGTGATTAATGTTTCTTCTTGGTTTCCCTTGGGATACCATTCCAACATCTTGTTCTTTCTTCTTTGGGAAACCACTTCCAAATTTCTTGCTTCCGCTTGAAGATCCAACTTCTTTTGTCAAACGTCCTGCTCGGACTCCTTCTTCCAATCACATCCCCATGTTTACCATTTCGGTGAAATCATTTGGAGCACTAGCGATCATATGCTTGATGTGCGATCGACCTAATGTGTCTAACGGTATCTTAACTGCAAGTGCACAGCCTATCGCGGTAGTAATAAAAGATTGTCGAATCCACAGGGACTTTGTAATCACTCTAGTGCGGGAAAGTAATGCTAGTTTAGCTAAGGCGGAAATTGTCACGTTTGGTTTAAGGAAGGTAAACTAATTGCTTTTAAATTAATAATGAAATGGAATGGTCGGTATGTAATAGGATGGACCTAAGGATCTAATCGAATTTAAGCGTATAAGGATGGTTAACTTAGTGTATCTGTAGAATTAATCAGTTTAAAAACCCTCAACTCACACTTTCGTGGTCTTATCTCGGATTACACGTCTAAAGCCCTATACCTGCTTTCGCTAGCCTATAAGTGTTTAGAACATACTTTTTGGAAACTTAATTAATTCTAATTCGTTTTAAAGCGCTTTCACTGTATTTAAATCGAATGCCTAACTTTAGCTATCCGGTGAAAATCTCACACTTTCGTGGTCTCGATCCTAACCTATTTACTTTTCTTACTTTCGTAACAAAAAGGTTTTATTTTTAAGCATAAAAAGTTATAACCAGAGTTAAGTTGATTAAGGTTTTAGCCTAAGTTTGATCAGATACCTATTGTCTCTAACTATCCCATACCGACACTAAAGGTTTAGCTAGCCATGGAAATCAGAATAAATTCACAGGAAACAGAAGTAAATAAACATAAAGCAGACATTATAAATAATTAATGAAACTTAAATTAATTAATTAAGATGTACTGTAATACAAACGTAAAATAAAGAACCTGAAAAATAAAGCAAATACTTCTAATCCTTCTTCCACAGATCGGAAACTTGGACTGTCGGTATTGGAAATATAAATGAAGTCTGAAGCTTGAATAAAAATCTAAACTAGAATAACAACTTCCTAATGTTGGAAATCGTTATTGGGACAAGGAAATAAATGAAGGAAATAAACGATTGCAGAGGAAATGTAAATTGAAATAGCAACGGGTTTTGGTTTCGGCAGAGCTTCCGCACAAGTAATCGTAAAAATGCTCTGTCCGTTTTACTTTGAAGGTTGAGGTATTTATAGAAGAATGCAGACTAGCAGTTGAGAAGAATTGAACTTCCTGGCTTCACTTGAATGTTCCAAAAATATAGGGACGTGGGTTGATCGTGGCTTCAGTGGGTGGTTGAGAAGATTCAGGAGTCTTTGACTCTTCTGCTTTAACCTTTCCACGTTCTGCACTTGTTTTGTAACTGATATTAGGCGCGTTACGGTCGTGACAAGTGTGTTACGAGCAGGTTTCATGTTTTCCCGTGTTACGATCGTGGCCATGGCATTACGGTCGTCACGCACTTCAAAAGTATCTTACGGTCGTGGCAGGTGGCTGACGACCGTCACAGCTACAAAATCTGTATTTCTTTGACAGATTCATCTTTTCTTCTGTTCTTTGATGCTATCTTTACATGTTTCATGTTTTCTTCTGGTTTGAGCTAAGTTATGTAGTACCTGGAAAAAGTCATGACAAACTCGAAATATTTGGGAGTTAATCGGGTCAAAATAATACGAAATGGGTTAATTTCATGGTAAATATTCGATACGATTTTGCGTTATCAAATTCCCCCATACTTAAACCTTTGCTTGTCCTCAAGCAAAAAATAATCAATTAGAAAAATCGGACAAGTTTTTATAGACGCACATATCTAGTATACCTTTTTGTTTTCAAATTATTACAAGAAATCCTAAGTTAGTTCGGCCAATAGTTAAGTAAAACAACAACGATACGCTAATGACACAAGCAACAAGCTAGTCGATGACTATCCGTTTTAAACAAAACGTTCAACCATGCTGTTATAATTCAATTCAAAGTTCCTTGTACCTATTTCACCCAATTTCATTCTTGCGCAATCACATTAAGCCCATTATCCTTACATGCACGTAGTGGAATAGCCGGTTAGTGGTTCTGATCAAAACACAATGGTTTCTGGCATAATTATGTGGCAACCTCTTTTATCCAATTGCAAGATGCGGGGGATCAAACCGTAGTTTTCCCTACCAAGTTTAGTACCAGATGCTTCTAAACCACCTAAACAATGGATTCTCATGTTACTTAGTAAAAGCTTTTGCATCCGTTGGATTAAACGATCGGGTGAGGATCGTCCAATTTAATTGGTGCATTACCTATTTCCTTAAAGCATGTAACATTCTTTTAAAATGATTAACAAGATCATCCACTTATGTCCATCGGCTTTCCACGTGATTTGTGCTAAGACTGGTGCCGACTGCTAATATAAACTACTAAGGGCTAGTTTAAGACTTAAAACTCGAAATATCGGTATAACAGATGTTTAGACGGATTGTGTAAGTGGGGAGTCAAAGGTGTCATAACCGTATTGTTCTCGTCGAATCATTCTCGGCCTTCTAACTATGATTTCAGTTAAAGTAGGTAACTAACGATTATGCGAAAATAAAAGGCGAAAAAGTTTTGGTATGGCTGAATAAAACGGGGAGAAAATGAAATAACGAAAGATTACTAAAATAGAAATTGAAATTACTCGTTCTGAATTAAGAATGCAGTACTCCTCCCACACTATATCAAACATTTTCTCAATGTTATGATATAATGGCGAGGTTAAATTAAAAATACATCAGAAAAACAAAGAAAACAACAAGGAAAAAGAAAAAGGAAGACTACTGATGACCACGGCGACTTCTGGTTCGTGATCTTCTGGAGGGAGTGGCTTCAGAGTCGGTGCTCTGGGGTCCAAGAGATGTGACATCCATCCTCAAAGCATTAAGCTCGCTCAGAGCTTCATCAAGTCTTTCATTCATCGAGCGTTGACCACTCAGGATTTGGGCATTTTGCGCGAGCAAGACGTCGAAACGCTCCTGATGAAGCTTCTCAGACTTGGCATTCATAAGGTTCTGATGATGAATGGCTCGGAGGATTTCTTCATAAGCGGGAGGTGGCGGAGCAGAGGAAGACTCAGGTATATCAGGCACAGGAACAACTCTATCCAATTCTTCCTGCATCTCATCAGCGGGGCCGACAGGTGGTTCCTCTTGTGCAGCAGCATGACCTTCAGGGGCTTCAGGGTTAAATAGCCAATTGGCTCGGTTCTGAGGATCGATTCGGTCCCTGCAAGGCAAAACAATGTTAGAGTAAACTATGTTCTGTATCACTGGATGGAACTTTCCGTCGTCCCGCTCGTGGATAAGGTGGGCTGATTTGCAATGATCCAAGGTAAGCAGAATCGGTGCTCGGGATGGTAGATGAGCAAGGGTGTCACCATGATTCAATGCCAAAGCAAGAGAAGTGACAAGCCCTCCGAAATAGAAAGGTTTGCCGCCTCTGGTGCAGATGGAATGAATATGGGCCAGAGGAAGGGTGCGGCGTTGATTTTCGACCGAGAATGCAGCATGAAAATAGCTCCTTGGAGTTGAGCTTATGGTTGCTATCTCTTGCGAAGATCGTGTTACACAGGATACGGTGGAAGTAGCGAATGGCAGGATTATGGATTTGTGTGGCATTGAGGTGATCGTAAGAGTTTGCACGGTTGTTGGTGAGGCTATGCCAAAGGTTGAAAGATTCTTCACCAAAATTGTCGGGCACACGGAGGTGGGAACCTTCATCGGTGTAGAAATCAAGCAATCGTCCGAACGCGTTTTGAGAGAACTCGTATTCGGTACCAAAAATGCGAAACTTCGCAACACCAGAAAGTTGGTTTGTTGGACCATTTGGAGTAATGTAGCAGAAAGAGCTGAGGAACTCAAGGGTGAGGTTCTCGTACGTGGGCTGGGGCTGGCTACAGAGATTCCATAAGTTGACATTCTGGAGAAGACATTGAACACTTTCAAGCAAACCAAGGGCTCTTAGGCAGTCAGTGTCGACATACCTAGTAGGGTGTAGTCCTCGACGTTGGAATTTCAAGAACTTAATCCGTTGAGTCTCGCCTTGGTCACCATCACGTAGGGTAATGCCTGGAATTGGCTGGAGATTGTTCGCCATTTGCATGCAAGAGTGTTTGAGTGAGAATGGGTGTGGGTTTTGAAAGAGTGAATGAGAGAAAGATACGGGTGAATGGGAGTATATATAGTGAAAAAGAGTAATGGGAAGTTTGAGAATTGGAAGGGATTAGTGGTGATTTAAATGGAGTTAATGGGGAGTGAATGGAGGAAGTGGGACGGTTGGGAAGTTATGGAAGAAGAAGAAAGAAAGGTTGAAAAAGAGGAAGAAGAACGTTTTGCTAACAGGGTTACTGATGTAACCCGTGTTACGGTCGTAACACCTAGCTGACGAGCGTAACACGCTGAAGGGCGTGTGACGGTCGTGGGGGTTCAGTGACGATCGTGGCAGCTACAAAATTTGCAATTTTCAACAGAACAGAACACAATTACACAGAGTGATATTTTTATAGAAAACACAACATATAAAGCGTACCAACCATAGTCCAACATAAATATGAAATTAATCCATTCAACACACATTCCAATATATAATTCGCAATAATTAGAAAACCATAAACCATTGTAAACAGAATAATGAATGTAAATTGAAACTGAAAACAAACAATTGCATTAATTCAAAATGAGCTACTTGTTCTTTTTGACAGAAAGTAAATGATTGTAAATCTAAAAAAAATTGAAATGTAATAATCTAATAAAGAATGAAACTACCTAGAAACGAAACAAAATGGGAAAATTCTAAAAACTAATCATTTGAAAAACTGAAAAACTAAGAAACTAAGAACTGCTTCATCCAATCTTTGCTTTTAATTCCTCTAAAGCCTTGGTGATGTTATAGAATTGTTCCACTGTGATGTCAGTTAAGCCAATGAGATCCAAACGCATATTCTTCAATTCATTCTTTATTCCATCAATGTCATTTTTATAAGAATCCAAAGTGGTCAGAATGGTATTCAAGTGTGTAGTGTATTCTCCTTGGGTTATGTCAGGGGCTACTTGTGCTTCAGCCATATTGGTAAAATCATGGTAACCAGGAGGAGTTTCAGGATCCGTTTCGTTTTCAGACATGAAATTATCAGCAACAAAATATGATTGTTGAAGCAACTCGATTTTCAAAAATCTTTTAATTCTCGAAAACTAGTGAAATCGCCACCTAATTTTATTTGTTCTAAAAAGAACGGGAAAATATAGATAAAACCCCAAACAAGCGGATAAGGCGGTCTACGTGACCAAAAAGTGGGATCGGGAGTCGGTTATGTAAGGGGAAGGTATTAGCACCCCTTACATCCATCGTACTCGATGGGACCCATTTAATTCTACGCGTTTGTGTGTGTGTTTATTGCTAAGTTATGAATACCAAAAGGAAAAAGAATTGTTTGTTATTATTTTGAGTTTGGCACGGTTTCAGAACCGTGTGCCTACATATTCCCTTGTGCAATGGGAAAGTCAAAACTCTGTAGTTCCTCTCGAAAAGGTTTTAAGTTTGTTGTTTTGATTTTATAAGAAAAATCGTGTATTTAGACATTTCAAATACTTTGAGCTAGGACTTGTTTTGTTTGTTTGAAAATCTTAAGTCCTCATTCGTATTTGGAACGACTATTACACTCTCTTTATCCGAAAAGAGTTTTTTACGATCGCATATGAGCGATAAAAGAATTTGAATGAGTTGAATCGTTTTTTATGTGGATGAAAAAGTACCGAACAACGAGGCTAGCGTCTCACGATTCAAATACTAGAAACCCGAGGAACGAAAGTTCGCCCAAGTCGTCTATCACCCAAAAAGTTTTCTTGAGAAAAAGTGAAGTGAAACGAAGTTCACGTTATTTAGGAGTCTTTAAGCCACGGGTCTAGCGTCCAACGACTTAAAGACTTAAGTTTGTTTGGGGGACAAGTTTTTTAGCAACTGGTCTAGCGTCCACCGACTTAAAAACTTGTACTTTATTATGAAAAAGATTTTGAAAAGGCACTCGACGTTGGATCGAGGTTTGAAACTTATTATGAAAGTGTTTTTGCAATGCGAATTATGGTTAATTGAATATATGGTCCTAAGGTGTGATAATGGAAAAAGAGCACACAATTGTATACAAGCATTAAATAAATTAAAAGCCCATACAAGGTGGCTTGGACAATCTATTGTGTAGGTGCATGCACGAAATAAATTCAATCGATTAATTAAACAAAACTTAATCAAGTAATTAGTTTAATAAAATTAATTAGGTAAACTAATTAATTTTAAATAACCTAATTAGATAATTAAATAATATTTAACCGATCAATTAAAGTTTCATTGTAAGCCCAAGAGTAAGCGTGGTGTGTGCAAAAGGTGTGGCCGTTGGGACGCTTCAAAGCTTTGTCCACTCAGGGTTTAAAAGATGGCTCGCACGAGTATTAGTTTGAAAAATGTTTTTGGTTTGTGCTTTGTGAATAATAAATAATAAAGCAATAAATACAGATATTTATTAGCTATTACAACCGGTGGGGAGTGGGGATACAAATTTACGAATGAGGAATAAATCGAAAAGAAAATGCTAAAAATTTCCTAATAACAAAAGAAATAAAATCTAACTACACTAATATTATTGTTTTTACACATTAATGATTTTTATGATAAGAAAAACAAATAAACAAAAGTAATAATAATTTTTGTTACTTAAAGAAAATAATAATAATTATTAATAATAAGAGTAGTAAATAATAGTAATAATAGCAAGTAACAGTGTTTTTTTTATTTAAAAAATGTAATAGTAGTAATAATGATAATATTAATAATAGTGATAAATAATAGTATTAGTAATATTTATGTAACAATAATTATTTTTAATAATATGCCTATAATACTAATAACAATGATAGTATAATAATAATAGTAACATAGTATAGTAATGGTATAAAAATAATAATAATAATGATATGATAAAACAATAATACTAATGATATGATAAAAATAACAATGCTAATGATTTGATAAAAAAATAATACTAATAATATGATAATAAAAATAATACTAATAATTACTTAATACTAATTTATAATACTGATTGGGAAAAGAAACAAGAAGACGAAGCATCTGTCCTTCTCTCGTAGCTCTCTCTCGACCTGTTCCTCTTTCCTTTCCCAAACTGAACCTAATCCTACCCAGGAAAAAGCCAAGGAAAACCTTCTTCTCTCAATCGCCGCCAAACGGCCGATCTCTCTCTCTCACTCACCGCGCCGGACCTCTCTCTCACTCATCGCGATCTCGCGATCGCGACCCTCTCTTCTCTTTCGATCTGTTCGGTTCGCATGTTTCGATCTTGACTGTTGGCTTGTGATTTCTGATATTGTGTTTTGTTTTTGTGGGTTACAGGTAGCTTTGGCTTTTGGGAAACCTAACAGGCTGTCGGCGTCGTACCTTTCGGGTGAGACCTTTCCAACTTGTCTTCCTCTTCTTCTTTCTTAACTTCAGAACTGGATTTCTGAAAATCTTGCTTTTCTGAGGGTGTTTGGGTCTGGAAAATGATGAGTCTATGTTGCTGGGTTTGGAACTGGTACTATCGTGCTTGAATGTTTCTGTTTTTTTTGGGTTTTGAACTTTTTGGTTTGACAAAACGTTTGGCTTTTTGAATGCCCTGGTGTGGAAAATGTTTTTTTTTTTTTTTCAACTGATGGCCTCTTGTTCTCTTTTTAACTGATAAGAAACAGATACTATGTGTTAAAATTTTCTCTCTGTTCTCAAAAAACTGATGGACTCTTGTGTTAACTGCTGGATTCAAAACCTTTTCTTTTCTCTGATGACTTCTGGTCTCTATATCTCTATACCCTTTGCAACAGATGCTACATTTGATCCTATCTCTCTCTTTTTTCTGATATATTCCCAGAACAGATACTATATGGTCTTGGTCCAACTCTGTTACTATCATCAAAACTGGTTTTAACCCTTTTTTTACCTTTGGGTGAAAAACACTTTGAATTTTCCTTTTCCCTTTCTATGTTAATGCTGCTATGTGTTGCTTGTGGAGATTGTTTTACTTCTGCTACTGCTGATGTATGCTGATAACTACACCATTTGTCTTTCTTGTTGCCTGTTGGGATATATTTGCTGCCTTTGCTGTCTCAATTTGCTTGCTGCCTTATGTATTAAACTGTGAACAGATTTATGCGTACTGGGATTAAAACCGTTGCCTTTATTTATGCTGCCCGTTTAGAATCATTAAACCGTCGCCTTATGATACTTGCTGCCTGTTTAGAATCATTAGATTGCTAACCATGATGATTAACCTGAGTTAGGCTTATTTGTGAACCGAATCCTTTCGTGATTTGCAAATAAGCGGTTTTCTTTTACCGATGATTAATCTTGTTTGAGATTATGAGGTTCAGCATTAAACCTGATTCCCGCCAAACACCCAATGATGAATCATGACAAATAAGAATAACTTTTTGACAATTTCTCATACTCGCTTACGCTTATGCTTGCTAATCACTTTTCTTTTCTTGTTTCATGTAACATGTGGTGAAGACGGAGAAAGCAAAAGGGCAGCCCGGATGTGAAGAAATTCGGAAGAAACAACACCTAACTCGGACAAACCTTTAGAAACTTGTAGGATTAACCTTGTAGTTTACGGATTCTCTTTTTTTGTGACAAAATTGTAATTTCTATGAGCAAACTTTGAATACTTTAATAATTTTGTAACTCAAATTTTATTGAATTAATAATATGAACTTGTTTCTTCACATTTCAAACTTAATCTTCCAATTTCTCACAAAAATGCATCATAATCTTGTAGAAACTCACAACAGCTAAATGCAATCTTGAATGATATCCGTAGCATCTTACCGTACTCAAAAAGTGGATTAACCGATATTTTACTTAACGAACTTGCATCGTTCCTTCTAGTGAATTCAACCTTCAAAGACAAACAAATCCTTTAACGTTTAAACCCCGAATTTGGACAAAACACATACTCATCTTGAATGCCAATTCCGAAGGCAAATGAGTTCCCTTTAGACATTTAAATCGTCTTGAATAAATGACAAAACTACAGTTCTCTCTGAAATCCAGTGTAATGAAAACTTCGTCCGTAGAATTTTGAAACCAACATGATAGAACATCTATGATACGAACAAATCACCAAAGTGAAACAAAGGAGAAAATTTTTGGGGTGCGACAGTTGCCCCTATTCAATCATCTTAAACCTGATAAGTGAGAAAGATTGACGGCTTTCGAACGTTCAAGGTAGAAGAGGATTGAATACTAGAGAACCCCGAAAATTTGCCCTACGCGGCAAACCGAAGTCACAAAAGAAAGTGGATAACAACATCTTGACTACAGAGTCAAGGAGAAACACTTGAGGAGAGAACTTGCTAAACATCAACGGAATGCCTTAACATAACAGTGCCCAATTAATAGGAGATTTCAACATCATTGGGGATAACCGTGTAACCGAAATGATTTTGACAACAATTTTAATGAAAGTGCTATGAGAAGAAAAACAAACTTCTCAAGCGAAAAGAAAAACAATATTTTGAAAAATTGACATGACTTAACAAAGAGTTCTCTGAACTAAGGAATACCTGGAGACCTTAAACAAAATT
This sequence comes from Vicia sativa, assembly GCA_021764765.1. Taxonomy (NCBI): domain Eukaryota; kingdom Viridiplantae; phylum Streptophyta; class Magnoliopsida; order Fabales; family Fabaceae; genus Vicia; species Vicia sativa. The sequence continues at coordinate 104,918,547 of CM038797.1, read as the reverse complement.
GAAAAACGACACGATTGAGAACTTAACAAAGAGTTCCCTGATTGACAAGGCGAGAACTTAACAAAGAGTTCTGAACTAAGGACTACACAGAGACCTTAAACAAAATTGAAAAACGACACGATTGAGAACTTAACAAAGAGTTCCCTGATTGACAAGACTGAGAACTTAACAAAGAGTTCTCTGAACTAAGGACTACCTGGAGACCTTAAACAAAATTGAAAAACGACACGATTGAGAACTTAACAAAGAGTTCCCTGATTGACAAGACTGAGAACTTAACAAAGAGTTCTCTGAACTAAGGACTACAGAGACCTTAAACAAAATTGAAAACGACACGATTGAGAACTTAACAAAGAGTTCTCGATTGACAAGGCCGAGAACTTAACAAAGAGTTCTCTGAACTAAGGACTACACAGAGACCTTAAACAAAATTGAAATGACATGATTGAGAACTTAACAAAGAGTTCTCGATTGACAAGGCGAGAACTTAACAAAGAGTTCTACGAACTAAGGACTACCAGACCTTAAACAAAATTGAAATGACATGATTGAGAACTTAACAAAGAGTTCTCTCGATTGACAAGACGAGAACTTAACAAAGAGTTCTCGAACTAAGGACTACACAGACCTTAAACAAAATTGAAATGACATGATTGAGAACTTAACAAAGAGTTCTCGATTGACAAGGCGAGAACTTAACAAAGAGTTCTCGAACTAAGGACTACACAGACCTTAAACAAAATTGAAATGACATGATTGAGAACTTAACAAAGAGTTCTCGATTGACATGATTGAGAACTTAACAAAGAGTTCTACGAACTAAGGACTACAGAGACCTTAAACAAAAATTGAAATGACATGATTGAGAACTTAACAAAGAGTTCTCGATTGACAAGGCGAGAACTTAACAAAGAGTTCTCGAATAGATGGCTTAGAACAATATCGAATTGTTGGTGCACGACAAGAGGAGCCATGGCATCGAATGTCTTTGACCGTGTAACCTCGAGTTACCCGCAATATCGGCGCACCCAAGAGTACAATTCTCGGGATAAACAATAATAATATCCACGGCGTGATATAGATGTTTATGAAGTCGGTAAATCTTGTTTCCGACATTTACGCGATGAGAGATCTTCCAACATGTACGGACATGTTGAACAACTTCGAGTTGACAAGATCTTCAATTTGTATGCGATAGCTTTACCGTTGATAGAAGAATCGATTCACGTGTGAAAAACTTCTAGGGTAATGAGCTTCAATTTTGCTGACATTGTATGGACAATGCGTTGCAGCAAGTGGATATGTAGATCAACGTCTGAGTTGGAGAAATATTTTGAGATTTGAATAAACATCCCGCCGGGTGGATATTTATGTGTTGAGTAGTTGATGACTTACTGGGGAAATAAACGCACCAGAAGTTTGATGTAGTTTTCTGAGAACGGCTCATAGGAGTAAATTGTGGAAGCCACTGCCAATAGCATTTGTTGAGAAGATTCTTGTCTGAAAGAAATCTTTGAAAATACCAAGAATAATGTTGTAGTAATCCTTTCTGAAGGAGACTCACTTGGGGATTAAATAAGCTTCGCTGGGGAAACTTCGTAAGAAAACCGTGTGGAAAATTCACTGGGGATTTCCGGTTGAATAATTTTGTTGACATTAGAGTCCATCTGAAAGAGAGAACTGTTTCTGGGGAAGACATCTCGATTGGAGACACCATCAGCTGTTGAGATCCAAACAAGTGTATAACTTGTACTGGAGAAAAGAGGATAATTTGTCGTCTGAGAACTAATCCTTCCAATTTGATCCTTACGAGGATATCTATAGTTTCAGTTGAAAAACCTGCAAAACAAATAGCCGAAGCTAATGCATGAGGATGATATGCATGATATGATTTTTTTTCTAATGCAAATGGTGTATGATTTCCTGACTGTTGAGAGAAGGAAGATATCACTGGGGAATCCAAATGAACGATCTTGTTGTCATAAGAGTTCACTGGGGATGATCAATCGATTCTCTGGGGAAGAGACTTCATTGGAGAGTTGACACTATTGTCGATTGTCTTTCATACAAGCATTCTCCTAGCACTGGGGAGAAAAGCTAGATTGTCATCTGAGAAAAGTCTTCTGCTTTTAATGAGGTACCTCAAAAGAAACTCTATGAAGAAGAATCATTGGGGAAATCCCAAATAAGAAGTTTCAGTGATACAAGAGTTCACTTGGGGAACCCAATCATTCTGGAATAGATTCAATTTGAGAATCGTCATCGTCGTAGACCAATTATGGTCGAGCCCTCAAACTTGTGATCGGAAGAACTAAATTTGTCAATCAAAATAGTCTTCAAATTATGATTCTGCTGAGAAGAAACACTAACCGATCTTGGAATAACCCGAGTCCTGGCTGAGGTTTATGAATGACTGTGCTATGTAGTATATGATATGAATGCATGAATGAATGCATGAATATGCTGGTTAATGCACTGGCTATCAAACTGAATCCTCGACACCGTTAGTCCGGAGGATAAAAGAACATGGCACAACAAGATGATTGACCAAGCTCCAAAAGTTGAATTGCCGCTGGAAGGGCTGCAATGCTAATTCTTGTAGAACGACAAATAGCAAACTTCTGAGTTGATTAGATGATGAGAGGCATGCTCCATGTGGGGGAATGCAGCTGCATTGGATTTTGCACTTCGGAATCTTAATATGCCCCGGTCTGGTAGATCTTCTAGAAATCTTTGCTGAAAAGGAGTGTCCCGGCATCCTGCGTTCTGACGCAACACTTTACTGATCATCAGTATTTCAAAGGAATTGGATATTCTGATATGGGAATATCATGCCTTGATAGGAGCTTTGGAGGTATTTCCGCATCTCAAAATAACCTCATTAGATTTATCAAAATCTCAGAGTGGCAGACTTTGCGCAGATGGACGACATGCCCCAGGATGAACATTGGAGAGACTCCAACGTCTCGAAGTAGTTGCTTCAGATGAATCTTTTCAGCAAGCTTGCTTTAGAATGAGTCTTGGAAAGACTTCTACGTCTCAAGTATTTCCTCAGATTGACTGCATCTGAATAAGGAGCTATGTAAACATAGGGAAGACCTGCCCCAGGACGAGCTTTAGAGAGACTTCTACGTCTCAAAGTAATTACTTCAGGCTGATTGATTCTTGAACGAACACTTGCTCTAATTAAGAGAGCTTTGAAGTAACGGCTTTAGATCAACAACATGTGAGCCACTAACTTGATGGAATGAGAGCTCTTTTTTTTTTTAGAAGGCTTCAATGTGTCGAAGTAATTGTCTCAGATTGATTGGAGCTGATTGGTTCGAAAAAGATTGAAGCGAAATGCCCCAATGTAAACTTTAGAGACTCCCATGTCTCGAGGTGATTGCTTCAAGTTGGTGAAACATTGTCCTGGTTAACCTCTTTGAGAAAGACCAAATCACCTGCTGATTGCTCTTTAAGGACCTGCCCCTAGATTGGCGGAAATTCGAGGAGCTGAATTTTGATTTGATTGCCCCCAAATTCTTGAGAAGACAACTTGTGATATGCTCAAAGAAGTCCTTAGATGTCCTGCCCCTTGCTACAAATAAATGCTAACTCAGCAGAATAATCAAGTTTCTCTTCTTTGGACAAAGTTAAACTCTTCACTGATGTTCATTATGAGAACTCTTTTAATGTCAAATAATTGTTTTACATGTAGAAGAATGTTTATTGTGACAATTATAATGCAACATTTATGCGTCTTGAAGTTTTGTATGAAAAACATTATGATTTTTTTTTGTGAGTGAAACACTCTTGGAGTGCAACACTGAAAATTTCTTTTTGAAAGATAAGACGAGCATATGATACCAACACAGATACTTCACACACTGTAGGAGTCAGGTAAACGCGATCTCTTCGTCGTATGCTTTTGAATTAACTCATGCTTCAATTAGGACTTTTGAGGGTTGTAACGTGGTCTGGTTCACGGGTTTTTTTAGAAAAAGGATTTTTAGGCTCAAAATATTTGGTGCCCGCCCATTCTCCATGATGCTCTTCAGTCCTAAGTTCAACTATCTTAATACAAGCGCTCATCTCTCGAGAGGTGTTATGGTGGTTGAGGAACCGATACGAGGTTTCTTGGACACGACAGTCACTCACATTTGTCTTTGGTGTCTAACCACACGACTTGTTCTTTGTTGGGAATTTTTCTTTGAAAATGCATTTCAAGATTTTTGCTTGACTTTTGCCTAAGCGACTTATTAACAAGTTCCGACTTAGCGGGCTTTTTGTCTTTTTCTATTCATCTTTCTTTTGAACAAGTCGTGGATTTATACACAATCATTGATTTGTTAGAAGAGATGGTGACTGTCTGAGTCCTGAGGTAGATGAAAGATAAATGTTATGGTGTCGTCATGTGTTGACCTTTCTGATGTGCAAGAGATAACCAACACGGTATCATTCTCCTTTGATGCACACTATTGATAGATGGAGGTCGACTGCTGTGGTTTTGACCTTTCTCAACCTTTTGAAGGATAGCCATTGTTGTATCCTTAAATGCTTACTCTCTTGATGAGTTTGGAACGCTCGATCAGATCAGATTAACTGAACACTACCCGCCCACAGGGTAAAAAAAACGATGAGGGTTTTTCTGAACAGAAAAGAAACTCCTACTTCAAGGCTCGAGGGGGTTAACGATGGTTTATCTCCCTTATAACTCCGGTGTTTAGGGAATTGAAACAAGGCCTGTACATCATTAGCAGGGTTCTACTCAAAAGCACATGACTAGAGACCTGGCGTTTTTTCAATTATCGTCATCCTCCCTCCAATCTTTGCCTAGGCGAAAGAGTTGGTAACATTGGTATCAAAATGCTCGCAAATCATTTAAAGAGTGATAACGAATAGATTGAGTGACAACGAATGGATTACTTCAAGACAAACATATTCGTTGCATTAAGATAAAGACAAACAAGTTTCTACATGCAAACAAAGTTTAAACAATTAAACAAGATACACATGAAAATGCAGTACAAGAAATACAAGATTGTCATTGTTGAGGAGACTTGAGCTCTGTCTTGACTTGTTGATTCAGATGAATTTCAGTAGTCCTGGCGTTCACTTGAGTACGGGGTTGCCATTCACAAATAGATTTCCTCCTTGAAGAGCCAAGTACTTCTGGTCAATCAACTGTTGAACTTTGGCTTTGTAGGCGTTGCAGTCCTCTGTCGAGTGTCCTACTGTTCCAGCATGGTATCCACATCGCGCGTTATGATCATAACCAAGCGGGAATAAACTTGGTGGGTTAAGAAACTTAGGAACCACCAATGAGCTTTGAACCAGATATGGCAGAAGTTGACTGTAGGTCACTGGAATTGGATCAAGAGGAGCCTCCCTTCTTTCCAAATTGTTCCGAGGCACAGTTTGATTTTGAGAGTTCTGACTCTGAAGTTGAGGAAGATCAGACAAAAGTTGTTGATGTAAAGATTTGAAAGATGGTAATGGAGGATAATGAGTTGGTGTTTCAACCGACTTCCCTTTGCTAGAACTTGAGATATCTTTGCTGAAGGTTACCACCTTTTTTGAAGTGAACATCTGGTCTACTTCACCACTACTCTTCAAAGTCTCAACTTCCTCTTGGCAAGCAATTGTCCCAATGAGTTTTGGAAGTTCCTCAAAATTGCTATGATTAGACCTTGCAAGCAAAATGTCTAAGCTCGATCCATTCTGTTTGAAAAACAGAATCTTATCATCAATTAACTCTTGAACTGTGCATTTGAAGGCCGAACAATTCTCGGTTGTGTCCCTGTCGATGAAAAGCACATTTAGCTTTCTCATCAAACCAAGCTTTGGCAACCCTGCATCGGCTTCAATTCCTTGGTATCACCACACCGCTCCGAATCAAGTAAGGCAATAGTTGAGAATATGATATCGAGATTGGTGAATATCACATTGAGCATATCGGCGATAATGCGGATTAATCTGATTTGGATTCTTCTTCTTCGATCGGGGAGCAAGCAATTGCTTTTGTCGAGGAATCCTCGAAGGTGATGGTCGAGGATGATACTCGAGGGAGAAATTCGAATTGGAGAGTTCGCCACATGTGGATGTCCTTGACCCATGGAGACATCGATGATAGAGCGGAACCAAACTTGCGGAGATTGGTGTGGTGTTGCATTCTCTTTCAACACAACTTGCAAGAGATCCAAGACCACTCATCGACTTTTCGTGCTTAACTTCCGCCTTCAATAGTTCGACCACGAAGCTCGCCTATAGTCCTCGAGACATCCTTGGAGTTTTGAACGTGCGTCGAGTAGACAGTTTGATATTTCTGGACAGAAGAAATGAAATGAGCTTCTGACGAAGATGAAATGCATGCATTAAAGAATGTAATGTAATGTAATGGTAACGCATGTAAGAATGCGATGTAATATGGTAGTAACGCATGTAAGAATGCGATGTAATGGTAATGCATATAAGAATGTCATATGATGGTGATGCATGTAAGAATGCAGTGGTGGTGATGCATGTAAGAATGCGATGATGGTGATGCATGTAAGAATGCAGTGGTGGTGATGCATGTAAGAATGCGATGATGGTGACGCATGTAAGAATGCAGTGGTGGTGATACATATTGATGTTATGCGCAAAATCACATGTAAAGTCAAATAGCACAAGGGTTTAAAAGGACGGTCGGACATGGTTTCAACGTCTACCCAACAATTCCCCAAACAAGATTGGTTCTAATGTTTTTATGCTAAATGCTTCTTGGAGTCTCAGATCCCCTTTTTAGAAATATTATCCACACGCGATCGGACTATGTGGGGATAATACTTCCAAAAGTATACTCTAAGAAGCGGCTCTTAAAGGGATACTCAAAAATCCTTTGAGCGGTCGGTTTATTTTGGACATCCTAACACTTAGAGTTATAGGCCCTTTGTCCAAGAATTATCATCCCGCACTATTGTACGATGCAATAACTCCCTTAAAAAGACCAACTCTAAGTTGTGGTCTTCACGTCGATCCAAAAGACACGGATGTCCAATGGACCTAAGCTACTCAACCACTCTAATCTTATGTTTCCTAGAAGCCTGGGTATTGGGCTTATCTATGAATCATAACCAAAACACCCAAATAAACAAAATACATCACAAGATAGTATAAAGAAATAATAAACATCAAAGCAATAAATAAACACACAAGCGAAGAATTAAATTAGGGTTAACTCGCTTTAAAAATTTTCTCCCAAAGAAGCCAAGCAAGCAACTCGATTTTCAAAATCTTTTAATTCTAAAACTAGTGAAATCGCCACCTAATTTTATTTGTTCTAAAAAGAACGGGAAAATATAGATAAAACCCCAAACAAGCGGATAAGGCGGTCTACGTGACCAAAAAGTGGGATCGGGAGTCGGTTATGTAAGGGGAAGGTATTAGCACCCCTTACATCCATCGTACTCGATGGGACCCATTTAATTCTACGCGTTTGTGTGTGTTTATTGCTAAGTTATGAATACCAAAAGGAAAAAGAATTGTTTGTTATTATTTTGAGTTTGGCACGGTTTCGAACTGTGCCTACATATTCCTTGTGCAATGGGAAAGTCAAAACTGTAGTTCCTCTCGAAAAGGTTTTAAGTTTGTTGTTTTGATTTTATAAGAAAAATCGTGTATTTAGACATTTCAAATACTTTGAGCTAGGACTTGTTTTGTTTGTTTGAAAATCTTAAGTCCTCATTCGTATTTGGAACGACTATTACACTCTCTTTATCGAAAAGAGTTTTTACGATCGCATATGAGCGATAAAAGAATTTGAATGAGTTGAATCGTTTTTATGTGGATGAAAAGTACCGAACAACGAGGCTAGCGTCTCACGATTCAAATACTAGAAACCCGAGGCGAAAGCCAAGTCGCCTATCACCCAAAAGTTTTCTTGAGAAAAGTGAAGTGAAACGAAGTTCACGTTATTTAGAGTCTTTAAGCCACGGGTCTAGCGTCCAACGACTTAAAGACTTAAGTTTGTTTGGGGACAAGTTTTTAGCAATGGTCTAGCGTCCACCGACTTAAAACTTGTACTTTATTATGAAAAGATTTTGAAAAGGCACTCGACGTTGGATCGAGGTTTGAAATTTATTATGAAAGTGTTTTTGCAATGCGAATTATGGTTAATTGAATATATGGTCCTAAGGTGTGATAATGGAAAAAGAGCACACAATTGTATACAAGCATTAAATAAATTAAAAGCCCATACAAGGTGGCTTGGACAATCTATTGTGTAGGTGCATGCACGAAATAAATTCAATCGATTAATTAAACAAAACTTAATCAAGTAATTAGTTTAATAAAATTAATTAGGTAAACTAATTAATTTTAAATAACCTAATTAGATAATTAAATAATATTTAACCGATCAATTAAAGTTTCATTGTAAGCCCAAGAGTAAGCGTGGTGTGTGCAAAAGGTGTGGCCGTTGGGACGCTTCAAAGCTTTGTCCACTCAGGGTTTAAAAGATGGCTCGCACGAGTATTAGTTTGAAAAATGTTTTTGGTTTGTGCTTTGTGAATAATAAATAATAAAGCAATAAATACAGATATTTATTAGCTATTACAACCGGTGGGGAGTGGGGATACAAATTTACGAATGAGGAATAAATCGAAAAGAAAATGCTAAAAATTTCCTAATAACAAAAGAAATAAAATCTAACTACACTAATATTATTGTTTTTACACATTAATGATTTTTATGATAAGAAAAACAAATAAACAAAAGTAATAATAATTTTTGTTACTTAAAGAAAATAATAATAATTATTAATAATAAGAGTAGTAAATAATAGTAATAATAGCAAGTAACAGTTTTTTTTTTATTTAAAAAATGTAATAGTAGTAATAATGATAATATTAATAATAGTGATAAATAATAGTATTAGTAATATTTATGTAACAATAATTATTTTTAATAATATGCCTATAATACTAATAACAATGATAGTATAATAATAATAGTAACATAGTATAGTAATGGTATAAAAATAATAATAATAATGATATGATAAAACAATAATACTAATGATATGATAAAAATAACAATGCTAATGATTTGATAAAAAAATAATACTAATAATATGATAATAAAAATAATACTAATAATTACTTAATACTAATTTATAATACTGATTGGGAAAAGAAACAAGAAGACGAAGCATCTGTCCTTCTCTCGTAGCTCTCTCTCGACCTGTTCCTCTTTCCTTTCCCAAACAGAACCTAATCCTACCCAGAAAAAAGCCAAGGAAAACCCGTTCTTCTCTCAATCGCCTCGCTCAAACGGCCGTCCCGTATCTCTCTCTCACTCACCGCGCCGGACCTCTCTCTCACTCATCGCGATCTCGCGATCGCGACCCTCTCTTCTCTTTCGATCTGTTCGGTTCGCATGTTTCGATCTTGACTGTTGGCTTGTGATTTCTGATATTGTGTTTTGTTTTTGTGGGTTACAGGTAGCTTTGGCTTTTGGGAAACCTAACAGGCTGTCGGCGTCGTACCTTTCGGGTGAGACCTTTCCAACTTGTCTTCCTCTTCTTCTTTCTTAACTTCAGAACTGGATTTCTGAAAATCTTGCTTTTCTGAGGGTGTTTGGGTCTGGAAAATGATGAGTCTATGTTGCTGGGTTTGGAACTGGTACTATCGTGCTTGAATGTTTCTGTTTTTTTTGGGTTTTGAACTTTTTGGTTTGACAAAACGTTTGGCTTTTTGAATGCCCTGGTGTGGAAAATGTTTTTTTTTTTTTTTCAACTGATGGCCTCTTGTTCTCTTTTTAACTGATAAGAAACAGATACTATGTGTTAAAATTTTCTCTCTGTTCTCAAAAAACTGATGGACTCTTGTGTTAACTGCTGGATTCAAAACCTTTTCTTTTCTCTGATGACTTCTGGTCTCTATATCTCTATACCCTTTGCAATGATGCTACATTTGATCCTATCTCTCTTTTTTCGATATATTCCCGAGCGATACTATATGGTCTTGGTCCAACTCTGTTACTATCATCAAAACTGGTTTTAACCCTTTTTTTACCTTTGGGTGAAAAACACTTTGAATTTTCCTTTTCCCTTTCTATGTTAATGCTGCTATGTGTTGCTTGTGGAGATTGTTTTACTTCGCGATGTATCTTGATAACTACACCATTTGTCTTTCTTGTTGCCTGTTGGGATATATTTGCTGCCTTTGCTGTCTCAATTTGCTTGCTGCCTTATGTATTAAACTGTGAACAGATTTATGCGTACTGGGATTAAAACCGTTGCCTTTATTTATCTGCCGTTTAGAATCATTAAACCGCCTTATGATACTTCTGCTGTTTAGAATCATTAGATTGCTAACCATGATGATTAACCTGAGTTAGGCTTATTTGTGAACCGAATCCTTTCGTGATTTGCAAATAAGCGGTTTTCTTTTACCGATGATTAATCTTGTTTGAGATTATGAGGTTTAGCATTAAACCTGATTCCCGCCAAACACCCAATGATGAATCATGACAAATAAGAATAACTTTTTGACAATTTCTCATACTCGCTTACGCTTATGCTTGCTAATCACTTTTCTTTTCTTGTTTCATGTAACATGTGGTGAAGACGGAGAAAGCAAAAGGGCAGCCCGGATGTGAAGAAATTCGGAAGAAACAACACCTAACTCGGACAAACCTTTAGAAACTTGTAGGATTAACCTTGTAGTTTACGGATTCTCTTTTTTTGTGACAAAATTGTAATTTCTATGAGCAAACTTTGAATACTTTAATAATTTTGTAACTCAAATTTTATTGAATTAATAATATGAACTTGTTTCTTCACATTTCAAACTTAATCTTCCAATTTCTCACAAAAATGCATCATAATCTTGTAGAAACTCACAACACTAAATGCAATCTTGAATGATATCCGTAGCATCTTACCGTACTCAAAAAGTGGATTAACCGATATTTTACTTAACGAACTTGCATCGTTCCTTCTAGTGAATTCAACCTTCAAAGACAAACAAATCCTTTAACGTTTAAACCCCGAATTTGGACAAAACACATACTCATCTTGAATGCCAATTCCGAAGGCAAATGAGTTCCCTTTAGACATTTAAATCGTCTTGAATAAATGACAAAACTACAGTTCTCTCTGAAATCCAGTGTAATGAAAACTTCGTCCGTAGAATTTTGAAACCAACATGATAGAACATCTATGATACGAACAAATCACCAAAGTGAAACAAAGGAGAAAATTTTTGGGGTGCGACAATTGTGGTGTTTCTGGTGTTGAAGGGTGGTCAGGTGGATTCAATTCATATAACCAATTATCACGGTTATGGACACTTACTTGGGCATGGTTTGGAAGGGTAAAGAGAGTAACAACTTCGTTTCTTATCAGGTATTCATAAGGTGCAGGGCCTAAATTTCCTATTATTCGGTTATTGAAACAGAAATCAATGTTCATAGGCCTAATTGATCCAAATGGTGCACAATTATTTAGTTGGTAACGAAGTCCAAGAGCATTTGCAATCATTGTAACTAATCCTCCCACACTGACAGGAACATTAGGGTCCTCACTAATGCGTGTAAAGGTTTTCATCAGGAGTGGGACAGCATTGACAGGGCGTCCGAGGTTCATACAATAAAGCAAAGATAACTCATCCTTGGATACAACATTTTGGTTTTGTTCTTTTCCAAACAGAGTGTGGGCAAGAATCCTATGGAAATAGCGGATAGCTGGGTTATGTATCTCATTGTTATCCATACTCTCTGGGTCAGGATGATAGTTTCCGGTTAAAGTACCCCAGAAGTAATCCAACTCAAAATCTAGTAAATCCACCTCATGGGTAGTAAAAGCTAAGGGTCCACTAGGGAATCCCAATAAAGCAGCTAAGTCCCTATGGTTATAGGTGAACTCAATACCAAAAAGTCTGAAGGCGATGATTCCTTTTCTGGCTCCGACACCGTGTTCAGGTATATAAACTAAAGAACTCAGGAACTCAAGGGTAAGCTCTCGGTAAGTGATAAACCTAGACTTAAGGTGTGCTCTCTCCCATCCCAATTGGTTAAACATGTAATAAACACTGTCAGTTATGCCTAAAGTGTCCATAGTGGGTTCATCATGATACAGGGTCAAACTGATGTCTCGTTGAGACAAAGCCTCAAATCTTCTTCTTTGGTTTCTACCTCTAAAGGTGGTTTCCATAAAGTTCTGTGGAGGATCCATAGCAAAAGTAAAGCGGGGAAACAGAGTAGAGGAGAAAGTAAGAGAGAAAAAGACTTTTCAGAAATCCTGTGGAAATAAAGTTGTTTTGAAATCAGCAGCAGTTTTACAAAAATTGAAAAAGCAAAGTGTAAAAGAAAAACACAAACATAATAACAAACAAAAACAAATAAATGGGTTGCCTCCCATGAAGCGCTGTTTTTAACGTCATAAGCCCGACGAAATGCCTAGTGAAAGATCAGCCGGGAGAAATAGGTGGCAGTTCTACGAGTTTTAGACTATTCGTATAATCTCTATTTTCGATATGATGATACTATTTTAACCGCTGCCCGTTTACACTAAACGGGGCACTATTTCTATCCTTAATTTCTACCGCTCCGCTAGGAAATACTTTTGTAATTTCGAAAGGACCGGACCATCTAGATTTAAGTTTTCCAGGAAAGAGTCTAAGTCTAGAATTAAATAAGAGTACGACGTCTCCCACACTAAATTCTTTCCGAGATAAACGCTTATCCTGCCATTTTTTAGTTCGTTCTTTGTATATTTTAGCGTTTTCGTAAGTGTATAATCTTAATTCTTCCAGTTCATGTAAGTCGAGGATTCGTTTCTCGCCAGTAGCAGTGTAGTTAATATTGAGCGTTTTTATTGCCCAATAAGCTTTATGCTCTAATTCTACCGGGAGATGACATGATTTTCCGTAAACAAGTTTGAAAGGTGTTGTTCCGATAGGAGTCTTGTAAGCTGTCCTATAAGCCCATAAAGCTTCGTTAAGCTTAGATGACCAATCTTTTTGAGATATAGCGACAGTTTTTTTCTAAGATTTGTTTAATCTCTCTGTTCGAAACTTCGACTTGCCCGCTAGTTTGCGGATGATAAGGTGTTGCTACGCGGTGCTTTACTCCATATTTAGATAGTAATTTGTCAAATATTTTTGAAATAAAATGAGAGCCACCGTCACTAATGACAAGTCGAGGAACACCAAAACGCGGGAAGATTATATTCTTGAAGAGTTTTATCACCACTCGTGTGTCATTTGTAGGAGAAGCTATTACTTCGATCCATTTCGAAACATAATCGACAACTACGAGTATAAACTTGTTTCCAAAAGAAGATGGGAAAGGTCCCATGAAATCGATTCCCTAAACATCAAAGACTTCAACTTCTAGTATTCCTTTCTGAGGCATTTCATCGCGTCTTGAGATATTACCGGTGCGTTGGCAGAGATCACAGTTTTTAACGGCGATGTGGACATCCTTCCACAGGTTAGGCCAGAAAAGACCGGCTTGGAGAATTTTGGCACATGTTTTAGAGGTGCTAGCATGTCCGCCATAAGGAGATGAATGACAATGGGAAATGACGTCTTCTATTTCTTCGTCGGGTATACAACGGCGGAAAATTCCATCTGGTCCTCGTTTAAATAAAAGTGGTTCGTCCCAATAGTAACTCTTGAGATCATGGAAGAATTTCTTTTTCTGTTGGTAAGTTAAATCTGGTGGAAGCGCACCGGCAGCTAAATAATTAACTATGTCAGCATACCATGGCATACCTACAGTCATATTGATGGCTTCCACGACTTCCTTAGCTTCTGGTTTGTTTAAATCCAATTGAGCTAGGTCGCTTATCATATGTGCTATCAGATGTTCATATGGAAAATCGTCATTAATTGGCACTTGTTCGGGTTTTACACCTTCTAATCGGGATAAGTGATTTGCTACGACGTTTTCGGTTCCTTTCTTATCTTTAATTTCCAAATCGAATTCTTGTAAAATTAAGATCCATCGGAGGAGTCTGGGTTTTGCATCTTTCTTGGTAAGCAGATATCTGATAGCAGCGTGGTTCGTATAAATGATGATTTTTGCTCCTACGAGGTAGGAACGGAATTTATCAAGTGCGAAGACCACGGCTAAGAGTTCTTTTTTAGTTGTGGCGTAGTTCATCTGAGCTGAGTCAAGCGTTCTGCTAGCGTAGTAAATTGCGTGAAGTTTCTTTTCTTTTCTTTGTCCAAGAACTGCGCCTACAGCGTAATCACTTGCATGATTGGTGCAGAAATAAGTGCGGTTTTAAGGGTTTCAAAAGCTTTGAGACAATCGTCATCGAATATGAACTCAGCATCCTTCATTAGTAGATCGGTAAGTGGTTTGGTAATTTTCGAGAAATCTTTAATAAATCGTCGGTAAAAACCGGTGTGTCCTAGAAAACTTCGTATCTCTCGAACGGTCTTAGGTGGTTGGAGTTCTTTAATCACTTCTATCTTAGCTTTATCAACTTTAATTCCTTTATTGGAGATAACATGTCCAAGTACGATTCCTTCTCTTGACCATGAAATGGCATTTTTCCCAGTTGAGCACAAGGTTTACTTTCACACATCGTTCTAAAACACTCTCTAAATTAGATAGACATCCTTCAAAGCTTTGTCCACACACAGAAAAGTCGTCCATAAACACTTCCATGTTGTTATCAATGAAATCTGCAAAGATAGAGATCATACATCGTTGAAAGGTTGCGGGAGCATTACATAGTCCAAAAGGCACTCGTCTGTACGCGAACGTTCCATAGGGACACGTGAATGTAGTCTTCTCTTGATCATCAGGGTGAATCGGAATTTGGAAAAATTTGGAATAATCGTCTAAATAGCAGAAATAGGAGTGTTTGGCTAATCGTTCTAACATTTGATCAATAAAGGGTAAAGGAAAATGGTCTTTCCGAGTAGCTTTGTTCAGTTTCCTATAATCAATGCACACTCTATGTCCACTAACTACTCTTTGTGTTATCGATTCGCCTTGTGCGTTTTTCACGACAGTGACACCTCCTTTCTTAGGTACGACATGTACTGGGCTAACCCATTTACTGTCGGAGATCGGGTAAATAATTCCAGCTTCCATTAGCTTTTTGATTTCATCTCTGACTACAATGCTGAGGATCGGATTAATTCTTCTTTGAGGTTCTCGAGAGGTTTTGCAATCCTCTTCTAACAGAATACGGTGCATATAAATTGAAGGACAAATTCCTTTTAAGTCCGATATGTTATAACCTAACGCAGTAGGGTATTTCCTTAGAACGTCTAAAAGTTTCTGAGTTTCGAGCATTCCTAAACTGGAATTCACTATAACAGGTCGAGTTTGTTCAGTGTCAAGGAATTCGTATCGTAGATTGTTAGGTAAAACTTTCAATTCTAGCTTTGGTTTCTTTGGACATGGCATATGATTAGGTGTAAGTGCTAGACTTTCGCTTAGACTGTCATCTCTATATGGTTCTCGCCAATTGTCGTCTTGAATATCGAGGGTTTGAATTTTCATTATTTCAGAATATGTGGTTTGTTCAGCTTCCATCTCTCTTACGCACTCGTCTATAATATCGAGTAAATAACATGTGTCATTCATGGCGGGTGCTTGTAGAAATTGAGTGAGGATGAATTCCACTTTTCCTCTCGACTTGAATGTTAGTCCTTTCTTTCGTCAATTATAGCTCCAATCGTGGCTAGGAATGGTCTTCCTAATATGATAGGGAATCGAATCTTGGTAATGTCCATGATTATGAAATCGGTCGGGATATAGAATTGACCTATTCTAACTGGAACATTTTCCAATATGCCTACAGGGTACTTAACTGATCGGTCAGCTAATTGAACAGACATCTTTGTGGGTCTAAGTTCTCCCATTTCCAGCTTTTTGCAAATAGATAAGGGCATGACACTGATACTTTCTCCTAAGTCGCATAGAGCTTTGTCTATGACGAATTTTCCAATGTTGCAGGGTATAGAGAAACTACCTGGGTCTTTTAACTTAGGAGGCATGTTATTCTGAATGATAGCATTACACTCGATGAGTGTAAGCATCTTCTATCTTTTCTTGTTAGATAGGATTTCCTTGAGAAATTTAGCATACGATGGCATCTGGGTGATGGCTTCTGTGAACGGTATTGTGATATTCAATTGTTTCAGAAGTTCCACGAATTTCTTGAATTGGCCCATCGATTTAGAGTTGGTTAATCTCCGAGGATACGAAATTTGTGGTTTATAAAGGCGGAGGCACATAAGGTTTCTCTTTTCTCTGACCTCTTGGTTTCGTTTTCCTTTTCTTTTGGTTCGCTCTCGTTTTCACTTGGCTTGTCTTGCTTTTGATACATTGCTGGGTTTTCTAGTCTCGGATCAACAGGTCCGTCAAGTTCTTTTCCACTCCTTAATATCACGGCATTAGCGTGTCCTTTCGGGTTAGGTTGTGGTTGACGGGAAATATTCAGCGGGAGCAGCGGTGGGTGCTTGTTGTTGAGCTACCTGTGAAATCTGAGTTTCAAGCATCTTGTTATGGGTAGCTAAAGCATCGACCTTGCTAGATAATTGCTTAATTTTCTCATTGGTGTGTAGATTCTGATTTAAAACATCCTTATTGGTCTGGGATTGAGAAGCAATGAAATGTTCTATCATAATTTCGAGGTTAGATTTCCTAGGAATGTTGGAAGTATTAGGTCCATTATTAGGATGATTCGGGATAGCTTTCGGATAACCAGGTGGTGCAGCAGGAGCTTGTCCAGGAGCATACAACGCATTGTTGTTTTTGTATGAGAAATTTGGATGATTCTTCCAACCTGGGTTGTAAGTGTTAATGTAGGGATTTCCTTGTACGTAGTTGGCTTGTTCAGCTGGTACTCCGGTCAGAAGGGGGCATTCTGGAGCAAGATGTGATTGAATACCACATAAATCGCAAGTTTGGGCCACTGCAGCTACGGTAGCTGCGGGAGTAATGGAAAGGTTCTCTAGTTTTTGGGTAAGAGCTTCCACTTTAGCATTAACTTGATCCAGGCTATTCACTTCGACCATGTTATCTTTCGTTTGAGATTTCTCTACATTATCTCTCTCGCTTCCCCATTGGGAGTGGTTCTGAGCTATGCTTTCGATAAGTTGGTTCGCATCGGCATATGGTTTATCCATCAGTGCGCCACCAGCAGCAGCGTCTATAGTTAATCTTGTATTGTACAAGAGACCGTTATAGAATGTGTGAATAATCAACCATTCTTCTAAACCATGATGAGGACAAACTCTTAGCATATCCTTGTATCGTTCCCATGCTTCGAATAAAGATTCATTGTCTTTTTGTCTGAAACCATTGATGTTGGCTCTGAGCATAGCAGTTTTGGTTGGAGGAAAATATCTAGCTAAGAAAACTTTCTTCAACTCATCCCAAGTGGTGATTGAGTTTGAAGGAAGAGATTGGAGCCAAGCGCGAGCTCTGTCTCTTAAAGAAACGGGAAATAGGCACAATCGTATCGCCTCGGGGTTTACTCCGTTCGCTTTCACAGTGTCTGCGTACTGCACAAACACTGACAGATGTAAATTCGGGTCGTCAGTAGGAGCTCTAGAAAACTGGTTCTGCTGAACGGCGAAAAGAAGCGAAGGTTTCAGCTCAAAATCGTTTGACGATAGCGAGGCTGCAATCTTGTTATGAGGCTCCGCTTGAGAAGGAACTGCGTAATGCTTAAGAGGACGAGGTGGAGGAGGTGGATCATCCATTCTTCGTAATTCGTCGAGATCTGGAAGTTTAGACGGAGGAAGATTATGGAGCTCACGGTACTCCTGAATTTGTCTTCTAAATCAAAGATAACGCTCGGGATCGACCTAATGTGTCTAACGGTATCTTAACTGCAAGTGCACAGCCTATCGCGGTAGTAATAAAAGATTGTCGAATCCACAGGGACTTTGTAATCACTCTAGTGCGGGAAAGTAATGCTAGTTTAGCTAAGGCGGAAATTGTCACGTTTGGTTTAAGAAAGGTTAAGGAAGGTAAACTAATTGCTTTTAAATTAATAATGAAATGGAATGGTCGGTATGTAATAGGATGGACCTAAGGATCTAATCGAATTTAAGCGTATAAGGATGGTTAACTTAGTTTATCTGTAGAATTAATCAGTTTAAAAACCCTCAACTCACACTTTCGTGGTCTTATCTCGGATTACACGTCTAAAGCCCTATACACCTTTCGCTAGCCTATAAGTGTTTAGAACATACTTTTTGGAAACTTAATTAATTCTAATTCGTTTTAAAGCGCTTTCATTGTATTTAAATCGAATGCCTAACTTTAGCTATCCAGTGAAAATCTCACACTTTCGTGGTCTCGATCCTAACCTAGTTACTTTTCTTACTTTCGTAACAAAAAGGTTTTATTTTTAAGCATAAAAAGTTATAACCAGAGTTAAGTTGATTAAGGTTTTAGCCTAAGTTTGATCAGATGCCTATTGTCTCTAACTATCCCATACCGACACTAAAGGTTTAGCTAGCCATGGAAATCAGAATAAATTCACAGGAAACAGAAGTAAATAAACATAAAGCAGACATTATAAATAATTAATGAAACTTAAATTAATTAATTAAGATGTACAGTAATACAAATGTAAAATAAAGAACCTGAAAAATAAAGCAAATACTTCTAATCCTTCTTCCACAGATCGGAAACTTGGACTGTCGGTATTGGAAATATAAATGAAGTCTGAAGCTTGAATAAAAATCTAAACTAGAATAACAACTTCCTAATGTTGGAAATCGTTATTGGGACAAGGAAATAAATGAAGGAAATAAACGATTGCAGAGGAAATGTAAATTGAAATAGCAACGGGTTTTGGTTTCGGCAGAGCTTCCGCACAAGTAATCGTAAAAATGCTTTGTCCGTTTTACTTTGAAGGTTGAGGTATTTATAGAAGAATGCAGACTGGCAGTTGAGAAGAATTGAACTTCCTGGCTTCACTTGAATGTTCCAAAAATATAGGGACGTGGGTTGATCGTGGCTTCAGTGGGTGGTTGAGAAGATTCAGGAGTCTTTGACTCCTCTGCTTTAACCTTTCCACGTTCTGCACTTGTTTTGTAACTGATATTAGGCGCATTACGGTCGTGACAAGTGTGTTACGAGCAGGTTTCATGTTTTCCCGTGTTACGGTCGTGGCCATGGTATTATGGTCGTCACGCGCTTCAAAAGTATCTTACGGTCGTGGCGGGTGGCTGACGACTGTCACAGCTACAAAATCTGCATTTCTTTGACAAATTCATCTTTTCTTCTGTTCTTTGATGCTATCTTTGCATGTTTCATGTTTTCTTCTGGTTTGAGCTAAGTTATCTTGGTCATCTCTTTCTCTTCCAATGGTGGATTGATTTGGGCAGCGATTTCCCTCCATCGTTGGGCATATTCTTTGAAAGTCTCTTTATCTCTTTAAGACATTGCTCTTAGTTGGTCTCGGTCTGGAGCCATGTCCAAGTTGTACTTATCTTTTCGAACAAAGGCCTCTCCTAGGTCATTGAAAGTTCGAATGTTAGCACTATCCAATCCCATGCACCACTTTAGAGCGACGCTAGTAAGGCTATCTTGAAAGTAGTGAATGAGCAATTGATGATTATCATTGTGAGTAGACATCTTCCTAGCATACATCACAAGATGTCTTTGTGGGCAAGAGTTACCTATTCTTACACTGGGAACCAGACACAGATCGTGGGCATTTTTCCCAAAAAAATCCTTTCCATGGATAGTCTTGATCTCTAACTGCATCTTATTAAACTGTTCTTGGAGATCTTCCATACGACCACGAGGATCCGTGTTGTCGCCTAGATCGTAAGAAAATTCGTTGTTCATATAAGGAATAGTGTGAACCACGGGAGCTGAATTTGTCACAATTGGTTGAGAAACCGACATAGTGACTTGAGGAAAGGTTACTTCGGGTTGCAAAGTGAACGCTGAATTCTGTAAAGTAGGAGCCTCAGTTGTGGTTGCCGGAACATCAGAAGTATTTTGACGAAAACCTACGCCAAAGTTGAAAGGCATTCCCCAAGGGCCTCTAGCATAGTGAAAAGCGGATTGCTAATTTCGACAACAGAAGCTGGAGTAGTAGTGATTTCGAAAATCATTGTTGCTTGAATTTGAATGTTAAGTGGTGGTTTCTGATTCTGCACAGCTACCAACGAGCTCACCAAAGCATTGAGTCTTTCCACTTCCTCTTGAAGTGTGGTTACTATACCACGAATCTCAATATTCTCTTGTACGAAATCTTCCATTGCTTTCTTTCTATTTGCACGAGTATTGTATCTGCGAGCTAATTGTGAACGCAGTCGGGAAACTCTAATACGCGACAACTTGACAATCTCTAGAGAAAATTCCAAAAGATAAGACTCTAGATAACAAACTTGAAATGCAAGATGATGCATGATTATGAATGCAAAAGAAAAGAAATGATTTTTCCAAAGAATTTTAAAGAGAAAGTTCTTATAAACATTAAAACTCTCATTCTATTGATATATTAAGGAAAGATTACAACAATTTTTTTGGAGCATAGCTCTTACAACAACAAGGAAAATGATAAATAAAAGCTAAACTATCTTAATCAAGCATCTTCGTCAGATGAAGAACCAACTGCTTGATGCAGCTTCATCTTCAGGATCTCTTTTTCCATAGTAAGCTTTCAATTCAGCTTTCACGGCTTTTAGCTTGTTAACAACATTCTTCCACTCGTCAGGAGCAGGAGTACCATTTGTCAATTCTTGAAGCTTTCTTTTTCTTTCTTTGATGTATTTCTTGATCGCGTCATCCTTTCGACAGATCTTCTCATCTTTCTCCATGAGCCACCCATATTAAAAGAAGAGTGTTTTTTATGATCCTTGACCTGTTTCTTAAGCTCCACATTCTCAAAGTCAGCCTTAAGAAATTTGTCTTCCCAAGCATCTTTTTCTAGCCTCATTTTAGCCAAAGCTTCTCGGTATTCCCATAGTCTCAATGGGAATGGTGGTCGATTTAGATACCACTGGGAATATGGGTTCTTCATAAGCATAAGGCATTCAGAATTCCTTCGCTCTTTTCTTTACCCAACAAGTGTAGATTTCCATGGCTACACAGTTCCTTGATTCACCTTTTTCTTTCCTTCAAATATGGTGCCATGCTCTTATCATTTTGGCTTTCAAACCTTGGGAATCTTCCCCTTCATGATAAAAGTAACCCTTTACTGTAAGACCAATGGGTTTACTCGAGTTTGCATACCCAAGTTGACGTCTTGCCAAGAATGGGTTGTAGTTAATTCCTCCTTGTGTACCAATGAGAGGTACGTTGGAAAACTCTCCACAACTGTCAATGATTTCCATATCATTGTAGGCCAAAGTATACCAATGAATATCGTCATTAGTAAGAGACATGAGTGTTCGAGGCCAATGCCGACCAATTTTGTTTTCTTTGAAAATATGAGACTTAGGCAAGTGTGAAACAATCCATTTGAACAATAAACGTACACAACACACAATAATTCCATCTCCTTGACGATTCCTATGATGGATAAAGAAATATGTATCACCAAGCAAAGTGGGAACATGATTTCCAATCAAAAAGATCCTTATGGCGTTGATGTCAACGAAGTCTTTGACGTTAGAAAACAAAACCAACCCATAAATGAAAAAAGCTAAAATAGCCCAAAGGCTACCATACTACCAGCTTCAGCGAAACTAAAAGATTTCTCCATTAGAAACTTTTAAGGTAGTCCTATGAGATTTCCTTTAGTAGTCAAGTTTTTGTCTATCTCAGATTTTCTTAAGTGAGTTGTCGCTGCAATGACTTGTGGCTTCGGAATGGCTTCCAAACCATTGAAAGGAACTTTGTCAGACACTAGGATACCTAAAAGATTTGCGTACTCTTCCAAAGTAGGCATCAACTGGTAATCAGGGAAAGTGAAACAACGATAAACAGGATCGTAGAACTTAACCAAGGTTTTAAGAAGTCCTTCATCAATGTTAGTGTTCAAGATAGTTAAAAGAGTTTCATAGCGTTTTTTGAAATCCGAGGGATCTTCTACCAAGGATGCTAACTCTTTTAACTTTTTCACATCAGGAAATCTAAATCAATATCTCTTGGTATTTCTTCTTCTTACATCCATCCATCTAACCTAGAATGTTTGCAAAGAAAAATTCTCTAAATTCCTTGGAAATTTTATGGAAAGAAAAATGAGAAATTTAGGAATGCATGAATGCCACAAAGATACAAACATGGTTACACAAAAAATAGGTTCAAATGTTCAAAGTCACGAGCATGAGGTCACGGATAAGAATATCAAACGCGGGTAAGTACTATGGGTTTAATCACCTGCAAAACATGTTCTACTGATAATACAGGGTCTATGTTTCTCTTTTAAATATTATTGGATTAAACAACTAACTCTTAGTCCAATAATATTTTTCAAGAAAAACTCGCCTGATCGTAGTCTCGCATGACAACTAATCCAAGTCTATACCTGAATAGTTTCTGCACTACATCCTAAAAGGCTAGGATGGGTTATAGGTTCTACAGCCAACTTAGCTTTGCTGGTTCGCTTGAAAAGCAAAAATGTCTTTGAAAAAAAATTGCTACACAAAATTACCCCCAAGAAAACCTCCACTGAGCGAGGGATCTCTAATTAACTTATTAAGGACTGAGACTCCTCGTAAGTTAAAAGGACTATTCCTCCACCTAATTCTTAAATGTTTCTTAAATCCGGGTTAGGATTTTTTTCCATCACATGAAATCGCGAATAACAAAACAAAACACATAAACATAAAACAAACAAAATGTACAAATGAGACTTAACCCTTTTTTTCTTTTTTGGAAACAAAGAAAAGCTTGGTACTCCCCAGCAGAGTCGTCATTTTTCTGTTCGCGGTAAAAAGTGAAGAACGAGGGAACCAAATCGAAATTCGGATCACCGGCTCAAAAATAATTTAACCTTGATTTTTTAAAAGATGCCGCGAGCACCAAGCTTTATTGTTTCCAAACAAGAAGGAAAGGAAAAGGGGAAAGCTAAAATACCCTAAAAAAGATATGCAATGCGATTAGTATGAAACTAAACACAAAGCATGGGGGAGATTCTTAAGTTCGAGGGTTAGGTTATACAAAGGGAAGGTATTAGCACCCTATATATCAATAGTACTCTATAGATCTCTTGTGCGTTTGTGTTTTATTTGCTACACTATTTTGGGAAAGTTTCTCCTTTGGGATTTAAGAAGGTAGGCTAGGTAGGAATCTAAGTTTATTTATTATGATTATGCTCGCAAAGATCATTTCAATCTTCTGCATACATATCCCCTAGAGGGAATCAGAGTAATTGTAGCTCGGGTCTAAGGGTAACTAAGATTTGTTTGGTTTGAGGGAGAAAGAAGTATGTTCGCCAAGGGTGGGACCTTGTGCCTATGTATTCTCAAAAGGAGGTTGAGAAAGTAAGAGCAATCGTAGTTCCAACTTATGTGCTAGTGGAAGCAAAAAATTGAACAGACAACGACAAATGTCATCTTAATGAAAAATGTATCTAATGTATTTCATCATATACATTTTGAAATTTTGATTGATTTTTTGAATCTTTCATTGTAAGAAATGAGTGTTTAACTTGAGTGTACTAGTATACCGATTATAGTTCTTAGAATGAGAAGATGGTCTGAAAAACGTTGAATCTTTCATTGTAAGCATTGGAAATTTTGCTTGAGTGTACAAGCGTTGCCACATACAGATAATAAAGATGTTTTGTTTGTTTGTTTGAAAAAAAAGTGTTTGATTTGAAAAATGTTTGATTTGAATGTGATGCTATAGATGAGATACTTCTTCCATAGAGATGATTCATGTCTCATCTCTGAGGAGAAATGTTTTTTTATTATTTAGGGGGATGCTTTAAGAAGTCCGTGCGTCCTTGTATTGTAAGCCCAAGAGGAGGCTATCCGAGGAACATCGAGGTCCTTGTATTGTGAGCCCAAGAGGAGGCGTTTTGAGGGACATCGAGGGTCCTTGTATTGGGAGCCCAAGAGGAGGCTATAGGGTATGGCTGGCTTGACTTTAAGAGTGATTTCACCGGGAAACCATACTCTTTGGGTTCTATCCTAGCTAAGGAGATTCTTTGTACGAAGCCCAATAGGAGGCTGTTGGAGATTTCCATATCTCTTTCTTGTATGAGGCTCAAGAGAAGGCCAAACTCAACGAGGGAGTTCTTTTGTACGAAGCCCAAGGGGAGGCTAACTCAACGAGGGAGTTCTTTTGTACGAAGCCCAAGAGGAGACTACGGGGAACCTAGTTGTTATACTAGTTGTAATGACATAAATAAACGCGAACAAGTATATATATATATATATATATATATATATATATATATATATATATATATATATATGATAAAGTGTGTGTGCGCATTCATAAGAGTTTATGAAGGAAATATATAAACAAGTGTATAAAACAAGAAAATAAAGCTAATGTACTTTGATATATACAAAGGAGTGGGACTTACACCTTAAGGTAGACCCACTGGAATAAGAGAACTTTCCCCGAGAATAATTCTCCTCTTAATACCAGTGGAATTGGTGTATAAACAAGCAGAATAAAACTAGCGAACGATACTAGTTATACTTGAATATGTACAAAAAGGTTGAACATATACAAGGAATTAAATATGTACACAAAAGTTGGATATGTACAAGGAATTAAATATGTACATAAAAGTTGATATTTACAAGGAATTAAATATGTACATAGAGGGGTTGGGACATACACCGTAAGGAAGGCCCACGATCAATTTGATTTTGAGTTTGAAATATTTTCGAGTAAAAAAACCTAGTTCGTTTTGAATTTTCAAAGATTAATCGTATCGATCATGGAAAAGAGGTGTGTAAGTTAATTAAAACATTTTGGATATTTTGAAAAGATTTGAAGAGTGAAAATTATTCACATGAGTATTTTAAAAATATTAGGTTAAAAAATAAAGAAGAAAACATTTTTTGGAAGTATTTAAAAACACTTAAAAAGTCTTACTTTTAACCTAATAAAAATATATCAAAAGAAAATATTTTATTTGGAATTTTTTGATATAATCATAAAATAGATATTTTAAATGACAAGTGTGCAAAAAATCATCTCAAAATGAGAAGTTTTGATTGGTTTTTGAAAATGTTGAAGTTTGTTAAAAAAACTTATGAAAACAAGTGATAAAAATTTGTTTTGTGGCCAAAGGGGTTTGAACTTAGGACCTTAAGCTGAAAGGTGAAAAGAAATACCACTGAGCCACTTGCATGGCTTGTTAGAACAGGACATTGAAGAAATTATATTTGAAAACAAGTTGAGAAAATGGTTTGAAAATATTTTGAAAAATGGAAAAGAATGAAAAAAGATGGAAAAGGGTATGGGGCGAGGGGGATTCGAACCCTAGACCTGAGGCATGGCAAGACATGAGAAGCGCGCGCTTTGCCACTGGGGTGGCTGTTTGATTCGTTCATTGAAATACAAACATTTTTATATATTATAAAGTGAATATTTGAAATTTAAAAAAAAGGCGCCATGGTCATCTTCAACCTCAAGCTTCATGAATTCGTATCTTCCTTGTTTCTTGATGAAATTGAATGGTATAAAAATGAAACTTGCTCGTTTTTTAACAAAGAACATGATGGTGACATTTAATTTCATTTATTTTAAGTGTATGATGACTGAATTCGAGCAAAAACAAATGAACCCTAATTTAAACAAAACTTGATGAAACCGTGTAGGTGCATCAATTTAAACAATTGATTGAGGGTCAATGATCCTTACATATGCAGAAACACAATAGCAATCAAGTCTTTCATTTATCATGCATGGATGTAAGAGTTTGAGTTTCAAGGCATACCTCTCAAAAGTGAAAATTGAATTCTTGTTTGGAGGTGTTCCAAATGTGTTTTGATGATCTGGAGAGCTTCAATGGACCTTATGGAAGTTGTTTGGATGCTTAGAATCAATTGAAAGCCCCTGAGATGGTATGCTCGAATCCATCTGCTATGGCTTTAAGTGAGTTTTGATCTTGATGTTTATGAGGTTACAGATCATGGATGATGATTGGAATAGTTCATATATGATATATAGATGATGTTTAAAGTGGAAATTTGGAGAATGCACGAGTGGATTGGAAGTAGCTTGTTAAGGCTCACTTTGTGCTTTAATGGAGGTTTCTTGAGAAATATGGTTTTTGGTTGTTTTGTGATGGATGATTGGTTCTAACAACTTCCTAATGATGTTTAGAGAGTGTTTGAAGAAATGAATTGGTTAGAACTTGCAAGGATTGGAATTTTCAATTCTCACATTTTTGAAACTTTGAAACTTGTAACTTAAGAAAGAAAGAGAAAACAAGCTTGTAGTTGTTTTGGGATTATTTTGAAATGAAGCATGGACCTCTATTTATAGGCCAAGAAATTTGGAGATCAAGGCAAGCAAGGATTGGAGATTTTTGCAACTTGGCTTAAGTGATAAGAATGGAATCTCAAGTGTTCTTATCCTTTTTCAATCTTGAACTCAAAATATCTTTGGGACACCTAGGCTTTTAGAAGAGAAAGATATAGGATCCTTTGCAAAATGGCTTGAAAAATTTGTGAAAATGACTTATAATGCAAGTTTTGGAACCTATAATGTCTAATTTCAAAACCCTAGCTCCACAAAATATTTTTTCATGTCCTTAGACATTTTGGAAATCTTGGAACAATACCTAAAACTTTCATGTTGAAATTTTTTCTTGAATCAAAATGGATCTAGGTGAAAAATGGCCATGAAAATGGTGAAAAAAGTTGTAAAAACACTTGAAATTTTTTCTAAGTGTTTAGAAAAATCAAGTTTTGACTTTTTGTTGACTTTTTTTCACATTTTTTATTCTTGATGGTCATGATGGATAATATGAAATTCTTCGATGATTTAAAAAATTGAATTTCAAAAGTTGACCAAAAAATTCAAAGTTTGACTGATCTGGACAGTTGACTTTTTGTTAGATGATTAAGAATTTCACTGTTAATCAAATATGACTTTGAAGATGTTTTGAACCAATAAATTAGGTCAAGATATTGAATTGGTGATCTTGAGATCATTCCCCAAGCAATTAGGTGATGCATTGAGCTAAAAGTCAATGATGCACTATCCTCGATCAAAACCCTAATTTGGTCGATCCAAGATTGATCTTGAGAAAATGATTGGAATTTGAAGATCAAATGTTGATGATTGATGAAGATATATCATTTGAGATGAATGTATATTCAAACCCTAATTGATCACATCTTGCACTGATGAAAGATTTGATTCAAAACCCTAATTTGGCTCAAGAATCAAACACATAAGCTATCTTGTTTTGAAATTTGTTAGTGATGCAATGATGTATATGTGAATGATATGAGATGGAATCTTAGGTAAAAAATTGGGGTATGACAAATAAAACCCAAGTATTATCCTCACCTAGACCATCCAGTCTCTGATGAGTGGCAACCCACCAGTCATTAGTCTCTCCCGCCAACATATGCGTACCAATACGCACTCTTTGAGCCTCTGTGCAATCCATAACCCGAAAGATCCTTTTAATTTTATTGAGTCACTCTTGCGCTCCATCGGTATCATGCTTTACTTTGAACGTAGGTGGATGATTCTTTATAAATGTCTCCAAAATACTAGATCCATCGACTCCGCCAATATTAAGCTGATGTCGTATAGCCTGAGCCAAAGCCTGCAATGCGACACTAAATGCATCATCGTTCCTTCTCTCCATTACTCTGTTTCACATTGTAGTATCAAACAAGGTTTAGAAGGAAACCCACTGACAGTATTCAACTGCCATACTATGCTAGTGATTCAAAAATTCGGTCACACGGAAGGACCTGCTCTGATATCAATTGTAACACCCCATTTTCCCATAATAGTTATAATATAATCTACGGAATACATATCAGAGTACACAAGTAGGATGTCACATCTTTCAAAATTCATAAAATCTCAAATCACTTGATTATTTCATTTATTCATAATAATTGATTCGACAGTAGAATAATCAAACTAATTCACTTCTATGGCATAAAGCCTTAACAAAATAAACTCCACAACATGTGGTCATGCATAAGTATAAGAGTAATATCCGTAACAATTGAAATAATACAAAAACATAACAAATTCTCAAAATCCCATATTATATATCATAGCGACTCCTAAGATTCCATCAGGTAACACTCTTTCCAAGCATTACTTGGGTACCTAATTATCTGCACTCCCCTAGGAGCACAAACACAACAACACAAAGGGGTGAGAATTACATTCAATAAATATACAGTGAATATCACATGCTAAGGAGTAGTAATTCACATAATTCACACATCTCACCATAATTCGCAACACAATCCACCATTCATACAATACAACATCAATTTAATATTAATGCAATGTAATGAGATAGACATCAACTTAATACATGTGGTACCATTATGGCATAAGCCCCAAATATAGTGTCAATTGGGATACAATAGGGCATAATCCCTCATCATAACACCATTATAGGCCAACAACAGGGCATAAGCCCTCACCAATAAATGCATGCACCATCACAACTATGCAACCACAAGGCACAATCCTACTACATTTGCCAAAAAGATCACCAACCTTATTATCATCATCATGCAACATACCTCATAGTATTAATAATTCATCATAACACACATATCATCCTAGCCTATCTCATAAAAATATCAACCTATCTTATCCTAGGTATTGGAAATAAATATCATTTAATGCATTTGATTCCACCTAAATGTAGTTCGTTTCGTTATCTATCCAACATTTTGAACGTCACATCAAACGAAGTCTTAAAACTCAAGTTATTGCATTTTTAAGAAAGTCTACACAACCATTCAATTATACCAACCCTCGCCCGACGATATAACTCTGTCGCCCGGAGACACACCCTTCGTCATCATCGCCCGATGGCACTCCCCTTCGCCCGATGATGTTTCGCAGACAAGGTTTT
The DNA here is from genome assembly GCA_021764765.1 of Vicia sativa. Classification (NCBI taxonomy): domain Eukaryota; kingdom Viridiplantae; phylum Streptophyta; class Magnoliopsida; order Fabales; family Fabaceae; genus Vicia; species Vicia sativa. The sequence continues at coordinate 104,889,596 of CM038797.1, read as the reverse complement.
CCTGTGCGATTTCCTGCATAAAAACCAATTCGATTTTCACTTGTTTTGAGCACTTTCAACCTTCAGATTTGGATCCAAAACAATATTTGTACACATAATAACCTATAGATTTCATCTAACTTCATTGATCTATTGTCCCATGATGATTTTCCACGTCCAAATCCTCATTGTTCATCATATTCCTAAACCTATAATGTCTAGAATTGGGTTATCATGGAACAACATCACAACAATAATAACCAACAACAATTACAACATTAACATCACTAAATTCACAACTCCACATAGAATCATATAGAAGAACATCAATCAATCAAAAAAAGAATCACACATCAATTATATACAAAACCTAAAGAGAGAAAGGAACCCTTACTACTCTCTCATGTTTTAATCACTATTTAGAGAATCCATTCACCTCTTTACCTTAGTTTGAATATTTGATCCTTCAACAATTTTGGAATCTCCCTTTCCCTAGCTTTTCCCTTCTCTTCTCTTATCGTTCTCACCTTTCTCCTTCACTATTTCTCTCCTTATTTAGTAATAACCTCTGTCCACTCCTTATCTAAACAATTATTTAATTATAATTGTTAAAAATACTATTCTAATTTAAATAATAATAATAATGGTGTTAAATAATATTCTTTCTCTACCCCTATGTTTCTACACTCTTAGTCAGTGTTTTAAAAACCGGACCGGACCGGCTGGTCTGACCGGTCGAATCGGGAACCGGCCAAATAACCAATCTGATTAAATAGCTGGATCGGATTTGTCATCGAACCGGCGTGAAAAGTTAAAAACCGGTGCAGAGTGGGAAAACCGACGGTGTCTCAAAACCGGTGGTTTAATTGCATTTTTAATTTTTTTTATTTTTTTCCAAATTTTTAAAAATTTTAAAAAATCAAAACGAGGTCTTTTTAATTATTTTAATAAAAAAAATAAAATAAAATAAAATAATGGTTTTGATCTTAATATTAAAATAATTTTTTCTCTTTGAAACTAAATACAGTAGACAATGAATTTATTTTGTTATAAACTATTTGATTAAATTATGTTACAATTAGCCTTTGTTTGCAATTAGATTCTGTAGTTTTGTATTATTTTGTTGTATGTAATATCTATGTTTAAAATTTGAATTTAAATTGTGAACTTGTGAATTTATTTATGATATAATATTTTTAAAATATTTAAGTGTTAGTTATATTTTTTAGAGATTGAATCATTCGGTTTGACAAGTTTTATACCTATATAATTTTGTTATAATGACCGGTCTATTCAACCGAGTTATCCGGTTCAACCCTGTTTAGTCATGCGGTTCGACCAGTGAATTAGTGGTTCAACCAATAAACCAGTGACCCAATACCCTCACCGGTTTGATATCCGGTCCAATTTTTAAAACACTTCTCTTAGTCATACACCCACTCTATACCTTATTTTTATTAATTTTCTAATGTTAAAACTCCTCATCAAAGCATCTCAATATCGTACAACATCGTCAACACATACAATCATATAATCATCATATAACTAATTTATTAAAATATACCCGACAAAATCGGGGCGTTACAACCTTGACCAACAACTCTTCAACCACCCGTCCTAGAATGCTTCCCACATAAATACAAATATCTTCTAATTCATGAATATACAACCTTCACCTGGCCTCTAAGTGTTCTCCAACCACTTACGCCTAACAAAAAACCCAAAAAAAAAATCTGTAGAGAAAAATACATTCTCCCAAACACAACAACAAGCTGCTCTTCAGTCTTCACTTAAGGATCATGTAAGAACATGAAACAAATGGCTGGCTTCCATAGATAGAACCAACCTCGTACTAATAATGAGCACAACCAAAACACATTCAGCAGCTTAATGTCACAATTTATTGTCTAACATCATAACCTCATAAGAGGCAATTAAACTCCACTAGCTTGAAAAACACAAAAGCTTCACAATACTCACATCATTTCAGCAACAATCCATACTCACTTTACTCCCACTGTCAAGGATAAACAATGCTCCTGCTGAAGATATCCATTCTCACACAAGATAACAACACAAAAGAAATCATGAAAGTCTCCATACTTTCATAGTGGAGGGAAACTACTTTATACACCTGAGGTTCATACAAGATACACTTGATTTGGAATTTCTCACATATTCCAGAACAATTGCTCTTTGCTTGCTTGCTACACAAGTTCCAGATTGCCACCACCTCTTACTTGTGGTAGAAGAAACACCACCTCAACAGACATTCTGATCAGACCTCAGTATCTAATTTCCTTCTTCTGGCCTTTCATTCACTAGAAATTGTTGATACTAGTGAAGACTACAAAAAGATAGTAGTCATGTATTACCAGAACATACTACTATACACAATACCAGAATAAGCACATTCTAATCACCTTCGAGGGAAACCACTTACACAGTGGAGAGAAACCACTTTACACACCCAAGGTTAATACAAGATACACTTGATTTGGAATTTCTCACATATTCCAGAATAATTTCTCTTTGCTTGCTTTCTACACAAGTTCCAAATTGCTACCACCTTTTACTTGTAGTAGAAGAAACACCACCTCAACAAACATTCTGATCAGACCTCAATATCTAATTTCCTTCTTCCGCCGTTTCATTCACTAGAAATTGCTGATACTAGTGAAGACTTCAAAAAGATAGTAGTAATGTATTTCCAGAACATACTACTATACATAAGACCAGAATATGCACATTCTAATCACCTTGGTCAGAATTTCCACTTCTTACAACAATGCTTGGGCATCTAACTGCATGTTCTCAACTCCAAGAATCTTGCAAAACATACCCAAAATGATGTTACAACATCATTTAGGACATCAACTTCATAATACATAACCTTGGCACCATGGTTCTTGAACACACAATTCAAAGGACTTATTATGCAGAGAAGTCCTTAAAGAAGCTCCCAATAAACACAAGAAGATCTCAAAAGATCACACCTACTGCAAATCATTCAGGTTATCATAAGAACTTGAATGTCATAGAGAGAATTAAGCTCTCAAACAATTTACGAACCAACAACTCAGATATCATATTTGCATCCACACTTTAGATAAGTACCCAACTCCTGATAAGGTCTTTACCATTAGTAGCAAGCCCATATTCACAAGATCAGACTGATACAAAGATCCCAATAATGTATTTGTCATTAGAGGGAAAACTTCCACACACTCACAACTGCAAATGATTCTCCCTTTCAACAGATGTTAGAACATTTGACCTGACATCCTCATTCTCCAACCTTTAGCACAAGGAATCCTTCACAATATTCTAGACTTGGTCAATGATTGGCCTTCATACTCCATCATTTTCATTCATTCCAAATTAGGAGTCCTATGGTGATCAGCAATAATCACCCCCTGATCTTCAAAACAACTTTCCTTCTGAAGCAACAAACACCCGAGATGATGTTCCAACACCAGAAACAACATCAATCTCATATACATGAACTTTACCAATTTATATGGTTCTGGAGATGATATCCATAGTAAGTCCAAACAAAACTCTTGAGGGAGAACACAAGAGGATAAACCATCAGTAGTTGATCAACCTTCAAGACCAGATCAACAACACACACAGAGCATGCACACCGCACTTCAAGGAACTTCTCCTTAATCACGAAATCCAGACCACCTGTCTGACTTTAAGGTGTTTGATCTCAAGTTTTATGCACCTAAATAGGAGATTCCCTCTATCATGCGGACCATAACACACAAGGTCTTATATGACCATCAACCCTTCTAACAGACTGTCCAGGAGTACCTCTACTTCTCCCAATTCTTCTGGACAACTCACCATAACTATATGTTAATCTTCTAGAATGTTAACTTACCTCAGATTGATGAAACTCCATTGAACACAACTCTAGAATGTCTCTTCCATTTTATCAGAGCAAGAATTCAATGTTCTCATAGACTTGATAAAATATATCAAGTTTGAGTAAACAACCTTCGTCCCGTTTGAAAAAAACATCAGTCAAACCAAGTTGAGAAAATTAAATTCTTGACACAAAGATGTCAAGACACTATATCTGACATCTCAAGAATTTCCAACTCTAGATTAGGGATTCTTCTTCATCAACTTCTATGAACACCTTGAGAATCATATATTATCATCCTTAACATGAGTACAACATATGGTTAGTGCATACACGCACACACACACACACACACACGCACACCTCTCTTAAGACAGACATAACCAATTTCTTGGACACAAACAACATAAATCTGGCTCCTTTGATCAGAAAGATCTTCCAGATGTTAGAGAGAATTTCCTTCACATATAAACTTGACCTTCATATATAAAAACAACTGGTTGAGATAACATATTTCTCCTAGATACTTGAGCTCAGGCTCTACACTTCTACTAACTAGAATCAGAAATAAACTAAGCCAAGAAGTAAACAATTGGTTGACCATTATTCAACCCACCAATCTAAGATATATTTTCAAGATAAAACATCTTAGATACAACATATATACCCCATATTCCAAATTAGGAGTAGGTTCCAAACACATGTGATCATCACACATTTGTTTGGCACCTAGAGCATCTGTTATGCAACAGGAATCTGCACCCTTGCTGACACAATTTCCCAACATCTTGTAGGACATTAGTTAAATTTTTCAGGAACTTACAAAACAAAGCTTGGTTCTGAAGCCTAACACTGCTTCCAGAAAACAAATAACCCTTGATCACCTTCAAGGTATTAAAAAATAATCCAAGCTTCAACAATACCAAATAACAAAAAGAATCAAAGTCACTTTCTTAATTAGGTCAAGTATTAAGAGGACTCTGCAAGATGCCAAAATAAATGGCTCTAATCTTTCTTCAACAAACTCATCAAAAATGCATTTATGAGTGAACTTGAGAGATAAAACTCAATTATCGTTGGCAACTTCATAGAGTCAGTTGATAATGTCTTGCATACACTACAACATCACACACCAAACTTGTTGAGGATACCAGACCCTTATGCCCTTTCTTTACTTGCGACACAAGGAACAACCAGGGTTACAAAAGATAACATGCAGCGAAATACAAAACAACACAAAACTCTTCAACAATCTTCAGGCACAACATATTACACACAACCACCATAATCTAGGTGTAACCGAAAACATCCTAGGTTTGAAAATAAATCAAACCTAACACATCAGCTCACCATCAAAGTTACACGTCTGATAACAAAAGATAGGTCCAATACATACATTATTACGAATAGTCCATCCTCTACTTCAAGGGACAATTCAAATAATATGAACTATCCAAGTTCAAACAACTTTTTAGTAGAAGCTTATATCTTGACCATGAACCATAAAGTATCCCTTCAGGATCTCATCCAGAAATAAATTGGATGCCTGCTCTGGTACCAATTGAAATTATGGTAAAATAGACTTCAAATGTCTTATGACATGTTGAGACACATGAATCCAACTTGAAAAAACAGGTCAGGTATAAACATATACAAAAAAATACTAAAAAGTAAACAACACACCAAATTTTTTAACCCAGTTCGGAGTAACTCTCCTACATCTAGTGGTCATACAAAGCCAAGGATAAAGTCTACTATAATAATATCGATTTGAAGTTAAACTCCCCCGTTTACAACTTCTCACTTAATCACTACCCGTGCCAACTTTCTATCTTAGACTCACCTAGATATGAGGCCCTCCTAAATCCCTCATCAATCACAAATAGTGATTGGATACAAACACAAGAAGACACACTTCCATGACAGCAAAACGGAAGACTCACTTCTATGACAATACCTAGCCAAGACTCTTGACTAAGAACATAACTTGGAGTTTCTTACAAGGTTCCTCCAAGAACAATACTCATTCTTGCTTCACAGCTTCGAGGAAAAAAATAATAGAGACTTACAACTCTATAACAAATCTTACTCACATGTCGAGTTGATTGCACAACCAACTCTCTAAGAGAGTGGTACAGACTTAAACCTAATAATTACATTTTTTCTAATTTTTGATGGTTCCTTTCTTAGGTTACAAAGACTTCTATTTATAACCTATATCCTAATATATTTGAGCCTTCAATCACAACTCATCTACTATTACAGTCTGCAGAAAGTTCTGTATAATAATAGGTCTTCAATCAAATCTTCCTAATTTATCTCCATAATTAGAAAGTGTATATTCTTCAATATTCTTCTTGATTATCCTAGACCTATAAAAGAGCGCACATAGGACAATATAATATCCTTAATATGTTATGTTCTTTGTGACTTAACAGAATACAACTATTAGTTCAACTCATATGCGACGTCGAATAACCTACATAGGACATCTTGTCCGACATGTTTCTCGATATATTGAAACAATTCAAATAAACATGTCTCTACATAAGACAAGACTTCTTGCTCAACCTGTTCTTTTTAGAAAGATAACACATCCAATCTGACATATTGCTACTCTTACTTATTTTACAAAAATTAATGTCAATCTGTTATACCCCAAAATTTTCCCTCTTACTTCTCAAGACATTTCACATATCCATACTCAAGGATTTCACAAGGGTTGACCAGACAAACCCTCTCCTAAGCAATCAACCCAAACTAGGGTTTGGCTATCCTCAATTCCAGGTGAGCCTCTAACTCTTCAAGTGGTCATAATGCCTCAACATATGCTTCAAAGAATCTCTATGTCAAGTTTCAAGCCTTACAAGTCAAGTTTCCTCAGGCAATTGCTCAGATGGTTGAAAATCAGTTGTATTGGACAAAAAGTCAATTGTGGTCAACATACAGTCAAATTTCATGATTTTTGGTCAACATCAATATTTTGAAATTATATTCATCATTTGATCAAGGTTTGATCATGATTCATCAAGAAAAGTCAAGAATTGATCAAAAGTCAAAGTTTCCAAATTGGGCTTTCTCAGACAAAAGTCAACAGAACTTTGACCAAACATAACTTTCACATACTTTATCAGAAATTTTTCCACCACAGCTCATTTTTAAGAGAATTCAATTCTCTACAACTTCATGTCTCACAAGCTTGGGCAGAAAATGCTTCATTTGGAAGTTATGGATCAAAACATTACAGGTCCTTTTCAAAGTCAACAAAAAGTCAACTTTTTATAAAGAAGTGTTCAGGAGCATGGAAACTTCAATTGATATGAAACCAAAGAGGTTGTTTAGAGGACATCTTGAGATTTCTAAAAAGTCCAAGAACACCCAAAAATGTTAAAAAATTGAGCAAGAAACATCTTGCACAAGTTGAGCATTTTTGAGGAGGTGCACAAAGAGAAATACTTGACAAATGCAAATTTTTTCCAAATGGGCTTATAATTTTATGATCCACACTAGATCTTAACATTATGCATGGCCTCTATACACCTTTACATGCCTTCTTTCCATTTTTTTAATTTATTTTTGAATTTAAAGCATTTAATTCAATTTTAAATTAAATAAAATACAAAAACAAGGTATAAGACAAGTTGGGTTTGATTTCTACCTATCTTGATGACCAAGGAAGCCCAAAAAAACATGCCAAATTCGTGCAAGATGCTACAAGGAAGGGAAAATCCAATTTTGGAAAGATTTGATAAAAAATTACAAGGGAATATTTTTGCATTCAAAGCAATATATTTTTTCATTCTTTTTGATCAAATCTCATGCTCTATAAATACATGACACATTCACAAGCACAAAGAACGAAACCCTAGCCTCATGAGCCAACCCTAATTTATCAAAAATTCTTACAAAGTTGCAAAATTCAAAATCCTATTTTCAGCCACTTTCCAGCCTTCTCAGTGATCCATTCGTGTTCCTGAGCATTCCAGCAACCAATCCAAGCCCTTACACAAGGCCAAACCATTCCAGATCGTGCCATACAAGTCTCACCGGTTGGGTAAACTTTTGAAAATCGATTTTCATAATTCATGCATTACTAACTGTTTTCAATTGTTTGTATGATCTCAGGATATCCATTAGAACATGTTTGATGCATAACATGTGAGCTTTGACGCATAAACCATGAATTGCCATTGTTAGGGTTTAGAAACAAACAAGCTTCGAACCGGGCGATCTAGGCAGTTTCAGGCCAAACGGCCACAAGAATTAGACTCGCAGCCCTCGAATTAGGGGGGTAGGGTCCCTCTTTACTCTTTATTTCGCTTATTTCGTAGGTTCAGAGATCGGGCTAGCCGGAGAAGACGACCGGAGCGGTGCTCCGGTATCGTTGACTTACTTTGAACTCAGGCGAAGCTGGCGTGGCGCAAAGGCTCGATCTAATTGGCTCAACGTTTAAAACCAGGGCCCACGTTTGACTGTGTTTGAAAAATCCAAAATAGAACACGTCACCACATATAATCATATGAACCTGTTTCTAAAACACCAAGGCAGCCTGGCTCAGATGGTAACACGCCTGTGGGTATATCCAGGAGGTCAGGGGTTCGATCCCTGGCTTTCCACTTTCCTTTTTTACAACTTGCAAAACTAACCTTTGTTTTTCATATTTTCTTATTTTTCTTATTTAATTTAATTTCTTTTCAAATAATTTTCTAATGCATTAAAAATCACCAAAAAAATAATTTCTTTTTGCATTTAGGTCAGAAAAATGGTTTTTTAATTTTTGGCATAAAAATTAATATTTTTGCATGCATATTTTAATTAATTGTTAATTAACCATAAAATTAACTTTTAATTATTTTTCTTCATTAAAACCAATCCAGAAATTTCCAAAAAATTGTTCTATCATCTAATTAGGACTACTAACCTAAAAACTTTTTCCTAACTCAAAAATCTTTTTTTACTAACATATTTTCTCTTATGCGAATTTCTTCTCTTTTCCGATTATTATGTATCTGCTTACAGGTTGTAATAGTTAGGATTTATTTTCTCTCATTCTTTTTCCATATTATGTAACTGCTCATGGGATGTAATAGCTTAATTAGGATTTACTTTCCGCACTCCTATATTATGTAACTGCCCCAAAGCCACGTAATAGCGTAGGATTTACTTTCCGCAATTTACTTTCCGCACCCATATAAACTGCTAGTAACTAGGCATGTATGGCAAGATAAAAACGAACGTAGATCGCTTCTAATTCCAAGATAATATATCTGAATTTGACACACTCTTCACACATGCACCCCTGGGCTATCCTCTCTCGTTGCCTTTCGAATAAATGGTCAAGTCCTCGAGCGTGGGGTATCCTAGTGCCTACAAACATATCATCAGAGTCCCTTCGATACAAAGATCATAGTCCCTCGACGTGGCCTACAAAAACATGATTTCGTCCCTCGATTGTTGCCTAAGAAAAGTGATGATCGTCCCTTCGAATGTGCTAGGATACTCCTACAAGTTGCCTTCTATGATCATCCGATGTCCCTTCGAATGTCCCTTACGTCCAATAGGTTACCTACCAACTAATGGTATGGATAACACTATTCTAAAGGAAAGTAAAATAACACGAAAACGACCGTTCTGAGTAGGTAATAAGACTTTTAGTTGCTTGCTCTATCAAAATACTGTTCACACCTCACACTTTTGTCAAAGTTAAAACACTTTTCAAAAACGAAACATTTCCAAACACTTTGAATACATTCCAGCATGAATCATTACGAAGTCAAAGTGAAATGCCTTTTCAAAACATTTTTTCAAACACACACACAGAAAGCAATTTTAAAGTGAGCTAAAGCATATAAGAGCCCGTAGATAACTACGGATGGAAAGGGGTGCTAATATCTTCCCTTTTCATAACCTTCTCCCTTACTCAGAATCTAACGAAGGTCTTTTTCTATTATTTTCACCTTCCCTTAATTGGATAAAAGAAAAGTCGGTGGCGACTCTTACTATCCGCAACATTTGCGATAAAAATCAAAACAAATTCCAAAAGTCAGTTCTCCCACCGTATTACAGAACTGGAGACTCTGCTGGGGAGACACCCTAAAGAGAGAATACCTTAGGGATTTTTAGATCACTCTACTGCTTTATGTTTGACTTGTATGCTTTACTTTTAAAGGGTTGCTTGGGTATTATACTTGTGGGGGATCCTACACCAGGATCCAAGTTTCCTTAGGTTTCCTTGGATGTCCTGATGCTCCTCATTCTCAAGTTGAGGAAAGTATTTGGCGTCTGCGTGATGTCATCAACACTAACTCAACTTTTAGAACCCTAATTGACCCATCTTGGCCATTAGAAGGTAGTGAGATGATCGGCTTTGGTGTAGACTAAGGTTGGTTGATACTCGATGCTACGCTCATTAAGATCCGACTTTCGGGATGTTTCGGTCGACCACTTGGTAGTCGTATTGAAATAAAGCCTACGAGAAAGATCAATGATATGAGATTCCTAGAACCCGGTTACTATTATAGGACAGGATGAACTCACTCAAACTTTGGTAGGGTAGACACTTATACCTCATGCAAGCCTTAAACCTAGGGCTATTGTGTGATTTGTTTGTACTTGTTAAACATGACATCATGACATCATAACATTTCATATCATTTCTAACTATTTCAAGGACCTAGGAATTTATCTTTGCTCTGTTTTGTAGGGATTATGGCTTCCAGAAAGACTATCCGAATCAACTTCATGGGTATACCTTCTCAACTGAAAGAATTGGTTTTAGAAATTCCCGATCATGCTCAGTTCATCAAAAGACATGGTTATCTGCTTGACTTGGTTATCTCCGGTTTTGAAGAAGATATGATGCACGTCTTATTCCAGTTCTTCGATCCGAAACACCATTGCTTTACATTCCCAGATTATCAGTGAGTTCCTACCTTGGAAGAGTTCTCTAAGCTACTTGGGATACCTATTCTTGATCAGATTCCATTCACCGGTTCAGAAAAGGCTCCGAAGCACGAAGACATCGCATCAGCATTACATCTAAAACGATCAGACATTGAAGACAATTGGGAAACAAGAAGCGGAGTTAAGGGTTTACTTGCCAAATTCCTAATAAAGAAATCTCGGGAATTCCTCAAGGCTATGAGTTTCCATGCATTCGAAGACATTTTGGCCTTGCTAATCTATGGTTTGGTTCTATTCCCTAATCCAGATCAGTTCATAGACGTGAACGCTATCAAGATATTCCTCACTCGTAATCCTGTGCCTACTTTACTTGGAGATATCCTACATTCTCTCCACACTTGTACTATCAAGAGACAAGGAACTCTCATGTGTTGCATACCGTTACTTTCCAGGTGGTTTATTTCGCACCTTCCTCAATCAGTAATGAAGAACGAGCAAAGGTTGAAGTGGTCTCAAAGGCTGATGTCACTCTCTCATTCAGATGTTCGTTGGTGTCTCTTTTCTCAAAAGGACTTCACTTTCATTGAGCGTTGCGGAGAATTCCCTAATGTACCACTCCTTGGCATAAGGGGAGGTATCACTTACAACCCCTCTCTAACTCTACATCAGTTTGGTTATGCTCGAAGAAATGGTCCTCATGATATGCTTCTCCAAGACATTGTGTTCGACTACAACCATGATCTCTAGAATTACCGTCGAAGGTTCATACACGCTTGAGGCATGGTAAAGAAGACTGATACCAAGACTTTGGGGCACCAAAATTCCATTCCTTGGGAACCTTACCTCAAATGGGTGCGAGCTCGAGCTCAAAACCTCATGATGTCATTCACGCCTGTTCTTCCAGTAATTATGGAACCTGTTGCTATAGGTGACGTACCCTATACCGTTCTCCATCTCGACATGCCTACTGATTCTGAAGACTTGAAGAGATCCTGGATTCAACTAAAAAAAGAAAGGGATACGTTCGAAGCTCAGTGCTATGCAAGCGAGAAGGAGGTACTAGAGTTGACCAAGCTACTTCACGAGGAGCGAAACATCAACGCCTACTTCAACACCAAGAGGAAGCGCCCATGGGAGACTTAGAGCTTTAGGATTTTTGTTCTTTTATTTTCCAAACTATCTTTTGTACTTAAAAAGAAAAAGAAACAAAGAGACTAATAAAAGTTTGTTTGTGCTTGTTTAACAAATTTAAATTCCTAATGTCCTCGAAAACATTGCATTGTATTGCATAAACATCGCATATCATGGCCTGACATTTCATAACAGGTACATTGAAGATCAATTTTCTCATTCTCTCGCTATTTATTTTAGCAGAAATGGCTCTTGAACAAACTGTCAAAGATCTCCAGGCTCAGAATGCTCAATTCCAGGAAATGTTCACCAGCTTGGTCTAAGGCCAGAAAGATTTAAAGAAGCTCATCGCCAGAAAGAAGAAAGTCATCGGCGTCCTCAACATGGGAAGATGTCATAAGGGAGGACCTAGGATGGTCAGCCAGATAGAACTCTCAGACAAAAGCGGTGAAACTGATGGAAGTGTCAAGAACAACGAAGGAAGCCAACATGAGTCTGAAAACAGAGAATAAGACTATGAGAATGCTGTGGAAAATCTAAAGATGTTCGGGCGGAATTTTGATGATCTGAGCCTAGTTCCTGGTGTGGTGATTCCCCGCAAGTTCAAGGTTCCTACTTTTGCCAAGTATGATGGAATTTCTTGTCCGAAGCTGCATTTGAAGTCCTATGTTCAGAAGATCCATCCTCACACTGATGACAGGAAGCTGTGGATCCATTACTTTCAAGAGATTTTTTCCGGAGCTCAGTTGGAGTGGTATTATCAGCTAGAGAGTACCCACATCCATACTTGGAATGACTTAGCAGATGCTTTCTACAAGCAGTACCAGTACAATGTTGAACTAGCACCCACTCACATGCAACTACAGAGCATGTCTATGGGTCGTGACGAGAAGTTCAAAGAGTATGCTCAGAAATGGAGAGATCTAGCAGGCAGAGTTCAACCACCTTTGTCCAATAGGGAGTTGGTTGATATGTTTATGGGAACACTGATAGGCCCATTCTTCAATCATCTGATTGGAAATTCTTTAGCCGGATTCACCGAGCTGATATTGACAGGAGAACGTATTGAAGCTGGAATCAAGAGCGGAAAGATTTAAGTAGAGTCATCCTCAAATGCTGCAAAGAGATCTTTTCGTAAGAAAGAAGCCAATGTTGTGTATGGTCAGAAGAGCCGTGTCAAAACTGATCGTACTCAATCTGTGGGGGCAGTTGTAATCTCCAATCCTACACCAGCGCAACCTCAACGAGACAACGCACGTAACCAGAACGCGCCACGAAGATAGTTTACGAAGATCAACATGCCATTGTCGCAAGCATTGCAATACATGTTGAAAGCAGAGCTGATTACCTTGAGGGATCCTCCTCAACACATCAACACTTCCTATCCAAAGTACAACCCTAATGCAAAGTGTGCTTATCACTCCAACAGCCCAGGGCACGCCACTGACGACTGTTGGGCTCTGAAGAACAAGATTCAAGACATGATTGAAGCTAAAGAAATTGAGTTTGATCCTCCTGTCGAAACTCTGAATGTGATCAACGCACCAATGCCTAACCATGGCAAAAGTTCCAATACTATTGACAATAACTCTTATGTTTATGATGTGAACAACTTGACTATTCCTCTGATGACTGTTAAGAAGAATCTGCTGCAAGCCAGTGTCTTTCCAGGATGCCTAGAGAATTGTCGTTGGTGCCCATCAGCACCTGATGGATGTGCTTGGTTGAGAAGGCGTATTCAATGCATGATGGATAACCGAGAAGTGTTATTTCTGAAACATTTACCTGTGGAGAATCTGTATGAAGACATGTCTAAGAATCTGAAGATCGAAGATGTGAGCGTGCATGCAGGATACCTTGGGGCAGCCAAGTGGAAAGTTTGATTTCATGGTGAAGTATACCGTTCCTGAAAGCTACAAGATTCCTATCCAAGATGTCAAGGCAACCAGATGGGGGGATGATTTATTAGAAGATTATGCTGATGTAAACACAATAAGGATCTCCTCTACCGATCCTACACCTAGAGTGGCACCTCTCATCATTACTTCTCCCAGACCAGTTCCTTACTCCTCTGACAAAGTTATACCATGGAACTATGGAGCTGAAGTTTACTATCATGGCGTCAAGCAAGACCCTTTGGCCATTGAAGACATTACAGTTGAAGCTACCATTCCTGACATCGACAACATCACCGGATCAAGTAAGGTAACCAGAGCAGGAAGAGTGTTTTCTCCAGAGATTTCTCCTCCAAAAGACACTGCGACTCCAGCTCGCATTCCAACTGTCGAACCAACTCGCGAAGCTAGAGGGAAAGAACCAGTAACTCATCCTGCTCAGACAGAAGTACCAAAGGAAGTTGCTGAAGATACCTCCAAGCAGGAAATGGAGGAAATTCTGAAGATTATCAAGAAGAGTGACTACAATGTTGTGGAACAGTTGGGACAAACTCCGTCCAAGATATTCATGCTTGCTCTGCTTTTGTGCTCTGAGGCTCATGCTAAGGCCTTAGTGAAGTTTCTGAAGAATGCTCACATACCGCAAGACACTACTACTGATCAATTTGAAGTTTGTATTGCTAGCTTGGCTGCCAACAACGGTCTAAGCTTCTCTGATGTTGATTTGACTTCTGTCGGAAGGAAACACAACAAAGCCTTGCACATCTCTATTGAATGCAAGGGCGTTACATTGTCTCATGTTTTGGTAGATACCGGTTCTGCTCTGAATATCCTATCGAAGAGTGCTTTTGACCGACTTGATGTTGAAGGATTGGTCATGAAGCCCAGCGACATAATTGTGAGAGCTTTTGATGGTTCCAAATGAACAGTACTTGGAGAGCTCATTCTACCAGTTAAAGTCGGTTCCCAGACTTTTGACTCCACTTTCTTTGTCATGGACATCCGTCCAGCTTACTCTTGCCTACTTGGACGCCCTTGGATACTTGGGGCAGGCGTTGTTACCTCTACCTTGCATCAAAAGCTGAAGTACCCAGTGAAGGGGAAGATTGTTACAATATGCGGTGAGGAGGAATATATGGTAAGCCATCTGCAGTCATTCCAATACTTCGAAATGGAAGGTGAATTCTTCGAAACTCCCTGTCAAGCTTTCGAAACAGTTCCAAGAGTAATTCCTGTTGACTCTCCTGTCACTCCTAAAGTCACTAGAGTCCCACCGAAGATGGCCTCGCTGAAGGCCGCTCAAGTTGCAGTTGAAGAAGGAGGTAGTACTATTTGGGGTCAGCTCCCCGATCTTCCTTTCAAATCTGACAAGACTGGTTTAGGCTTCACCATCAAAGGTCAGAAGATGATACGCCGCGAACGTGCCGACCAACTTCCCTTCCGCATCGATAAGAATGGAGTCCATGCTATAGAAGATAATGACAGCGACTTCGACATCAGCAACTGGATCTTCCCAACTCCCGACAACGGACTCAACAATTGGAAGGCCGAAGATGTCATACCAATCTCCTTTAGACAGGAATAATTGCTTTTGTTTTTTGTTATGCTTTTCGTTCTTTATTTACGTTTAGACAATAAACTTTAAAGCCTAATGCCTTGCCCGGGGAATCACGGCTCGTTTGTGAGGGTTATTATCAGTCATTTGCATATTTTCATTCAATAAAATCATTGGACTTTTGAATTTAAGTTTTGTTTTCGTTCTTTTCTTTTACCACCCCTTCAAAAGCTACGTGTTCTTACACACACCCACGTGATACACTGCAGATTCACTCCAAATCTCGTTGATAACAACTTTGCTATTGCTAAATATGACTTCGATAATCCGATCTACCAAGCCGAAGACGAAGGTGAGGAAGATTGTGATGTGCCAGGAGAACTTGTCAGGTTGCTACAGCAAGAAGAACAGGTCATACAACCACACAAAGAGCCGGTCGAGGTTGTGAATCTAGGTACTGACGAAGACATAAAAGAAATCAAGATAGGAGTAGGTCTTGAGAACAGTGTCAAAGAAAGATTGGTCCAGATGCTACGAGACTATATCGAGGTTTTTGCTTGGTCCTACGAAGACATGCCAGGTCTAGACATTGACATTGTGGTACACCGACTACCAACAAAAGAAGGTTTTCTCCCGGTAAAACAGAAGGTTCGTCGTATGCGTCCTAAGATGTCTGAGATGAGCAAAGCTGAAGTCATGAAACAGTTCAATGTCGGTTTCTTAGCCGTTACTTCTTATCCACAGTGGGTTGCTAATGTGGTACCCGTACCTAAGAAGGATGGTAAAGTACGGATGTGTGTGGATTACAGAGATCTGAACAGAGCAAGTCCGAAAGAAGATTTTCCACTTCCTCATATTGATGTTCTAGTCGACAACACCGCTCAACATAAGATTTTCTCCTTCATGGATGGTTTCTCCGGTTACTATCAGATCAAAATGGCTCCTGAAGACATGGAGAAGACTACTTTCGTTACACAGTGGGGCACATTTTGCTACAAGGTCATGTCGTTCGGCCTGAAGAACGCTGGCGCCACTTATCAACGTGCCATGGTGGATTTATTTCATGACATGATTCATCACGAGATAGAGGTCTACATTGACGACATGATAGCTCGATCATAGACTGAAGAAAAGAACATCTTGATCATTTGCAGAAACTGTTTGATAGACTGAAGAAGTATAGACTGAGACTTAATCCCAACAAGTGCACCTTTGGAGTCAGATCCGGTAAACTCCTGGGGTTTGTTGTCAGTGGTAAAGGTATTGAAGTTGATCTTGCCAAGGTTAAAGCTATCCAAGAAATTCCAGCACCCCGCACCAAGAAAGAAGTCAGAGGTTTCTTGGGACGATTAAACTACATTTCTAGATTCATTGCACATCTCACTGCTACTTGTGAGCCAGTCTTTAAATTACTGAAGAAAGATCAAGTAGTGGAGTGGAACGACGATTGCCAGATTGCTTTCGAAAAATCAAGGAATATTTGCAGAATCCTCCTATCCTGATGCCGCCTGCCAAAGGAAGACCTCTTATCATGTACTTGACAGTGCTAGAGAACTCAATGGGGTGTGTGTTAGGGCAACATGTGGAGTCTGGTTGAAAAGAGTATGCAATATACTACCTTAGCAAAACGTTTACCGACTGTGAAACAAGATACTCACAGCTTGAGAAAACTTGCAGTGCTTTGGCTTGGGCTGCTCGCCGACTAAGACAGTATATGTTGACTCACACTACTTTGTTGATCTCTAAGATGGATCCGATAAAATACATATTAGAAACCACTCTCTCGGAAGAATAGCAAGATGGCAAATGATCTTGATGAATACGACATCCAAAGATACTACTCGACGATCAAAGGAAGTGTAGTGGCGATCATTTGGCTCATCAAGCCATAGATGACTATCGCCTATGCGCTTCAATTTCGATGAAGATGTTTTATTAGTTCCGTCGAAGAACCGTAACTAGACGAAGGACTGGCGGGATCCCGATGGACCATGGTCTTTGATGGAGCCTCAAACGCACTTGGCAATGGCATTGGCGCCATCATGACATCTCCTACAGGAGGACACACGCCTTTCACCACCAGATTATGTTTCAACTGCACTAACAACATGGCTGAATACGAAGCGTGCATCATGGGTATCAAAGCTGCTATTGACTTAAGAATCAAATTCTTGCAAGTGTATGGAGACTCAACTTTAGTCATCAGTCAAATAAAAGGCGAGTGGGATACGAAATATCCGAATCTCATTCCATATCAGGAGCATGTGTTAAGCTTGATCCCTTACTTTGAAGAGATCACTTTCAATCATATTCCACGAGAAGAGAATCAGTTGGCAGATGCGTTAGCTACTATGTCATCTATGTTCAAGGTCAGATGGGATAACGAAGCTCCCCAAATCATCATCGAAAAGTTTAACGAACCAGCATATTGTTGTGAACTTGATACAAAAGAGAAACCTTGGTTTTACGAAGTGAAGAGGTATCTCGAGGCTCAAGAATATCCCGCAGGGGCATCTGTCAATGACAAGAAATTCTTAAGAAGATTCGTATCCAAATTCTTTCTCAGCAACGGCATCTTATACAAGCGCAATCACGATTTTTGCTTACTCCGCTGTGTAGATCAGAAAACTGCAGAACGAATCATGGAAGAGTTACACGAAGGCGCATTCGGTACCCACTCCAGTGGACATAGAATAGCTAAAAAGATTTTGAGAACAGGTTACTATTGGTCCACTATGGAAGCTGATTGTCACCGCTATGCTCGGTCTTGTCACAAATGCCAGATATATGCAGACAAAGTACACGTACCTCCAGTACCATTGAATGTTCTGACCGCTCCTTGGCCTTTCACAATGTAGGGCATTGACATGATCGGAGAAATCAAACCTACTGCCTCCAATGGACACCGTTTCATCCTTGTGGCAATTGACTATTTCACCAAGTGGGTAGAAGCAGCCTCGTTCGCATTTGTTACCAAGAATGTTGTGCCTCGATTCATCAAGCATAATCTTATCTATCGGTACGACACTCCCGAAAGGATTATCACAGATAACGGTACCAATCTCAACAACAAAATGATCACCGAACTCTGCACGCAGTTCAAGATCAAGCATCACAACTCTTCTCCATATCGGCCTAAAATGAACGGCGTCGTGGAAGCCTCCAACAAAAATATCAAGAAGATCATACAGAAGATGACAGTGACTTACAAGGATTGGCACGAGATGTTGCCATTTTCTCTCCATGGTTACCGCACCACAGTACGAACATCTACAGGGCAACCCCCTTCTCTCTCGTATACGGTATGGAAGCAGTCCTACCAATCGAGGTTCAAATACCCTCAACCAGAGTCCTCCAGGACGCGGAGCTAAGCGAAGGCGATTGGATCCAGACCGCCTCGATCAGGTCAACTTGATCTACGAAAAACGACTCACATCCATATGCCATGGACAGATCTATCAGAAGCGAATGATCAGAGCATTCAACAAGAAGGTCAAGCACCGAGCCTACCAAGTCGGTGATCTAGTAGTCAAACGCATCATCCTTCCACAAGGTGATCCCAGGGGCAAATGGACTCCCACCTGAGGGACCATTTGTAGTCAAAGCAGATATTTTCCGGAGCTATGATACTTAGCACCATGGATGGAAGACTTCCACACCGTGAACGAGACATAGTCAAAAATACGACGATAACGAGACCCGCTAGGTCGATCGACCTAGGCAAAAATAAGGGCATCCTGGCGAACCAAAAGGTTCGGGCAAAAGTTAAGGATATATACAAAAAATATATGTACACCCGGCAAGTCGAAAACCTGCAAAGGCGGCTTGGGCAAAAAAGGGTATCCTGGTAGACTAAAAACCCGAAAGGGTGGTCTAGGCAAAAGTTAGGGATTTAAGCGTATGACTATGTCTCGTCCAGATCACCTACCGACAGATTGTACTACTATCAGCATTCAAGATTCAAATGGCGAAAATCAATTCATTCACTTTCTACTGACAGCAAGGAGATGAGATAGTCAAAATATATGAGCACTAGCATAGTTGAAACTCGACGAGATTACTTCCACATAGCTTTTTACTTTTATTGTATACAAACTGCTTGGCCATACGCCACTCTTTCAAAATTAATGCAAATTCTTTCTTTTACAGTGTTCATTATTGTTGTTTTTTTGCATAAAGTCCAATGATTGCTTTGAATGATTATATGCATTTGACAATAAACATTTGTTCACAAACATACGAAAAGAGAATGAACAAAAGTAGTTACTGCAAACTCGAGGAGTTAAGATGACGACTAAAAGTCACCAATACATTCCCCGCAGGTTACTTTCACAAGAATACAATCCCCACAGAGCCGTCTCTCTCCCTATCAAAGGCAAACCTTCTTCGATGAAGTATTAATCTCTTCCCGCTAGTGTTCTAACACTTCAAGCTTCATCACGTTAGTCCCCGAGTAGTGACCTTAATCAGCTTCACCTCGTTACATCAGTCTCCGAGCAGTAACAGTTTATCTCGTATACACAGAGATATTTATTCCCAGCGAAATATCTTTCGACGATTATCACCCCCTCGACAGCAGCAATATCCAGACTCGAAACTTGGTCAGATAGTGCATCGGAGGAAACCTACGTCTCTCTTTCCCCAATCATAGGTTCCAACAAATTTCAGATTCATCACCTCAAAAGATTTTTTAGCTTTACGCTCCCTTCAGCGTTGCCACATTACGTTAGTCTCCAAGCAGTATTCGAATACTCCCCAGTAAGATCTACGCACAAGATTCCCAGCGGAGTACCTCCCAGTTGTTAGTCTTTCCAACAACATTAATATCCAGACTCGAAACTTTGTCAGATAGTGCATCGGAGGAATCAAAGATATCTCTTTCCCCTCCAAGTCAGGGTTTTCAGCAACTTCATCCCCAAACAGAAGTCAGAAATCCCCGGCAGGACGTCCTCATCTTCTTCAAGATGGATATGTTTTGAAATGCCACAACATCTACATTCATACATTATTCATAAAAATCATAACATGTGCACATATCACTCACAAACATTGTCATATGCTTGCATGCCTCATAATCTGCATAGGACTAACTATATCCTATCCAGATTTTATTTCCCCAGCAGGTAAAAGATATGTTCCAAGCGGAAGGTCCAAGATTAATACCCGAAACAAGACGGGGAACCCAGTCTGAAAGACTATACAAATATTTTCCAAACGGAAGGTCAAAGATTAATACCCGAAACAAGACGGGGAATCCAATCTAATTATCTTTCGACAACAGGTCCAATATTAATAACCGAAACAAGACGGGGAACCCAATCTGAAAGACCACACAAATTGTCTTCCGGCAACAGGCATTGGATCAACACCCGAAGCAAGACGGGAGAGCTATCCACATTCTGCCAAATATCTACCTCAGAATAGCCAGCACGAAGGTTTATTCTAACTCTCTTATTATCGACAGCAACTACGGAGTCTAGCATACGACTCAGTTGCCCCGGATGGCATCTTTAAGCCCATCTCCAACTATTTGTCGACATCTCTCCACCTTCAGAATGCTGCATATTTGGTTAAAAACCAATACAAACCAATAACTTCATTCAAAGACGAGCTTTGAAGTCTAATGTACGACTCAACATTAGCCGCCCCCAGATGGCATCTTAAGCCCATCTCCGTGTTTTCTTCTATTTTCGAAAATATCTACAAAGTCTAATGTATGGCTCATTCCCCAGCACCAGTCTCTCCTGATGGCATCTTAAGCCCATCTCCGATGTTTCTCCTATTCAAACGACATTTGCGAGTCTAGCGTACGACTCAATCTCCGATGCAGCTTCTCCAAATGGCATCTGTAAGCCCATTCCAGTGCATTATCAACCAACAGCGAGTGCAAATTTTCAGGTGTACTCGAGTGTTCAATCTTCTTCTACTTCAAGGTCACGAAAGGCAAGCATACCAATCTAACCCCTCCAGTACAAGAAGATTAAACAGGGGCAACTGTTATACCCCAAAATTTGCCCTCTTACTTTTCAAGACATTTCACATATCCATACTCAAGGATTTCACAAGGGTTGACCAGACAAACCCTCTCCTAAGCTATTAATCCAAACTAGGGTTTTGCCATTCTCAAGTCAAGATGGACCTCCAATGCTTCAAGTGGTCATCATGCCTCATCATGTGTTCCAAAGAATCTCCATGTCAAGTTTCAAGCCTTACAAGTCAAGTTTTCTCAGACAATTGCTCAGATGGTTAAAAATCAGTTGTATTGGACAAAAGTCAACTGTGGTCAACATACAGTCAAACCTAATAATTTTTGGTCAACATCAATATTTTAAAGTGATATTCATCATTTGATCAAGGGTTGATCATGATTCATCAAGGAAAAGTCAAGAATTGATCAAAAGTCAAAGTTTCTAAATTGGGCTTTCTTAGACAAAAGTCAACAGAACTTTGACCAGGCATAACTTTCACATACTTTATCAAAAAAAATTCCACCACTTCATGTCTCACAAGCTTGGGTAGAAAATGCTTCATTTGAAAGTTATGGATCAAAACATTACAGGTCATTTTAAAAGTCAACAAAAAGTCAACTTTTTGCAAAGAAGTGTTCATGAGCATGGAAACTTCAATGAAGATGCAACCAAAAAGGCTGTTTAGAAGACATCTTGAGCTTTCTAAAAAGTCCAAGAACACCCAAAAATGTTTAAAATTGAGCAAGATACACCTTATCCAAGTTGAGCATTTTTGAGGAGGTGCACAAAGAGAAATACTTGACAAAACCAAATTTTTTGCAAATGGGTCTAACTTTTCTTGATTCAAACATATTCCTCAGCTGAATCGGAACCTCCAAGCCCATGGCCACGAATTTATCTTTTATTTTTTATTTATTTTGGATTTTTAATCATTTAAAACCAATTTAATTAAAATAAAGATAGAAAATCAAAAATTAATTGC
Source organism: Vicia sativa (assembly GCA_021764765.1). NCBI lineage: Eukaryota > Viridiplantae > Streptophyta > Magnoliopsida > Fabales > Fabaceae > Vicia > Vicia sativa. Next base: position 104,867,308 of record CM038797.1, on the reverse strand, counting down.
AAGATGGATTTTCTCTCATCCTTGAGGTCCAAGCAAGTCATTTAATCTGATTATTTCGAAATAATCATGATTGGTAATGAGATTTGATTGAAATTGGCTTAAAAAGGAAATATTTGGGTTGATTCCAAATCAAATAATTTCTCATTAATTGGCTTGATTTTTTATCATAATTCTTGACCTAATTCACCCTATTATAAATACATGATGCATCCACAAGCACAAGAGACGAAATTCTAGCCTCAAGAACCCTATTCCAAGCTTCAAAATACCATGCATTGCAAGCTATTGGAAGCACTAGTTTTAGTCCAATTCAACCAATTCTAAGCATTCCAACACATTCCTGGAGGTCTTCTGAATCGATTTAGATATTCACAAGCCAGCCAAACATCCAGAATCACGAATTCACGATCACGGTTTGCACCTTTCAAACTCAAAATCGATTTCTAATTTTCATGCATATTTAACATGTTTTGATTATTTGTTTGTGTCTAGAATGAAGTTTCGAAGCTTTCTGCATAGGTTAATTGTGTTTTGAGTATAGGAATCAGAATCCACCATGGCTAGGGTTCATAAGCTCCAATTGGGGTTTTCTGAAATAGGAAAAATTGGACGAAACCAATGACTCCATCATGTTTAGGGGATCAAACCGAGTTGATCCATGTCCCCATAACAAATTTATCTTGCATATTTTTGGATTTTGATTTTGGCAGGTGTTATAGCTACGGACAAACCGTTGGTAAAGTTTATTGCTACAGACCAAAACCGTAGCTAAAAGTTTAAATATTCAAACGAAGAAGATGATGTTCTTCGCACGTGTTTTAAAATCTGATTTTCAGAATTTATTTTCCCTTATAATTATTTCGTTTCATATTGCTCACAGCTAAACACTCCAACTCAGATGGTAAGCAGCGCGCGCATGTGAAGGAGAGGACTAGGGTTCGATCCCTGGCTCCTACAAATCTTTTTATCACCTTTCCAAACTAACATTATTTTCTTATTTTCTTCATATTTTTCTTTTCTAATTTAATTTCTTTTCAAATAATTTTCTAATGCATTAAAAAAATCACAAAAAAATATTTTCTTTTTGCATTTAGGTCAGAAAAATACTTATTTAATTTTTGACATAAAAAAATTATATTTTGCATATATATTTTAATTAATTGTTTATTAACCATAAAATTGACTTTTAATTATTTTTCCTTACTAAAACCAATCCAGAAAATTCCCAAAAAATTGTTTTATCATCTAATTAGGATTACTAACCTAAAATTTTTTTCCTAACTCAAAAACCTTTTTTTACTATCACAGTTTCTCTTATGCGAAATTCTTTTCTTTTCCGATTATCATGTATTTGCTTCCTGGTTGTAATAGTTAGGATTAATTTTCTCGCATTTCTTTTTTCCATTATATTATGTAACTGCTCATGGGATGTAATAGCTTAATTAGGGTTTACTTTCCGCACTCCTATATTATGTAACTGCCCCAAAGCCATGTAATAGCGTAGGATTTACTTTCCGCACTTTATTTTCTGCAATTTACTTTCCGCACCGATATAAACAGCTAGTAACTAGGTGTGTATGGGAAGATAAAAATGAACATAGATCACTCCTAATTTTAAGATAAAATATCTGAACTTAACACACTTTCTTCACACGTGCACCCCCTAGAGTATTCTCTCTCGCTGTCTTTCGAATAAATGGTCAAGTCCCTCGAACGTAGGGGTATCTTAGCATCGTTTCCTACAAACATATCATCATAGTACCTTCAAATCAAAGATCATAGTCCCTCGATGTTGCCTACGAATACATGATCTAGTCCCTCGATTGTTGCCTACGAAAAAGTGAAGATCGTCCCTATGAATGTGCTAGGATACTCCTATAACTTGCCTTCTATGACCATCCGATGTCCCTTCGAATGTCCCTCTTACATCCAAAGAATAGGGTTACCTACCAACTAATGGTATGGATAACGTTATTCTAAAGGAAAGTAAAATAACACGGAAACGACCGTTCTGAGTAGGTAATAGACTTTTAGTTGCTTGCTCTATCAAAATATTTTTCGCACCTCACACTTTTACAAAGTTAAACCACTTTTCTAAAACTAAACATTTCCGAACACTTCGTATACATTCCAGCGTGAATCATTACGAAGTCAAAGCGAAATGCCTTTTTTCGAAACATTTTCAAACACACACACAGAAAGCAAATTTTAAAGCGAGCCAAAGCAACTAAGAGCCCGTAGATAACTACGGATGGAAAGGATGCTAATACCTTCCCTTTTCATAACCAACTCCGTTACCCAGAATCTAACGAAGGTCTTTTTCTGTTCTTTTCACCTTTCCTTAATTGGATAAAAGAAAAGTCGGTGGCGACTCTTGCTATCCGCAACATTTGCAATCAAACGCAAAATAATCCAAAGTCAGTTCTCCCACCGTATTACAACAGGCCTGTTTTCCAAAGTGTTAAGTTCAAAAACACAGAATAGCCAAGATTTTTTTCAGATAACGAAATTTCCAGCAAAAAAAAGGCATTGACAAGTACAACTCAGAAAATGATCTTTCTCTTACAAGGCCCAAAGACAAATTCACAAAGCCTTTTTTCCCAGAGAATCAAAAGTCCAGCAATAGAAAAAGAAATATGCATTTTCAAGTCTAGACCAAAAATTATCGAAAACCCTAAATGTTTTCAATATAAGGTTGATTTCACAGATTTTGCAGGGGACGAAAAAACAAAGAAAACGGCCAAAACGAAAACCCTAATTTTCCAGATCTGACTCAAGAGTCAAAACCTCATAATCTTGTTCATCATTTTCTCACCAGACAGTCCCTTTAGAAACAAGAAGAAAGATTGAAAGAAGAGACAAAACAGAAGGATTTCACCGTGTAAGAGGTTTTTAAGTCGCCCATGAAGGAGACTCAGGCTCCATTCTGCTCTCTTTCCACTTTACTTTAGTGTTTATATTGCATACTATAGCCATCATCATTGTCAGATTCATAAAAATCAACTTAGGGTTTCGATTTTCACCCTTAGATTTAGAGAGAACCGATGAGAATCTGAAAAAAGCAAACACATATTAAGAGAGAGAGAGAGAGCACAGAGAGACGAATCAGAAAACACAAAAAACAAGAATCGGAGAACGTCCGTCGTTGACGGTTGTCGCCGCCGCCATAAGGGCGATTTCCGGCACGGTCGTTGGTCCATACCATGTGCCTCTATATTATCATTGTTAAGCTCTCATGATCATCATTAAATCATCATCATCACCATCAGAATACCTTAGAGACCGGATCAGGCGTCCCAGAATGAACACCCACGGAAGACCCTCATTGGAGAGACACGCGGAATCAGCCTGGCCTCATTATTGGGCTCGGACCACTCCTGCCTTTGGGCCCAACGAATTCTCTTCCAGCACCCCCTCATTTTTTCTACAATCAGGCTCATTTCTAAACTTGACTCTTATTTATTTATTCTTTTATTTTATTTTGCAAATAAATTGTATTTGTTTGTATTAAATAATTATTAGTCTTAGGATAATTTTTATTTGATAACTTCCGATTAAATTATTAGTCGATTTTTATCAAATAAAAAGATCTTTTCTACTAATTATTTAGAGTTTGAAATTTTTATTGTGTGATTTTCTTTATTTTTCATTCATTTTAATTTCCATTAAATTTTTACTTATGAATTTTGCTTTGTATTAAACAATTATTAGTTGTAAGATAATTTTTACTTAATAATTATCGATTAAATTATTAGTTGATTTTTTTATCAAATAAAAAAGATCTCTTCTAACAATCATTTAAAACTTTAGACGTGTATTGTGTGCTAATTATTTATTCATCTCTCGCATGTTTGCATGAGTTATTCACCGTTGTACACTTCACACACAATTTTACACCTCCTCTTGGCTCGTACGTCAAAAAAGGGTCTCAAAGTTGGGAATGGGCATGACCATTCTTATGAGGTTAATCGGAGCCCTTGTTGTTTCGATTAACCATAACCCAAATATTTTGGTCCATACACCATTTGTCCACGCACAAGGGTTTCATAGTTGGAGATAGGAACACCTATCCTCACGAGATTAATTAATTCCATATACTTGATTAATCATGACCCAATTCAATTTCTCTTGGTCCGTATACCAACGTTAAAACACTTTCATAAATAAAATCATTAAACATCGATCCAACGTCGAGTTTTCTTTTCATATATTTTCACAAATAAATACTCTACTTCTCTCTTCCCAAACGTATGGTAGTCATTCCTATTTCGACCCTCGATCGTACATTTGGTTTCTTTAAATGAATCTAATTAAGAAAACTTTGTTTTCGCCTCACCTTTTCTTAATAAAACTTTTAGGTAGAAAAAGATGATTAGGATGGTTCTGTCCATTCATCCGAGTACTTGGGGAATTATCTGTTGAACACTTACGGTCCAGTGCTCGTCTCCCACATAAAAATAAATCAACTCATTCAACTCTTTTTCGCTCATATGCGATCATCAAGCTCTTTTCTTACAAAGAGCGTGCGATAGCCATTTCAAATATGAACGAAGACTTAGCTTTTCAAACAAACTAAACAAGTCAAAGCTCAAACATTTGAAATATCTAATGTACGATTTTTCTTATAAAATCAACACAACCAACTTAAACCTTTTCAAGAAGAACTACGGAGTTTTGATTTTCCCATTGCACGAGGGAATACGTAGGCACAAGGTTTTGAAACCGCGGAAAACTCAAAATAAAAATAAACAAACCCCTTTTCTTCTTTCTTATTTTTCGATCATAATTTAGAAATTAGAGAATACACACATAAACACTTAGAACTAAACGGGTCCCATCGAGTACAATGGATGTGAGGGGTGCTAATACCTTCCCCTTGCATAACCGACTCCAGAATTCATGTCTTTTGGTCATGTAGACCGCCTTATCCGATTCCGTGGATTTTATCTATATTTTCCCGTTCTTTTTAGAAAAAAATAAAATTAGGTGGCGACTTCTTTGTTTTAAAATAACCGATGAAAAAACCAGTCATCACAGTTGGCGACTTCACTAGGGACATTTGGCTAAGCGTGTCAACCCTAGTTTAGCTCTTCGTATATGTGTTTATTTTTGCTTTCTTCTTATTTCTCTATTTTATGTATATAATTTATTCATTTTATTTCCTATTGCTTTAATAATTACCTTGTGGATATATTATCTTGTGTGGGAATGATGGATGGGATTATAGGAAAATCCCACTACCAAGGCTATAGAACAATAAATTAGAGTGGTTGCGTAGAATTGATTTGCTAGACGGAAATGTCTTGTAAGTTGGTTTGAAAACCACACCTCGGAGAGGTTCTTTTGAAGACATTATCGCTGATTGCAAGTTGTTTTTGTGTAGACGATAATGTTGTTAGAAGGGATTTTTCTCCTAGTTTGACCTTTAAGGAAACCTAACCTTTGAGCTTTAAGAATTTTCAAATGAGACGTTCTTGGATATATCATCTAATCACAAAATTTATTCGTGGTGAAAATGATATACCCAAGTTGGGATCAATGATTTTGAGTACCCCGTTTCGATCCTTGTGTCGAGGGTTACGTTTGTTAGATCGTTAGACCTGCTTTGTCTATTCGAATAATACATAATCCTCCCTCAAAAAAATTCTCTCAAAAAAAAATTGTAGCCTTACAAGTATCAATTGCAATGGACTTCAATATTAGAATTTGTGTTTGTTGTATGAAAAACCCTAAGAGCCATCCTGGGGGAATTGTTTGGTAGACATCAAAACTATATCCGACCATCCTAAAAACTTTAATATACTAATGTAGCATCACATTGCATTGCATCCATCATGCATAAAAAAAATAATTTGCAACATTTCTCTTTTTTCATTTGCAGGAATCCTAAAAGGTTTGGTTCGTGTAAGCAAACAGTTGACAAATGGATGACAAAAAGCATACCAATCCAATCAAGGTCAAGATGCCAAAGTTGGATGTTTTGTTATGTTTGAAGGAGAAGGTCAAGATGGCTGATATGACCACTTTCACAAGAAGATATGGTCACATTCTGAAGCTTTTGGATACAAATGTCGACGTACGCGCCATGGTTGCTTTGTACCAGTATTATGACTCTCTGCTTCGATGCTTTACTTTTCAAGACTTTCAATTGACTCCAACCATTGAAGAGTTTGAGGTTTTGCTAGGATGGCCTTTGAAAAGTGGCATCCCTTTCACCAATTTAGGATAAAGAGTAACATCCGATAGGCTAGCTGCATTGATGTATCTTTCAGTTAGAGAGGTTGCACCTATGTGTAAGGCTAAAGGGGTTCTCTGAAAAGCATTGGAAAGTAAGGCGAAGGAATTGGCAGAGTCGAACAATACGAATTCCTTTTATGTTGTTCTTGCTTTACTCATCTTTGGGATTGTCATGTTTCCTAGTGGAGAAGAAGAGTTCTTGGAAGAATACACAATTAATGTGTTTGTGTCCAGAAAGAATCATGTTCCAGCTCTTGTAGCAGATGTGCTTTCTCACCTTCACATCAGGCATGAAAAGAAGAGAGGTGTCGTGTTATGTTGAACTCCTTTGTTGTACTCTTGGTTATTGTCTCACCTACCAACTAAAGGCCCGTGGTACGACATCTTGAAAGGTCTGTCATGGTCTCAGACTTTAGCTTGCCTCACTTCAGATGATGTGGTATGGTATTTACCAAAATGGAATGTGGGATAAGTTATTACTAATTGTGGAGATTTTCCTAATGTCCCGCTAATAGGATCTCAAGGCTGTATTAATTACCACCATAGGTTGGCTTTAAGACAGTTGGGTTATCCTTTGGAGACTAAACCTAATGATTCAGTGTTAAGGGAGCTCCTCTTAGAAGACTTTGGGAAAGGAAATCCTCAATTGTTGAGACAAATTAGAAGTGCTTGGACTCGAATCCATAGGAAGGGAAGAGAGTTGGGGGAAAGAGATTGTGTTGCAAAGGAACCCTATAAGCAGTGGGTAATTGGTAGGGTTAAAGAGGTCAAACTTATGTACGCTCTGGTGGTCCCTGTTAATGTTTCAGAGCCTGAAATCACTCATGTTCCTATTGAATAAGTGACCAAGCTTAGAACTATTATCTTGGAAATGCAGGAAGAGGACATGCGACTTCAATCCGCACTTAGCTGTGTCTCAGAAGAAAGGGACAATCTGAAATTTAGTCTTCAAGAAAGGGATGTTGAGATTTTGAAAAGTCAGGAGCAAGAGGAAAAAGAAAGAAAAGTGAAGTTCCGTGTGAAGGAGGATTTAGATGCAGCTAATTTTGAACTAAGTGAATTCCACCGTAGGTTGGATGAAGTTGAGCAACAAAGAGGACAAGCCTATGAAGATGAAGAGAAGGCTATCAAAGCAAAAGTAGACTTAAGGGTAACTCTTACCACTCAAATCCGAGAGTTATAGGTTGCGCTAAGAAACATTGAAGCCAGCTTGGCGCGTGAAACTCGCCTTATGGAACAAGCTCGCATGGCATGTAGTGTGGACCCCGAAGAATGAGCCTAGAAGGTCCAAGAGTTGGACATTGTAAGACATCATGTAAGCCAATGGGAGACAGCATATGGAGAATTAGAGATTCAGTGTGAGGAATGGCAGGAAGAAGGTTGGTGTCAAAATGAACTTTTAGCTGATCGAGGGGAGACCATCTTTAACCTGGAAGAGAAAAACAAGGATTTGTATGCCAAGTACTCAGGCTTGGCAGAATTCTGTAGACAGTTAATGGTGGAAGTCCCATGGAGGCTTCAATCATCTATCGAAGACCTAGAGGAAGACCAGGTGCCCCTGACAGTGGAGTACTTCATTTTTATCTACAAAGGTATGGTGGAGCGATTCAAAAGGGAGATAAGAGAGCTCAAGCCCAGAAGAGGACAACATTTATGAGATATCACCTTGTGTACTTTTTCAACTTCATGTATATGTTGAACTAAAAGCAGACCTACGAGTCTTGCTCTTTATTTTTCCTCCAACGAATGATGTTTGTATTCAACTTTTAGGTTTGGAATGAAGGAGCTGATTATCCATTTGTTGTGCTGATTTCTTACAAGCGGACAAGTCTGATAAAGATCCTTGAAAATGGGAACACGATCATAAACATTCTACATTAACCATACATAATCATGCATTTTTTATAAAAAAACAAAAGGACTCCAAGCTCATTCCATTTCCTCTTGTCCAGATTCAAGCTGACTACTCGACATCCATATGGTACAAGGGCCAACATGAAGAAAGCAATGGATCAATACAAAGCCAGACAAGCCAATATGCAAGGAGATATCGACATGTTGAAGTCCAGGATGGACCAGCTTATGGAGATGATGATTGCTCAACAAAGGAGGGAAGAAGAACGAGTTGCCAATGAAGCTGTTGTTGTTGATGCTGCTGCCGCAGCAAACAATGCTGCAGCTACTTTCAATGTTTCCACAATCACTCAAGCTGCTAACACCATTGGGACATCTTTTGTTGCCAATGCGGCCACTAATGCTATTCCTTCCTTTGCTGTTGGTAATAGAAGAGTTCGTCGAAATGCCAATAACACTCTGTCTCATTCGGCTGGTGTATAGGTGCCTAATCCGCTGCTTTATAGACTGCCTCCTGATTTCTTCGGTGGAGCCTATAATCAGGGTATTTCTGCAGCGGCACATGTGTCTACACAGGATGTGGGAAATAATGAGCAGAACCAGAATGAAGATGATCAAGAGAAAAACTGGTTTGTGTCTCCTTAAGCTGACGAAGAGATGCAAGATGATTATATGAGGCAATATTACCAGAACGTTGTACCTTTGGGCTGTCCTGTTCCTTTTCAAGATATGGCTGCACAAAAGATGTGAAAAGATTTGGTTTAACAAATGAAGGAGTTGAGATGGAAGAATACTGTTGGAATGAGCGCGTTGGAAATGTGTCTTGTACCCGATGTTGTGATCCCACCGAAATTCAAGGTTCCTGACTTTGAAAAATACAAAGGGGTAAGTTCTCCTGAGAACCATTTGAGGATGTATTGCCGCAAGATAGCGGCACATATCAAAGATAGAAAACTGATGATACACTGTTTCCAAGACAACCTTTCAGGGGCATATCTCGATTGGTATATGCAATTGGATAAGTCTGACATCCATTCCTGGGATGATTTGTCTGCCGCCTTTCCTAAACAATATCACTACAATACTATCATGGCTCCTAACTGTGTGCAACTACAGAATATGTCCCAAAAGGAGAAAGAGTCCTTTAAGGAATATGCCCAGAGGTGGAGAGATGTTGCTGCCAGAGTTCAACCGCCCTTAATGGAAAGAGAATTGATTGATTTGTTTATGGGAACGTTACCATCTCATTACTATGAAAGATTGTAGGGAGTACTTTTCTGATTTATCTAACTTGGTTATGGTAGGTGAAAATATAGAAGAAGGTTTAAAAACTGGTAAGATATCAAGAGAAACTGTTGGATCACCTGCTGCAAAGAAACCATTCAACGGTTTTAAGAGGAAAGAGGTTGAGGCCAATGTTGTCTATGAGCCAAAGGGTAGAGGAAGAGGGCGACAATTAACTAGACCTTCTCCTATTCAGGTTCCATGCATGCCATACCCTTATATTGCTGCCATGCAATATCCTGACATGCCTTATCTCCAACAGATGCAGATGTCGATCGCTTTTCCTGCCCAAATTTCCCCGAATCAAGCTTCCCAACAGCAATAGAGCAAAAGTCCTGGCAAAGGTCAAGTCCAACCTAAGGGTGCCCAGTACCGCAGATACACTAAGTAGGAAATCCAGCCGATTCCTATGACGTATACAAGTCTCCTGCCGTATCTATTTCAAGATGGAAGGGTGGTGCCTAAAGATTTTAAGCTTGTGCCTGGACCACCCAAGCCATGGTTCAATGAAAAGGAAAGATGTGATTACCATGCTAATTCTCCTGGTCATACTACTGAGGATTGTTTCACATTCAAGTGCAGCGTTCAGGAGCTTATCGATCAAAAATTATTGACTTTTGCTGATGTTCCCAATGTTGCTAGTAACCCTTTTCCAAGACATGGGGAATCATCGGTAAATGCTTTGGTGGAAGATAAAAGGAGCCTAGTTATGGATGTGAATGAATTGAAGACTTCATTTAAGGCGGTATTTGAAGAACTGAGTAGAGCTAATTTGCTGGAAGATATCCATGATGATTGTCAAGTATGCTAGGAAGATCCATGACAATGCTCAGAATTCAAAGTATATCTAAAGAGGTTAATAAGCTAACACAAAATTCAGTTTGGTCGGGCTCATGTTGAGAACAAAGTGGATAGTGTGGTGCCATTGACCAATAATAGCAGAATCCACATACCTCTGGTGGTCCCTGTCACAATAAATGAAGGGCCGGTTACCGCTATCGAACTAATGATGATATACCCCCTGTTCGAATCCCTTATGAAAATACCAACGTTATACCGTGGAATTATTCACCGGAGGTCATTGTGGGTGACAAGCCTGTGGTGTTGGAAGAACCTGTTGTTGAAAATATCGTTGGTACAAGTAGTATTCCCGTAGCAGTCGTATTTATCACCAAGATTTTACTAAGAGTAAGGTTGTAGAGAAAGTGTCGGAATCTCCTGAAAAGAAGAATGTGGTTGTCGATTTAAGTACAGAGGAGTTGAGGGATGTCTTTAGTCTGAATGATGAAACTATGAAGATCATCAAGAGGAGTGATTACAAAGTGGTTAACCAGCTTAGCCAAACCCCTGCAAAGATTTTAATATTATCCCTGTTGAAGAATTCTGAGGCCCATAAAATGGCCCTGCTGAAGTTCCTTGACAATGCATATGTAGCTGAGGATATTACGGTTAATGAATGGATGTTGCCATTTTAGGCATGAATGATAATAGTTACTTATTTTTCACTGATGTGGATCTCCCACTGAATGGATGCAATCATAATATGGCTCTTCATATTTCTGTCACTTATGGTGAAATAACTCTTGCTAGAGTGTTAGTTGATACAGGCTCGACCTTGAACGTGATCCCAAAGATAACTCTGGATCAATTACAGGTAAAAGAGGCAGTTATGAAACCCAGTTCCTTGGTGGTGAAAGCTTTTGATGGCTCCCGAAGGATGGAAATAAGAGAGATTGACCTCCCCGTGCTCATAGGACCTCAGTTGTTCAATATCACTTTCCAAGTGACGGACATTTTTCCGGCTTACAGTTGTCTGTTGGGAAGGCCCTGGATACATAGGTCCAAAGCTGTCACTTCAACACTCCATCAAAAGCTGAAGTTCTTATTGCACAATTAAGTAGCAGATGTTGGTGGTGAAGAGGACTGTTTAGTTAGTCAACTCTCTGAATTCAAGTATGTTGATGTTGGTAATGAAGTACACGAAACTCTTTCTCAAGCTCTGGAGATTGTGGGTATGGTACAGAAAGAAGCGAGTACTGCTGAGAAACCCAAGGGTAATATGGCCTGCTGGCAGGATGTTAAGGCCCTCATTGATTCTGGAAACCCAGAAGGATGGGGAACAATGATAGAAGTGGTGGAAAAGAAAAACAAAGGTGGACTCGGGTACCAACCCTCCTTCAAGATCAGTGGAAAGTCGGAGGCATGCAAAAAGGAGACCCCTTGCCTTGAAGATACTTTTGTTGCAAAAGTTTTCCGTTTTGGAGAAGCTATCAATGCTATTGATGATGATGAGTACGCAGCTGAGTTCTCCAAGATAGTGTTCCGTACCCTCCCTGGTGCCGCTCCTAAAAACTGTATTGTCAAAGATGTTACCCCAGTCATTTTTTTTTCAAAGTAATTTCTTGTTTTTCAAAGCAAACAAAAAATCATGTGCTCTGCCCAAGACATGTAGGATCGCTTTGTAGGGCTTACCTTGTTTAATGAATAAGATTTTTATCTTCAATAAAAAGTGCATTTTTTTATTCAGTTTGAGATCTCTTTTTACTTTATTTTTCGTTTTACTTCCACTTTCTAGTGCATACATATAAAAACAACAACATTTTCATTTTATTTTATGTTAAAATATACATAGCTAAAAAAAAGAAAATCAATAGTTTATGCAGATCACCTGAAATTGAACTCATTAAACATATCCATGCTGTAATTCCTTTTGACTTCGATTTCCCGATCAACCAAGATGAAGACGATGGTGAGGAAGATTGTGAACTTCCTGAAGAGTTGACGTGTATGGTCGAGCATAAAGAAAAGACGATTCAACCTCATCAAAAACCAGTGGATTTGATCAATCTCGGGACTGAAGAGGATCGTAAGGAGGTCAAAGTTGAAGCTGCTTTGGAGCAAAGGATAAAAGATGAGTTGGTTCATTTATTGCGAGAGTATGTGGATGTGTTTGCATGGTCGTACCAAGATATGCATGGTCTTGACACTGATATCGTTATGCACAAGTTGTCGTTAAAGCCTGAATATTCTCCTGTGAAGCAGAAACCAAGGATAACACATCCAGAAATGGCCAAGAAGATTCGAGATTAAGTGAATAAACAATTTGAAGTCGGTATCCTTGCAGTGTCAGTATATCTAGACTAGATTGCCAATATTGTACCCGTCTCCAAGAAGGATGGAAAAGTACAAATGTGTGTGGACTATAGAGATCTGAGCAAAGCTAGCGCGAAGGATGATTTTCCTCTGCCTCACATTGATGTTTTAGTTGACAACACATCTCAGTCTTCTGTGTTTTCTTTCATGGATGGTTTCTCAAGATATAATTATATTAAAATGGATCCTGCAGATATGTTGAAAACAACATTTACCACCCCTTGGGGCACTTGCTGCTACAAGGTCATGCCATTCGGATTAAATTATGCAGGCGCAACTTATTAGAGAGCCATGGTAACTCTTTTTCACGATATGATGCATAAGGAAATAGAAGTGTATGTGGATGATATGATTGCTAAATCTCAGACTGAAGAGGAGCACATTATTCATTTAAGGAAGTTGTTTTATAGATTGAGGAAGTATAGACTTTGTTTGAATCCAAATAAGTTCACTTTTGGGGTTCGATCTGGGAAGTTGCTTGGTTTCATAGTGAGTCAGTGAGGCATTGAAGTGGACCCTGATAAAGTAAAGGCTATTCAGGATATGCCTGCACCAAGAACAGAGAAAGAGATTCATGGTTTCTTGGGACAATTGAACTACATTTCCCAGTTTATCTCGCACTTGACACCTACTTGCGAACCATTGTTCAAGTTATTAAAGAAAAATCAAGTTATTGTGTGGAATGACGATTGTCAACGGGCATTTGACAAGACTAAGGAGTACTTGCAAGAACCACCGATTTTAATACCACATGTGCCAGGAAAACCTCTTATAATGTACCTGACTGTGCTTGAAGGATCCATGGGTTGTTTCTTGGGACAACATGATGAAACGGGAAGAAAAGATCATGCAATCTATTACTTGAGTAAAAAGTTCACAGATTGTGAGACCCGGTACTCTTTGTTGGAAAAAACTTGTTGTGCTTTGGCATGGGTTGCTCGCTGTTTGAGGTAGTACATGGTGTGTCATACCACGATGCTAATATCCAAGATGGACTCCATTAAGTATATCTTTCAGAAACCAGCTTTGGTGGGCAGGATTGCACGTTGGAAGATGTTGTTGTCAGAATATGACATACAGTACGTGACATAGAAGGCTATTAAAGGAAGTGTTGTATCAGAATACCTTGCTCACCAGCCCATGGAAGATTACCAGCCAATGAAATTTGACTTCCCGAATGAAGATATTATGTTTATTAGATATTTTAATATTCCCGGCCCTGAAGAAGGACCTGAACCAGGATCTCGATGGACCCTTGTGTTTGATGGTGAGTCTAATGCGGTAGGTCATGGAATTGAGGAAATCATTAATTCTCCAACAAGATATCATATTCCCTTCACTGCCAGAATTTGTTTCGACTGTACCAACAACATGGCAGAATATGAAGCTTGCATCTTTGGGATTGAGGCAGCCATTGATTTAGGGATCAAAATCCTTGAAGTTTATGTGGACTCGGCACTTGTCATTTTCCAGGTCAAAGGAGAATGGGAAACTCGTAATGAAAAGTTGATTCCATATAGGGATCATGTTTTGAAGCTGATACCGTATTTTGATGAGATCACTTTCCATCATATTCCTAGAGAGGAAAATCAGATTGCTGATGCCTTGGCCACTTTGTCTTCAATGTTCAAGGTCAAGTGGGATAATGAAGCGCCTTCTATCAATATTGAGCGTCTGGATGAACCTGGTTATTGTATGATGGTTGATGGGGAGACTGATGGTAAACCCTGGTTTTATGACACCAAACAATACATAGAGAAAAATGAATACCCAGAAGGGGCATCTATCATTGATAAGAAGACCTTGAGGAAGTTGTCTCCTAACTTTTTCTTAAGTAGCGGAGTGTTGTACAAGTGGAATTTTGATTTGGTCTTGCTCAGATGCATGGATAGACACGAAGCAGATCAACTTACCAAATAAATTCATGAAGGTTCTTTCGGTATCCATGCAAATGGGCATGCGATGGCAAAGAAGATTCTTAGAGTTGGTTATTACTGGATGACCATGGAAACAGATTGTGTTGTTTATGCATTGAGGTGTCATAAGTGTCAAATTCATGCTGATAAAGTGCACGTACCACCCTCCCCTCTAAATGTCCTGACTTCACCATGGTCATTGGCTATGTGGGGAATAAATATGATTGGAATGATAGAGCCAAAGGCGTCTAACAAACATCATTTCATACTAGTTTCCATAGACTATTTTACCAAGTGGGTGGAGGCTACTTCGTATGCTAATGTGACACGGAAGGTAGTTACCCGATTCATAAAGAATGAGATAATTTGTCGATATGGTACTCCCAACAAGATTATTACCGACAATGGGACAAATCTAAACAATAAGATGATGAAGGAGTTGTGTGACACCTTCAAGATAGAACATCACAACTCGTCGCCTTACAGGCCGAAGATGAATGGCGATGTTGAAGCAACTAACAAAAACATTAAGAAAATCCTTCAGAAGATGGTAAAGACGTATAAGGATTGGCACGAGATATTGCCTTTCGCTTTGCACGGATACAGAACATCTATTCACACTTCGACAGGGGCAACACCCTATTCTCTCGTCTACGGCATGGAGGCAGTACTTCCCATAGAAGTTGAGATTCCTTCCCTCAGAGTACTAATGGAAACAGAATTAGAAGAAGCATAATGGGTTCGAAATAGGTACGACCAGCTCAATCTGATTGAAGAAAAGAGGTTGACAACACTTTGTCATGGCCAGCTTTACCAGAAGAGAATCAAGAGAGCTTTTGACAAGAAGGTACACCCTCGGGTGTTCAAAGTGGGTGATTTGGTGCTGAAAAGGATAATCTCTCCATATAAAGACCCTCGCGGGAAATGGGTGCCGAACTATGAAGGACCATATGTGGTGAAGAACGTTTTCTCTGGAGGAGCTCTTATTCTCACCAATATGGATGGTGAAGATTTGGAACATGTTGTCAACTCATACGTGGTCAAGAAGTATTATGTCTAAAAAAAGAAAAAGAAAAATTAAGCCCGGTAAGCTGAAAACCCGAAAGGGCGGCTTAAGAAAAAGAGGGTATGAAGCCCGACGAACCAAAATTTGAAGAAAGGGTGGTTCACGCAAAAGTTAGGGAATATATAAAGACATAATGCTGCAGTTTGCGTTTCCGTGTCACGACAAAGACTTAGATGGAACGGATCAGTTCAATCACCATCTCCAGAAGTGAAGTGATGAAGAATAGCAGTCAGGAGGGAGAATAGCATGTTTATGGTCCAATGAAGTTCAGTTTCAATTTCGTTGTTGTTTTAAGAAAAATGAGTGTAGACTTACTCTCTACCGTATGTTCCTCTTAAAGGAATGTGCATCTTTATGTACAAACTCCTCATATATGAGTTATTCTTCTCATGTTTTAAATTAAAAAAATCATTCAGTTGAACATTGCTCCTTCTCCTATGATTTTTTATCTTTTCTTCCTATTTAGCTTAATGTCGCTGCTGTTTTAGATAAAAATTGAAAATCATTAAAAAAAATGGTGAAACAATAAAGCTTTTGGAAAACTTGAACATTATGTTTGTTTCTCCGAATTGGAAGTACATCTGTAATCATCATGGTGAGTATAAAGAACTATGCATTATCTCTTCTTCGAGGGATAGGTGTATCTTGCCAATAGAAATTGTGGTTTGTGTGGTGTATCTGTGGTTTTAGTCATTACTCTTTGTTCGATGACCAACGGTATCGGGAATTCAATTTAACAGCCAATGCATTAACCAGTATATTTATTCATTCATATCATGAAATATATTCATGCATAAACCTCAGCCAAGACTCGAGATATTCCAAGATCAGCTAGTTGTTCTCCTCAGCAGGATCAGACTTTGAAGACTACTTCTCGAATGATAGATCTAGCTCTTTCTGCCATAAGTTCGAAGACTTATTCATAAATTGATCTACATCATTGACGATTCTCAAATCGAGTCTCTTCCAAAGTGATTGATCTTCCCCAAGTGAACTCTTGTGTCCACGAAATTTATTACTTGGGTTTTTTCCCCAGTGATCTCCCGTAGAGCTTATTTTGAAGTTCCCCAATGAAGCTTTAAATTTCCCCCCAAGAGGAACTATTGCAACAGGATTGCCACAACATTAAATCCAATGTTATTTTTCTCTCCAGATAACAACTTCCCGAGCAGGTCTTAGTGACGAAAGTCTCTAGGGATTTGTTCTCAATCAACCCCCTGTGAATCTCTGGTTTGTTTATTTCCTCAGTCTATTCCTCGCTTATTCAATAGAAGTGTGCATCCACCACGTGGGATGGTTAAAGATTTCTGAAGATCTATTGCAACATCAAATTGTTTAAACATGTCAGTACGTGTTTATTGTTTGTGCATTGTCAGCACCATACTAACGGATGGAAGATCTATCCACTGTGGAAGCGTCTGTTCCCCTTAGCCGGTTCTTGAACTTGATTCCTCTACCCCTAGTGGAGTTATCTGTTTCTTATAGGCAATTCACTATCAGCTCAACAACTATAAGACAAATATTTTTTCAACGATAAAATTGTTCAACATATCTGTATATGTTTGTTACAGCCTTCTGTCATCAAGATGGTTGCAAAGAAGCAAGCTTTTCAACTGTTGAAACATTTATATCAAAACTGCATGCTGAACATGAATTATTTTATCCCCGCCAAAGTGCGCTTTCGGTCCTCGAAGTTACTGACCATGTTCTCTTTGCATCCAATGCATTCAACTTAGGGGCATTCTGCTGATCATTCTGTCAAAGCAGTTCAGAAATTGTTATCTTTCCTTCTACAAGGATTATCGTGGATCCTTTCAGGTGGTAGATCGACATTCAGTTTTGGTGCATTATATTCATGATGCATTTGAAATTTTCTCTTCCGACAATGTCAGGAATTCAGTTTTATACCCTTTGCATTAAGACATTAAAAAATCATGCATAGCATATTCATGCATTGGCTTCGGCTAGTTCTTTTTTGCAGGATTTTCCCCCAGCTGAAACTAAATATCCTCATGAGGATCAAAGTTGAAGAATTATGTCTCAGATGACATAATTATTCTCTTCTCCCCAGCGCAAGTTGTATACTTGTTCGAATCTTAATAATTGACGGATTCTCCAATCGAGATTTCCTCCCCAGTGAAACAAATGTGAATTTCAAAGTGAACTCTAATGTCAACAGAATTTTCAACTTGGAATCTCCAGTGACGATCTCATATGGTTTTCTTATGAAGTTCTCCCAGTAAAATTTCATTTACTCCCAAGCGATTCTCCTTCGGAAAGGATTACTACAACATATTCAGGGCATTTTCCAGATTCTTTCAGATAAGAATTTTCCTCAGTTAATTTTAATGGCAGTAACTTCTATAGGTTTGTTTCTCTGAGTTGTTCTCAGTAGATCCCCATTGAACTTCTGGTGTGTTTATTTCCCTAGTAAGTCCTCTATTACTCAACAGATAAATATCCACCATGTAGGATGTTTATTCAATCTCATGATATTTCGTCAACTCGAAAGTTGATCCACATATCTACTTTCTACAACGCATCGTCGATACGATGCTAGAAAATTGAAGCCCATTACCATAGAAGTTTGCAGTCACAAGTGCTGAATTTAATTCTTCTATCCCCGGTAAAGCTATCTGCATACAAATTAAAGATTTTGTCAACTCGGAAGTTGTTTAACATATCTGTACATGTTCATTAAAATCTTTATCAACAGGAATGTCGGAAGCAGGATTTACCGACTTCATAAACATCTATATCACACCAGTGTGCTGGATATTGATTTGTTTATCCCCAGAGAAGTGTATTCTCGGATGTGCTACTGAATTTGTTCTGTTGATAACTCAGAAGTTACATGGTTAAGACTTTCAGCATGCCATGGCTCATCGCACCTTCATGCACAACAATTCTGATATTGTTCTAGCCATATATCTTCGTTAAGGTCTGCGGGTATTCCTTAACTTTTTGGGATTTTTCTAACAATTTCTCAATTATATCTTCGTTAAGTTCTGCAGGTATTCCTTAACTCTTTGGGTTTTTTCTAACAATTTCTCAATTATATTTTCGTTATGGTCTACGAGTATTCCTTAACTCTTTGGGATTTTTCTGACAATTTCTCAATTATATATTCGTTAAAGTCTGCTGGTATTCTTTAACTCTTTGGGGATTTTCCGACAAATTCTCAATTATATCTTCGTTAAGGTTTGCAGGTATTCCTTAACTCTTGGTATTTTTCTGACAAATTCTCAATTATATCTTTGTTAAACTCTGCGGGTATTCCTTAACTCTTTGGAGATTTTCTGACAAATTCTCAATTATATTTTCGTTAAGGTCTGCGGGTATTCCGTAACTCTTTGGATTTTTCTGACAATTTCTCAATTATATCTTCGTTAAGGTCTGCGGGTATTCCTTAACTCTTTGGGATTTTTCTGACAATTTCTCAATTTTATCTTTGTTAAAGTTTGCGGGTATTCTTTAACTCTTTGGGATTTTTCTGAAAATTTCTCAATTATATTTTCGTTAAGGTCTACAGGTATTCCTTAACTCTTTGGGATTTTTCTAACAATTTCTCAATCATATCTCTGATCGAATCTTTTAATTTATTTTTTTTCTTTTTGCTTAAGAAGTGCGGTTCTCTTCTCTAAGCATTTTCGTTAAGGCGTCGTTTAGATGACTTAATTTATTGTTTTTCTCTTTGCTTAAGAAGTGCAGTTCTCTTCTCTAAGCATTTTTGTTAAGGCATCGCTGAGATGACTTAATTTATCTTGTTTTTCTTTTCGCTTAAGAAGTGTGGTTCTCTTCTGTAAGCATTTTTGTTAAGGCATCGCTAAGATGACTTAATTTATCTTGTTTTTCTTTTCGCTTGAGAAGTGCGGTTCTCTTCTGTAAGCATTTTCGTTAAGGGATCGCTGAGATGACTTAATTTATCTTAATTTATCTTAATTTCTTTTCTCTTAAGAAGTGCGGTTCTCTTCTCTAAGCATTTTCGTTAAAACATTATGAGATGGCTTAATCTGTTGTTTTTCTTTTCGATTGAGAAGTTCGGTTTTCTTCTCAAAGTATTCGCAGTAAGACTTGTTGTTTATTGCTCATTTTGGTTACTCGGTTATCCCCAGTAATGTTGAGATTTTCTGATATTTCTCAATTGTTACTGTCGTGTTAAGATGTTCAGATGTTACTTAACCAGTTACTAATCCTCAATCATCTTTTCTTGGCTCTGCAGTTAGGAATTTTTTGGTCTTACCATTACCTCATATCATTGAATTTTTCATTCAAATCTAAATTTTGATCCTTGCCCATTGTGTCGCATGGTAAATTTTAGGTATTTTCTATTTAAACTATCTTTCACCCTGACAATTCGGAGACTGTTTCTTCGAATTCTCTGGTAAAGATGTTTAAATAGGGGCAGCTGTCATACCCCAAAATTTTCCCTCACCCTATATTTTATTTCCTTGATTATATCATACACCATCATCTCAAAATTCTTTTTTTATATAAACAAGTCCGTTTGTGACTACTTGTTTATGTCTTATCAATACAAGTTTGGCCTGGAATTTGAGTTGAGTTGGTGTTTACATGAGCTTTTGTTTTTGTTCCTTGAAGATTAATTTGTGGGGTTTGGCATGCACTCATTTCTAAAGAAAGATAATGTCTAATCGAGTTATTTGAATCTTGTACGGAATTACTGGGAAGTTGAGTTATTTGGATTTTGTTGATGAACAAGTTTAAGCTGATTTTTGTTAAATTAAAAGGTTGATCTTATTGTTGTTTACTCGGTGTACCAAGTTTTGCGCAAGGAATAACTCAAAAGATGTCTTGGAGTTTCTAAAGGTAAAAGTTTCAATGACATTCAATTTCTTAAGTTTTGAATTCAATAAAAAAAAGCTTTTGTTTTAAAGAATTCTGAATTGAGAAATAGAGAATAATTGATACACAAGTTTCAAATTTGAAATTCCACAAATAAATTCTACAAAGATTCAACCAAATTCTACAAGTCCAATTTGACACGGATTCTATTTAGTAAAACATTCCTGCAAGTTACACAAAATTGTGACATTTGCAAGAATTGATTCAAATTCTATTAAAGTTCCCAAACAAGAATTCAAGTCTTTACAAGTAATGATGGAATTTTACAAATTAAATATTCATCAAATTACAAAACAAAGAATAATTTCCTAATTCTACAAGTGTTCTACACCAAGGGCATGCTTCACTTTAAGTTGTTTGCTTGATCTTCAAGATTCTTGAGTCTCCACCCTTGAACTTGGTTACTCTCGATCCTTTAGCTCGAATTCTCCTTTACAAGCCATGCTTCCACCTATTGCTTTGCCACCACCCATATCTCCCATCATTTTCCATGAAAAGAAAAAGAGAAGAAATGATTAGCAAGAAATATGAACATACACAAGATTAGTTTGTCAAAGAGATTGTTTTTTGTTGTTAACTCATCATTAGGGACCATGGCAAGAATCAGGACATAGGGAGGATTTTCAAATCATGTTCACGCAACAAATAAAATCTTATACAATCGGAATTGCATTTCAAGTCATGGGCCTATCATCTTTACTGCAAATCACAAAAAAAATGGAATTTTGGTTCACAATAAAGAGGAAAAATTACAACTCAGCATAACATCATGGTTGAGCAAGTACATAAATCAAATGTGAAAATTGCAATTCCAAACAATAACACAAGTAAGCATTTCAAACTCCAGCCTAAATACAAGTCAGATTCATTAATCATAAGCCCAAAAACCGATGCACACAGGCCTGTTTCCCCAAGTGTTTAGTCCAAAAACACAGAATAACCAAGTTTTTTTTTCCAGATAACGAAATTTCCAGCAAAAAAAGGGCATTGACAAGTACAACTCAGAAAATGATGTTTCTCTTACAAGGCCCAAAGACAAATTCGCAAAGCCTTTTTTCCCAGAGAATCAAAAGTCCAGCAATAGAAAAAGAAAACTGCATTTTCAAGTCCAGACCAAAAACTATCGAAAACCCTAAATGGTTTCTGTTCATACATAAATTCCCCAGCCGAGATGTAAGGCCGGAGGGGGGTTTGCAGGCCTCCGGGATGGATCTCGGAATGGGTCCGAAGCCCTTATCCAGCATAATCCCCGGAGTTGGGATGGGAGACCGGGTCAGCCCCGGGATGTGATCCGGACATCTGTCCGGGCTAGGAGCGTCGGTTTGGTCTCTATTAACGCTACTTATGGATCGGTTACGGACGTTACGATTCATTAAGTAGCGGTTTCAAGTATTGATGGACGGTTACATCATTATGATCATTAGTGATGGCTATGCTATAAAAAGAGGCCTCAGGGCCATGGAAAAGATCATTCTCTCATTACCTCTCTTAGCCATACGCTCAAGAGGGGTCAAATACTTTATCTCTAAGGGCTCCCAACTGCGGGGTAAGCTAGACCCATAGCTTGGAGGCCATTCATCCTTGTATGAGCCTCTGAATCCCTTAAGATCTTACATGAGGTTTTTCCTACAAGAACAGTTTCAATATAAGGTTGATTTCACAAATTTTGCAGGGGGCGAAAAAACAAAGAAAATGGCCAAAACGAAAACCCTAATTTTCCAGATCTGACTCAAGAGTGAAAACCTCAGAAGCTGGTTCATCATTTTCTCACCAGACAGTCCCTTCAGAAACAAGCAAAAAGATCGAAAGAAGAGACAAAACAGAAGGATCTCACCGCGTAAGAGGTTTCCAAATCGCCCATCAAGGAGACTCAGGCTCCATTCCACTCTCGTTTCACTTTACTTCAGTGTTTATATTGCATACTATAGCCATCATCACCGTCGAATTCGTAAAAAATAAGTTAGGGTTTTGATTTTCACCCTTATATTTAGAGAGAACCAATGAGAATCTGAAAAAATCAAACATATATTAAGAGAGAGAGCACAGAGACACGAATCAGAAAACACAAAAAACATGAAAATCGAAGAACATCCGTCATCGACCGCCGCCACCGCCACAAGGGAGATTTCCGGCGCGACCGTTTCGTTTTTCAGTGAAGTCACCATGAGAGAGAGAGGAACGAGAATGCACAGAGAGAAGCATGAATTGTATGTTTGTGAATAATAGATTAGTGGTGATTGTTTTGTTTTAATATTTTTATTAGTTAATTTAATTATTGTTTTGGCCTAATCTAGTGGTGGCAATTGTCACCACCTATAATTACTACCAAGTTTCAATCTAGCGAATGTGCCCCTTGGTCCATACCACGTGCCTCTGTATTATCACCGTTAAGCTCTCATGATCATCATCAAATCTTCATCATCACCATCAGAATACCTTAGAGATTGGATCAGGCGTCCCAGAATGAACATCCACGGTAGACCCTCATTGGAGAGACACGTGGAATCAGCCTGCCTTTGGGCTCAGCGAGTTCTCTTCCAACACCCCCTCATTTTTTCTACAATCAGGCCCATTTCTAAACTTGACTCTTATTTATTTATTCTATTCTTTTATTTTATTTTGCAAATAAATTTTGTTTGTTTGTATTAAATAATTATTAGTCTTAAGATAATTTTTATTTGATAACTTCCGATTAAATTAATAGTCTATTTTTATCAAATAAAAAAGATCTTTTCTACTAATTATTTAGAGTTCGGAATTTGTATTGTGTGATTTTGTTTATTTTCCGTTCATTTTAATTTCCATTAAATTTTTACCTATGAATGTTGCTTTGTATTAAATAATTATTAGTTGTAAGATAATTTTTATTTGATAATTATCAATTAAATTATTAGTTGATTTTTTTTATCAAATAAAAAAGATCTCTTCTAACAATTATTTAAAAGTTTAGACGTGTATTGTGTGCTAATTATTTATTCGTCTCTCGCATGTTTGCATGAGTTATTCACCATTGTACACTTCACACACAATTTTACGCCTCCTCTTGGCTCGGACGTCAAAAAAAGGTCTCATAATTGGGAATGGGCATGACCATTCTCATGAGGTTAATCGGAGCCCTTGTTGTTTCAATTAACCATAACCCAAATATTTTGGCTCATACACCATTTGTCCATGCACAAGGGTTTCATAGTTGGGGATAGGAACACCTATCCTCATGAGATTAATTAAGTCCATATACTTGATTAATCATGACCCGATTCAATTTCTCTGGGTCCGTATACCAACGTTAAAACACTTTCATAAATAAAATCATTAAACCTCGATCCAACGTCGAGTTTTATTTTCAAATATTTTCACAAATAAATACTCTACTTCTCTCTTCCCAAACATATGTTAGTCAGTCCTGTTTCGACCCTCGATCTTTAGTTTGGTTTTTTTAAATGAATCTAATAAAGCGAACTTTTTTTTCGCCTCACCTTTTCTTAATAAACCTTTTGGGTAGAAAGAGATGATTAGGATGGTTTTGTCCATTCATCCGAGTACTTGGGGCATTAGTCGTTGAACACTTATGGTCTGGTGCTTGTCTCCCACATGAAAATAACTCAACTCACTCAACTCTTTTTCGCTCATATGCGATCATCAAGCTCTTTTCTTACAAAGAGCGTGTGATAGCCATTTCAAATACGAACGAGGACTTAGCTTTTCAAACAAGCTAAACAAGTCAAAGTTCAAACATTTTAAATGTCCAATGTACGATTTTTCTTATAAAATCAACACAACAAAATTAAACCTTTTCAAGAAGAACCACGGAGTTTTGACTTTCCCATTGCACAAGGGAATACGTAGGCATAAGATTTTGAAACAGCGGCAAACTCAAAATAAAAATAAACAAACTCTTTTTCTTTTTTCTTATTTCTCGATCATAATTTAGAAATTAGCGAATATACACACAAACACTTAGAACTAGACGGGTCTCATCGAGTACGATGGAAGTGAGGGGTGCTGATACATTCCCCTTGCATAACCGACTCCCGAATTCATGTTTTTTGGTCATGTAGACTGCCTTATCTGATTTCGTGGGTTTTATCTATATTTTCTCGTTCTTTTTAGAACAAATAAAATTAGGTGGCAAATTCATTATTTTAAAATAACCGATGAAAAAAGCAGTCATCACAATAAGGACATCTTTGATGTTGGTCCTTATAATACTTGAAGCATTCTTTATTTGGAATTTTCCACAGTTTCCAAATTTGGAATCCTTAGCTTACTTGCTACACAAGATTCAGATTGCCACACTCTGTAACTTGTAATAGAAGAAACCTTATAGTTCACCATGCATATGACCAATCATACGTCTTCAAAAGATAAGTCTGAACCTTATTTGCCTTCTTCAATCTCGGGTGTCTTTAACAGTTGTGATGTTACATCTTCATGTATAACATTCTCTTTTATACATCACATACTCCATTTCTTCTTGATTCATATTTCCACACAGTTATCATAAATATCCATCTCCCATCAAGACATTTGTTGGAATCTGTATGCATCTCCTATATTGAATCAGCTCTTCAAATAATCACCAGATAATGTTGTCACCCATCCTAAACTTGTGAAGATCATAGTGAACTTTAATATTGTAATTCAGTTCACAATATACCTTGAATCCTTCATACAAATACTCAGCTCCCGACAGAGAATAAGTGGTTTGGAATTCAGGTTACATAATAATAAGTACTAAGTCTCCCGTCAAAGTACCTACTAGTTTAGTCAGTTAGAATTGTTTACTCACACTAGATCATCCTGACTGATTACTTAGTCACACTTACTTCCTGGCAACAATACATACTTATCATGATTGAAGACAATAAGGTGATGTTTCAACATTTGACACGACATCATCCATTATGGTTTTTGGGGTTAACATCCATAATATCTCATCCATAACACTTGGGGGGATTATAGGAAGCAAAATACACACCGCCTTTACAGCCAAACATCACCAAGGGATAATATGAGCCACATCTCAATAAGCTTTTCTTCAGACTTTCATTCTGATTTTGAGATGATGGATGCCATAGTCTATACCAACAAAGGAGATTCCCTCAACTAGGTTTCTGGAACAGACTTAATCATGGAATGACACTAAATTATGTAGATTCTTCAAAGTAATATGTCTCCCTTGGTTCTTCCAAACAATACCCTTTCAATGTATTATATAGGGTAGTCAAATACTCAGGACCATAATTCATTGTGGTTGGATCACAGTGTTCAACTCCAAACAAAATTTGTTATATGGTCATGATTGAAATTCCACATATGTGGTTTCTTTGATCAGAAGAATATTACAGATATAAGCTCATCTTGATTTCACATAGAAGAACTAAGGGGTATACCTTTATGAGTCTCTTACTTGCATTGAGCTTAACTTCTATACTCCCATAAGCTTAGGTCAGAAATAAAATGACATCTGGAGTATAACAACTTATTGATCGTGTCCTGCTCAACTAATACGCAGATGTCTCCTCTTCCAGATCAGGAGCAGGTTCGAAACATATGTACCCACACTACATTTGTTTAGCACCCAAAACATCTGTTCTTCAACTGGTAGCTGCATACCAGTAGCAATAATGTTCTAACATCCTATAGAACATTAGTTTCATCTCCTTGGAACACATCATCCTTGATAGTCTTCAAGGTCTTCAAACAACTTGCATATGTATATGAGAATCATTGATCAATTGATACTCATAAACTCTATTAATATATGCCTTTATGAGTGGACTTGAGAAAGATCTCAAGTATGTTTGACACTTTTAATGATGTTGTAAAATCTGCTAAATATTATGTTGAATAAAAATAACCTTAGAATCCTTCTTTTACTTTGTGGGTTGCATCAGAGCCTATGCAATGAAATATAGCCATACTTCAACAAAATTTACAGAATGCTTACTCCTTAATTCAAATGTAAGCATGACATCTAAGGATTGAAAATAAATCAACCCTACAATACACTCGCTTCTTCACCAAGCAATAGACTAGACCTAACTAATATCCTGACCATATGGAAACACATAAGCACAAGAGATACCTTATCAATATCTTCACTCCCGCATGAAGGTTTTGACAATCTCTTCTCTGTGATAAATATAGGCTGAACAATTCAATCCAAATTCTTCACTCCCGCATGAAGTCTTTGAATTTAACTCTATTGTTCCAACTTCATTATATTCTCTTCTTCAAGAAGGTACAGCAGTTCTGGTCAGGTTGGTCTAGTCCTCCACAAATAGGTCCATCCTCCACTTTAAGGAACCATACAATATGAACACTCCTTGTTCAAACAATCATATACCTTGTACGCAACCAGAAAGTATCCCCCATGGATCTCATCTTGAAACAGAAAAGATGCCTGCTTTGATACCAATTGAAATTCTAGTGACAGCAGACTCGGGATGTCATAACATCTGATCTGACATTATAAAACAGACAAGGTAGAACATACAATTAACAATGCAGAAAACAAAAGAACACAATGAATTGTTCACCCAGTTCGGTTCTAACCAACCTACATCTGGGGGCATACCAAGCCAGGAATGAAGTCCATTATCAGCAATATTAATTCAGAGTTAAACCTCCCTATTTACACTCATCACTTAATCCCTACCCAATTTCCCTTCTACCTAAGATACCTCACTTATATACGAGAACCTCTGCTCACTTCCAATCACCGCAGCGACGTCTAGAAGTCACTATCATCCCATCCACTGCATCAACAACTTGGCTCCTATAAACTAAAACAGCTTTCAGATACCTCACTCCAAACACAAAATAGTCAACTTGTGACACAAACAAACTTGGAATTGCTTCACAGCTTCTTCCAAGGACACAACTGCACACATTTCTTCACAGCTTCTAAGTGAGTAAAATAATCCTCTTGCCTACAGGTTTCGAGGTACAAATCAGTTACCATCCCACAATCCGGGTGATTCACCTACAAACCAACTCTCCTAGAGAGTTGTTACAGACTCAGCCCTAAAAACTACATCATTACTAAATTCGGCTGGTACCAAAACTTAGGTTACAATGATTCTATTTATAACCTATTACTCAACTGGGTTTGAGCCTTCAAATCATAACAAACTGCTGCTAAAAGTGCTCCACAATATTCTCCAAAACAGTTTTCTAAAACAGCTCCAAGATATTCTCCATAAATTTAGGACTTCAAGTAACAACAATTAAGTTGTTACAAATATGCAAGATAGTCTCCTATAAAATCTTCCTTCAACATTTAGTTTCCTATATGTTCTCATTGATTATAGCGCCACATAGGATTCATAATATCTTAGGAATATTCTGTTTCTGTTAAAGACATAATAGAATCTGATTTGTCAGCTCAAACACGATGTCGTGACATCTTCTTCGACATGTTGTTCCAGATGTTAAAACATTTCAACACAACATGTTTCTTCATTAAATAGAACTTCAACCTGCATTCTCCTTACAAGTTATAAATCCTATTTAACCTATTTGCTGTTATATTAGTTTTACCAAACACAAAGTCAATCCTAAAAATAGAGAATCAACAGATGCTATGAAGAAGAAATATAAGGTGGATGAAGTTTACACAATAGTTTTATACTTATATTTTTTTCTCATAGAAACACAAGCTGGATAAAGTTTAATGTTGCAGTCGTTTCTTCATTCACTTTCCCTATGAAGAAGCCTCTTTCTTGTTACTTAGCAATGATTTGTTCTTGTTTTGAATCCTACAAACACCACAAAAAAACAACATGTTAACATAAACTAGCATGACATTGTAATCCAACAAAATATTTGCCACATTCAACATAACAACAACATCAACATAACAATAACATACACAAAGAAGAGAGAATATGAAAAAATATTTGTCAACAAAACAACAACACACAACAACAAAACATGTGAAACCAAAGTAAATAATATGATAATCATGTCGACAAACAACATACAACAATAAAAAAAAACATAAACTATCTAACAAGAAGAAAATCATATGAAAATAATGTGAAACATAACAATAACATACACGAAAATGAGAGAATAAGGAAGAAGAATACCATTATGCATGAAGAAAAAAATTGACGGTTATATTGTAGAATATGAATGCTAATGATGAAGAAGAGAAAAATGGGTTCTAGAGTTTTGCTGTGAAAGATACGACGATACTTTCAAGAAGCGAGAGTTAATTCGCTTATATATGGGTAAATAATTTCACAACGATTGACATTACTAACCATGAAAAATTGACTGTATCACCACAGTGAGTTCACAAACCGTTATTATATCCTAACAATTATTAATTAAAAAAAAATATTAACGCCTGAGTTTAGAGATGTCACCACGGTGTTTGGAAGAACCGTTGTGACCTGGGCATTGTTGTTTGTGTATTTTGTTGTGGTGCTCGTCTTAACTAATCCAACCAATAATCTAACTAAAAAAAACATAATGTTACGCCTGACACAATGTTCATTTGAAAATGTCACGCCCCTCTAGAACAACATGGCCAACTCTTCATCTTCTAGAGGCGTACTCTCGTCTTGGGGGTATGTTCATGGCTTTAGGTCTACAACATTCACTTCTTGCACATCTGACTGTTGGACGTGGGCCATGAACATAGTCACCCGCTTAAGCTTCAAAGTGTCCAAATAACATCTTTTGGCGGTCTTCTGATCACTCTAGATAACCCTAACACACTCATTGGACATCAAATACTTCAGACACATGTATTTTATAGGTAGGAAGCCTCCTAGGAGTTTGAAAGTTGACTATGATCATGTTATAGAAAAAAAGAGCATTTATAACGAGATATCTTAAGGATCCTCAGACTTTCCTTCGCCTTGAATAGGGTGTTCAAGATGATGTAACCCTTTATGTGTACATGTTTTTATGAGAATCCTACTAGTGAGCCTTGAAAAGTTTTGAGGGCATCCAGATAGATCTAAGGGAAGTCTTTCAAAAACGTACTAGTAAGATGTCAACATAATTCCTCTTATCAATTATCACTCTCCTAATCTTCGAGTTATCACATCTCACATACTATGAGATAGTTTCCATGGAAAAACTTAATGTGAAATTAACTTGAATTTCCTTAAATAAATAAAGATACATGGATGGATTCTTTTATAGATCAGGTTGTTATAATAGATTCATCAAAATATAAACAAATAAGTTAAAAGTTGTATTAAATTATGAACAAACTCAACTACGCAAAACAAACTTAACTAACTTATAGGTTCAATAAATTGATTTTGATAAGCTATGCTATAAGTTGTACCTAACTATGCTAACTTGTATTTAAGCTAACTACTCTAATATTTCTATTTTCATAAATGTTTATTGTCACAAAAAATATCGCAAATAATTCATGACAACACGCCATAATATCACTTCATTCTACTACTCATCTGTTTTGCCGACCAAATATCAATTTGACAAGTCAATTAGAATTCATGAGGAAAACCTTCTTCATAAATAACGTTGGTGACATGAAAATAATTTATCGATGTTTTTTCTCACCTACCTTGTTATTGTCAAGTAAATGAAATTAACACTCTACTAGGTACATACATAACATAATAAAGAGAACAGAAACAAATGAAACTATAAATAGTGCAAGATTGCACTTTCGTATTTTATTTATAATTTTTGAGAACCAAAGTATAAATAAGTGATATGTGCTTCATCTTTTTTTTGCTTAATATTTTGTAAGCAAGTGATATATAATTTTATGAGAAAAGATACAAAGACAACACTCGATCTGACATAAACAAACCCTAACACATAAATTTGTTCTAGACACAAAACATGTTCCTCATCAATTCTTCAATTCTTGTTTGTAGAATTCCAAATCTCTTCCAATTCTCTAGCAAAATCTTTCTGTCTTCCAACAACAATAGTTATATGATCTTTGTTCTCAACAACCCTAAGTTCTGCACTTGGAATCATTTTCAAAACATCATAGCTACACTCAATAGGTATAACCTCGTCATTTTTTCCATGAAATATAGTAACTTTGCAATTTGGATTTTCTTTCACTTTTTCCAAATACGTTCCAAGTTTTGCAGCTGTTCCACATATAATATTGTGTAGTGTATGCCAAGCTGCATTATGGGTGTGACTAAAGAATCCTTCAAGCAAGAAAGTCCTTACCCTATTCAAAGAAAATTATTTAATACCAAACTTTGGGTTAGTTAAAAACTATACATCATATTACTAACATTAATACATATATTTTTGAAATGAATCACATTTATGGCCAACAATACTTGAATAAATTAAGGGTAAAAATTAATGCAACCATTAAATATATCTGACTTCATCTACTATAGTCAGTTTCTGACACATTTGACTTAGGCTCACAAAGTGAGAGGTTGCTAAAATATTTAATTTTTGACAGTAAATTAGGATAAATTTTAAATATGTCATTTATAATATTAGTTCACCTAACTACACTATAGGAGTACTATTTTTAACTAGTATTTTAAATGATAATAATTTACTATTTATAGAAAACTAACATAAAGTTAAAAGGGTGACATAAAAGAAAATTGAGGTGCCTCTTTCTTTAAAACGAACTTGAGAAAGACGTGACTTGTGAGTTGTGAATTGAAGTTTAAAGTTTGACAGCATCATTTTTTTTATACATATAAAAAATAAATTCAGCCAATGCCATCTTGTGATTTATTGTGGTGTGGAGTCTGTCACCAACTTTCAACTATTTTTCTGAGAGTTTTATTTTTATTACTCTCCATCCGTTTTTAATGTGAAAATTGAGTCAACAAATATAAAATTTCAATAGGGTTTGCATTAATTTGTATCATGAATATATTTGTATTTAAAAAAATATAAAAACCTTATAAAAAACATAAATAAAAAAAACGCGTGAATTTACCTATTACGAGTGATGAATCTGGTGAGAAATATCCACAAACGATGATTCTTGCAAATGAGGAAACAAATCATCCTTGTTATATGTTCATACCAACATAGCAACGATGCGCCAAACGCCATCGGTGGCCAGACACGCCTCGGCGCGATTTGTCTCATCACATATTGTGTCGCTTGCGCTTCACCCTTAGGCACGGGGTAGTAAGGCTATAACATCACAACAATAAATAAAAAATTAACCTAAGATATAAAAATAATTGAACATTAAATAACATCAACATCAAATGGAGGCAAATTAATTATTCTACTTACTGGGGCAAGCAAAGTTATGGACTTGACATAGTGAGGGTATTTAGCTGCAAGTGCTAGGGCTAAAATTGACCCCAAGGAATGGGCCACAATGTGGAATGATTCAACTTTATGGGCCTCCAAAACAGATTTCTCTATCATATCTAAGTGCTCCCTTAATGTGTATAGTGATTCACTTGGCTTAGGACTCTTCCCAAAACCTAGTAAATCAACTGCAAATAACCTATAGTTTGATTTTGCTTCACTTGAAAAATTTGGGAACAATGTCTCTGTCCAAAATAGTGATGATGATATAAATCCATGTATAAACAACACATCTTCTCTTGCTTCACCTGACCACACCACAAGTCATTACATTAGGGTTTAATAAAATTCAAAATTCAAAATTTTTTTACAATTTTATTATAGTGTTACAGTCAAAAAACTGAATCTATCTGTTTTTTGACTGCAACACATATAATATAGTTTTACAGTAGCATGAACGGATACATTACCCTGAATCTATCCGTTGTTCGATAGTAACACGTTAAATATAAAATAACATGTACTATATCATAATGTGATGCAAGATTTTCTTACCTGAGGTTGGATATTGAGATTTAACATAGAGATTGGTTTTACTAGGTTGAATCCAAGAGCAACATTCTTTACAATCACAATCTGACCATCTAGGAATTTGATTATGAACATCATGTTTTCCAATTTTTCCTTGAAGCATTTCAACAATAGTAGTATTGACAGTAAAGCTAGAACAACGAGAGTTATTTCCTCTCTTAGATTGAGCAAGAACAGGATCTTCCAGTTTCAACCTCTTAAGCTCATTCATAGTTAACCTCGAAACCTCAGAAACCAACGAAGGACGAGAATAAAGAGTGTCGGAAATATCCTCTAACATTAACTTAGTCGAACTAAGCGAAACGATTTTCGATTCACCTTGTTCAGAAACCAAGATTTTTCCACCAGTTGTTATTGCTTCTTTAGCGGAAGAAGAACAATAACACGGTCGAAATTCGGAGTCGAATAACATGTCGACCGATTTAAAGAGAAAACATAGGAGAAAATCAACTAGGTCAAGAAAACAAAAGACTAGGAAACTTATTGCTTCGTTGATGAACCTTGCACTCATTGTTAAAATGATTCTACTTTTTCCCATTACACTAGTCATTTGCATATTTGAAAGAAGAAGATATTTAATGATAAAATATGGTGACGGTTTAAAGGCGTTGTTAAAATAAATACAAGAATGTTGAGAAGAAAGTGTTGCTAAAAATTGCAAAAGGAAAATGAAACATAGAACGAGGATGTTTGGGAAAAACTGTGTTTAAGGTTAAAAGAGTAGTAGGAGTAGTAGGGTAGTGGTAATGGTGGTGGTGGAGGTGATGAAAGCGTGTGGTGTTGGGTTTCTTAAATTGAAAGATTAACACAAAAAAAGAGAGGAAAAGGGAGGAAAGAGAGAGGACATAGTTAAATGGAAGTTATTGATTGTTTCATTTAACAGCATTTGTTGGCCAAGAAGAAATGAAAGTAGTTGGTGGTTGAACCTCTAAAGAAAGAAATGAAGATAAATTTATTTGTTATTGAGAGTGTAAACAAAATGATATCATCATATATATAAGAAAAAAATTTAGGAGTATGATTTTCTTAATTCTATGAAGCAAGTCACATTCTTGCCCATACGAAATTATCGCCACTATTTTCCATCTTTCTTCATCTGTCATAGTTTACAGCTCATCACATTCACCCTGCCACATTAATTAATGTGTGTGCAACATTTATTTAGAAAGAAATATGAAATAAATTAATGTGTGTGCAACATTTATTTAGAAATAAATTAATTTGTTATGAAAAATTATAAAAGAAAAATATTTGTAATGTGATATTTATCTGATCATCTTAAGTTTTTGAAGACGGATTTAACCTATTAAATATGTTTAATTTGTCTAGATTTTTTATGGCGACGGACGAAAGTTTGTGGCATGCATCCTTCAATTGGCTGTTGTCTATTTTGTCTTTTTTTAGCAAATTTTTGTATGCGTAAATATTATTATAAGATTTTATAATTTTAAAAATAAAATGTGGAGTACACGCGGTCAAAATTTCAGATCATCTTTTTGTGTGTGAGGCATGTCAAAATTTTAGGTCTACATGCTATAGTATATCCTCCCACACTACTCCGTTCTTTTAGAGTTGTGTGGAGCAAACATAAATGAGATGGACATGTTCATTTGTCACTCTTAGATTTAAGTGTATCAAATTAAATAAATGTCATATTTTATGATGTTTTAAACCGACTAAATTTTAAGTCAAATCATATACAATAATTTATATGTACTTCTTTAAAGACGATATGTCGTGAATCAACCGCTTACACTTATATTTGTTAAAACAAGAACAAAAATATATCGGTGAAACTTAGAGCTGGAATTGAGTCGAGTCCATTCAAACTTGTCGCAGTTAGGCCCGACTCGTTAAGAATGGGATCAGCTCAATTATAGGTTCGAGTTCGAGTTGAACTTTTTTTAAACTCAATCTAGATTCGTATAAATTCACGAATAATTCGGTTCGACTCATTAAGTTCAATTAACTTGTTTCACAAACTTAAAGATTATTTTTTAAGTCTATTTTTTTTATATATTTGATACTTTAAATTAATATTATTTTGAAAAAAAATATTAAAATAAAATAAAAGTTATCATGTAAAATTTAACTTTATCTCAAAAATCTACTAATTTAAAAATTATATGAAATTGATTTTAGAAATATTGTTCACTTAAAAATATAAAATATCAAATATAATCATTAGATTAAAATAAAATATAGGGCTAATATTGGTGTAAATTTTTAACTATAAACTTAAAGATAATATAATCATTCTCATATATAATCGAGTTGGCTCATGAATCTAACAAGTAGAACTATGTATAGTTTAGGTTTAATTTATTTAGTTAATGAATTTAAATTTTTCTCATATTCAACTCATTTGATTCATAAATCTAATTTAAAAGATTAATTGTCAAATTAAATTCCAAATTATTTTTGAATTGGTTCTATTCATTGTGAATGTAGTTAAACTCTAATGTAGTAAATATATTATCCTCTATTTCTTTTATAACTTTTATGTATAAATAGGTTAATTAATTATGTGATTTATTTTGAAGAAAGAGTTATGAAACATTCTTAGGGTTGATTAATGAGTGTCCTACCGTCCTTAATAGGATTTTTCTTATCTGAGCTAACTAGTAATTAAACCTTGTTGAATTGAATGCAAACCGTATCTGCCACATGAGCTCCATGCCTAGTATAGGCACCACACACCAATTTACCACCGTTTTCAATCGTGGTTTATCAATGACAATGTTTTCAAGACTCTGTCCGACTTAGTTGCGGGACATTAATGAACCCAAGAATAATCATGTCCCACATAACTACATTTTTTTTTTCCTTTCTTTGTCTACATGGAATGTAAAGTTTAAAAATACAATGGAATTCTAGTGATATATTTATTGATAATGAAGTAGTGATTGCAACTCATTCTTTTAATGAATTAAATTTTATATGTGTATATATATATATATATATATATATATATATATATATATATATATATATATATATATATATATATATATATATATATATATATATATATATATATATATATATATATATATATATATATATAAATTATTAATTTATTAATATTAATAATTTGTTTATATTAATACATAAATGTAAATAATTTTTTTTGTCTAAACTTCAATCTTAAACTAATAACTTACATAAATTTACCTTAACTAACATATATTAATGGATAAATAACAATTTTGTCCTCTGTAATACAGGTCATTCTGGTTTACTTCCCTGTAATATTTTCTTTTGTAAGACAAATTTTGTCAATCGAAGATTCTGCCATCTTAAACTTTGACAGAAAATACACACCTTGCGAAATGAAAATTCTTTCATTTTAAACCTTGACAGAAAAATGCACAGGTTGTTTACTTATGTGGCACACTGATTGTGTATTTTTTTGTGTTTTATTTAACACATGCTGACATGGATATGTTATATTTATTTTGATTTATTTTAATTGTCACCTTGACATTATATTTTTTATTATTTTAAGTTGTGAGAATTTAAAAGATAAAAAAATTTAAATTTTTGTGGACAATGGAAATTGAACCCACTCCCTTTGATTTAGTTTGCTACTTAAGACTATACATTACTTAATTGTTTGTATTATATTTGTTGTATAAAATATTTCATATTTAATAATATGCACCTACCACTAGGTCATCTTGTATTTTTTTTGTTTAAACTATTTTATATTTAATAATATTTAACTTTTAATATATATATATATATATATATATATATATATATATTAAATAAATATGAACAACAAATATCAAATTTTAGTTTATAAGATTTATTATTTTATATTTTAATAGATATTAATTTTAATGTATCAAAAGATAAATTTTTAATAAAATATTAAAATTATTATTTTTAGAATAAACTCGAACTTTTAATTTTTGAAAACATAATATATACATTTGTCAATAACTTATTTTAAAATAATTTTATCAATTAATAACTTATCTGGTGTTTTGATCAGAATTGAAGACGGCCGGAGCGAACAGAGATCCTTCGAGCAATGTTTGATGAAGATGGGGTGTAACTGCAAGGCACTCTGATGCTAAAGTAAGCAAGTGATTAAGGTGAGAATAGTGAATATTAGGGTTTTGAGAGTAAGAATGTGTTACTTTTCCCTCAAGGATATGAGGGTTTATATAATGATCTTATGAGGATTCTCATTGGTTGCTATATTTGAGCCTGAATATGTAGGTCCGTGGATATAACTAATCCGAGCTGATCTGGTGAAACCGAGCGTTGGCCCTCGGAACTAGCCGTTGTGTCGACCATAGAGGGTTTCAACGGGCATAGCCCTCAGCGAGATAAGCTGATCGAATCTGAGGCCAAGTGGCGCATAAGACGGATAGATAAAGCCCTCAGTACGTTGCCAGTTCTTGGTGTTTGACCGTGAGAAAGTGACCTACCCGATAGGTGTTCGGGCGGTCCAGAACAATAACTTATTTTTTTAAAACACATTTATGTTTGATTCAACATAATTTTAATAATATATTTATTTCAAAAAAATATTCAATGTTACAAAAAAATTAATTAAAAAATTTAAGGTTAAATAAGAAAATGTTAAAATAAAATAAGAAATAATATTCATTAAATAATATGATATTATTAATTATTATTAAATATAATATTAAATTATTCAAGATTGTTTATTAGGTATCTTGAGGAAAACTAAAATAATTTTAAATTCTCACAACTTAAAATAATAAAAAATATAATATCAAGGTGGTAATTAAAATAAATATAACATATCCTGTTAGTATATGTTGAATAAAAAAACAAAAAAATACACAATCAGCGTGCCACATAAGCAAATAACATGTGTATTTTTTGTCAAGGTTTGAAACGAAAAAAATTTTGTTTGGCAAAATGTGTATTTTTATGTCAAGGGTTAAAACGACAGAATCTTCGTTTGACAAGATTTGTCATACAAATTTTTTTTACAAGGAGATAAATTAGAAATAATCTATATTACAGGAGACAAAAGTGCTTTAACCCTATATTAATTGAAGTAGCACACTAACTCAATTGATTTGTAAATGCTATAAAAAGTTTGATTTGTAAATATAATTTTATTGGATTTATATGAATTTCAACTAATAATTTTTTTAAAAATTTAAAGAGTTTTCCTAGCTTCAATGACAAGTTTTTAGTTAAATTTTTTAATAAAAGCAAAATATTTTAAAAAATTGTGATTTTAAAATTCATAATATTTTGAAAATAATATTGCGATCAATTTTAAATTTAATTTAATTTATTTAAATAAAATAAATTTTTTAGTGCCAAAAAAGTTACTATTAAGTCCGACTCAAACTGAGTTCGCTAAACAATCTCCACTTAGTATTAATTATTGAAATCGCTCCCTCATCTTGTAAAATTTATATAATACTTGTGACACTCATACTACGGAGACTTTCTCTAAGGAGACTATTTCTAGTATATAAATAATTGAAACATATGAAAGATGTGTGCTATGAAATTCAAAGAGTTTATTGAAGAGAATTTCTTTGGTTATCTAGTGGATTTCTTCTAAGTTTCTAGTGAAAAATTCAAAATACTCTTAAATTTTGTATGTGCATATGCGAGAGTACTATATTGTACAATGATAAATATTTTTGTATGTGCATATGCGAAAGTACTGTATTGTACAATGATAAATATTTTTGTATGTGCATATTCGAAGTTATTTTATGTTAAAAACAGGATGACTTCGCATGTGCATCTGCAAATTAATCCATAATTCATGCTTTCGCATGTGCACATGCGAAGTTAATGAATTGTTTTGAAATAAACGAACATAACACACTCTCAAACCCATTTTCTATTCAAACATAAAAACTTCTCATTTTCTACTCCAAATCCTAACATTTCTACTATCCAAACTCAGTCGTTTTTGCTCATCTCTCCATTTCAACTCTTTTCAAGTCTCCCAAATCATCTCCAAGCTTCCAAGTTTGTTTAAGTTTTCTCCATTTTAAGTTTTCTCCATTTTAGTTTGTATTGTGAATCAAATTAAAATGGCTATTTTGGTATACCTCTACCAGAAGCTGAATGAAGCTTCAAGTTGGAGGACGAGATAACTCTCTGGCTCATGCACACTTCTCACAGTACCTTTCATTTTAACTATTAACTTTAAGTTGTTTTGATTAATTTGTACTTACATATTATGTTATTGTTTTTGCAGAGCTGGATAATATCTCATTTTCACCACATTTATGGTTTCGAACCAGATATAGACTATGTTGACAACATGCAAAGGGCTGCCAAGTATATTATCCATAGAGGGAACCATAAAGTGGTCCCGTATCGACTGTATCTTGACCGTACGAACCATGATGCATCAAGTGGACGTCGTTTGAGGATTACAGGGATTTTGTGGCATTTGATTCAATCTCTTTATACTCGGGGTGGCTAGCATGTGGGTTGAATCTTATGGTCCGGTATCTTCCAGAGCAGTGTATCCGCCTGTTTGGCCATATGAAGATGATACCGAGATCTCATTTTCAATGTGATCTCGACACTATGGTACGGAGGGATCTCAATGGAATCTTCCAAAATTGGGAGAATCATTTGATGCCACAAGAGTATCGAATGATGTCGGCAACCCAGAGTTGGCATTGTGTAGAGGGTTGTGTGACATGGTTCTTTAAGGTGTCACACCCTATCATGACATTGGATGGTCCTGGACGTCCATCTAGGCTAGTTCATGAGGAGCTGTTGGAGAACCAACATGTTGAGGATGACCATACCACTAATCTCTTGTTGATCCGTCAGCGGATCCGCCTACTTGGGCAAAAAGCGTTGGATACAAGGACTATTGAGACGGGCGGTTCTGAGGCGGTTGTCATAGTTGAGAGGATGATTAGTGAGGCATCCGGTGCGGTGCAGTACATCAGACAGAGGAGGGCGCATAATTTTAGGATTATGCATATGCAGTAGCCTATGTTATGTTTTGATTTTTTTTATTGATGTAATATTTTGACCCTACTTACTTTCCAAACAATTCATGTACAACATAATGTCTGAACATTTAAGTTAATCGTTATGTCCACATTTTTATGTTCGTTTTACATTTTTGAAAAAATCATAAGAAATTTGACTGTTTATAAAATAGTGGAAAAGATGTAGTTTTAAACAAAAATGACACAAACAGAGGAAGTTTCACATATGCACATCCGAAACCTTTTTCTCAGCAGGTTTCGCATATGCACATGCAAAACAACCTCTAAACATGCTAAAAAAATTTCTTTGGATATGCACATGCGAAACTGGTTGAGAGGTGTCTTCCCATATGCACATGCGAAGGGCATTTTTGGGTTTTCAGTGGTCCTTTTTACCACTACTAGGTGTAAAGAGAAGTTTGCTTCTTTTTTTTTTCAATTCATTGTCCATATTTGTAGTTTAACACATATTTTGAAAAATGTTCCAACAATTCCACACTTGAATTTAAAAGGGAATTTTAAACGTAGCGTCAGGAGCATCTATAAAATAGTACATCAATCGAAGTGTCTACAGAATAGAATATTAACATATCAAGTAGGATTTAGATAAAAAGTGTGACACTTATCATGATTTCTATATTTGACATATGATTCACATACAAAAACGTGAGCGGTAATGACCATGCACATTTATCCAAGTTTAGTGAATACTATATGAATCTATGATCGAGATTATATATAAAACAACCTTACTTTCACCTTAACAAATGTGAGTATATGTAAAATGTTTCTATAGTCAGATATTCTGCTTCACATAGGTTATGTTCCAGGCCGACCATATCGACATCGACCAACCACTCTAAGGGAATTGTAATTCTTCCAAAATCTTCTTAGCACACGAGAACACTCCTCTTGACTATGAAAAAAGATCTCAATCACAAGTGCATCAAATGAATCTCCGTGATTCACTCTATTGAATAACGAGTTTGTTATTCCCTCTCTAGTATATATAGAGAAAGCTCCAAATTTAAGTAACAAGTTTCATAATCAATTTTAATTCAATATTTTCCCTAACGTACTAACTTGAGTGTTAGAGTGTTATCCTTGAAGGATAGCCCCTCTCTAGAACGTGAGAAATTCAGTTTGTCGTCATTATTGCTCCCCATTCAATTTCTGGTTCCAAAATGGAATAATAACCTCACATATGGGAATCAATTCAAATTCCTACAATTTTCATGATTTCACATTCGCTATTCGTTTCACTAGTTGGTAACATCCTTAGGTTATCGAATAAAAAGCATTCAAAATTAAACACAAATATCAAGCATAATTTCTTCGAATTTCTAGATCTCTAGTTCCTACAGTTCCAAGTGATGACTCAATCTAAAATGACTTGATCCTTCACTGCGCATGAATTTGTTGTTGCTATTTTGGCATCAATCAATCAACCTCCCCCACCTACTCGATTAGGTTAATTCAAAAAGGGTCGTTAAATGTTTGTGACAACATCTTAATGAAGGGAAATGTCTTTGTATATTGTAACACTCCAAATTCTACCCGTAAAATATAAAGAAAATCAGAGTATTTTTAAAATTTTCATACAACACATGGGGTGCCACATTTCAACTTTTAACAACACAAAGATATCAAATACATAACACCTTTATTATCAGGGGACCACATAACACTTGCTTCAGCTTTTAAAACAAAACAACCTTTTATTTAATATGCAGCGAAATCATTAACTTAACCATATTTATTCTACAACATGACTTAGTTTTTAACAACATAATAAGAACAACAAGAGTCAATAATGTAAACGACATAAACTAAACATCCCCCGAGTGCTACTATCAGAGCAACTAAACCGACTTGGACTAATAGCAACTAAATTCTTCATTCTCGAATACCTGCACGTTACCAGTATAAAGGCAACGGCGAAACAAATGAAAGGGTAAGATATCTACCAATATAATTGAGTTCATGATAAATAATATATAGAATTTAGATCATATAATTCACTACTTCACATAATCCAAACAACACTTATATCGACAATACCAACAACGATTACAGCAACATATATACTAACAATTAGCAACGACAACAATTATAACAATTATATCCCAACAACATTTCCAACACAACATAACAACTATTTCACAACTTATGAATAACAATAACAACTTAAATCAATCGACACATAAACATAACAATTATAATTATGCGACTTCAAATGCAACTCAACTGTGCACATGCATGTGGTACCATTGGAGTAAAACTCCCAACTTAGAATATTGTCAATAATTCTGAGGCATCAACAAGGAATAAGCCTTCAACTTTCAACATTTTTCCAATTCAGGCCAACATGGTGCCAATCCAGGCCAACTTAATAATGCAATGTATGCCATGCGACCTCAACTTCAAACAAAAAAATCACGACAACTCAAAAACAATAACAACACACAACAACGACTACATAACAACTAGTCAACCGCAATTCAACATTGGCTAAAAGCCTGCAACTTAGTACAATTCAACATTGGCTAAAAACCTACAACTTAGTACAATTCAACATATACTACTTTCATCCACTTAATAACCCACTACTAGTTACTACATTAATCACTAAGTAACTTATTCTACAATTCAACATACAATCATTCGGATTGTTTTTATCTAATTCTAGTTAACTGCTTATCGATTAGGATGGCTAGTATTTCGATCCTGCACTTCTATCAACAACCATTCTGCTACTTTTCATTCACTATCAAATTAGTATATTAATTCTAGTCATTAAAGTATAATACTAGGTGTTTATACCTACTAGTCCACAACTTGCAACTAATCTGCTCCTACTATTTCAACGTTACCATAATACCTCGGCTATCCAAAACACTATTTGTTATCTTCCACCATTTTGCTCTTGTCAGTATTCATATAATCTACATAATCCAACTAAACCAACTTAATTCAATTAAACACCATTCAACCATATTATCACTTTATTAATAAACTTCTACCAATTTTAATCACTTATCTTAGTTGATTATAATGGCACACTACTTCAACTCCTTCAAATTTCGGTTAATTGGCTATATCGCTTACAACTACCAACATACTAATCAGAACCATTTCCAATCGATTCAGGTATCACTCCTTATTAATCTCCAGTATTATCTAACTCAAAGTAGCCTACTAAAAGTCAACTACATTAACTACTTGGTTTGGGCAGAACTCAGAAATCAGAAAATGTGTTCAAAATTACTCAGTATGTGCCGCGAACACACCTTCGCGCCGCGACTTTAGCAGGACTCAGTTCGCGTCGTGTCAACCCGTTGGCACCGCGAACTGAACGGAACAAAAAGGGTTTTTCTGTGCTTCCAGCATCTCTCCAACACCATTAACACCAAGTTTTTGCATCCAACTCCATGGCAGACCAAAACGAATCAACACAGTGTAATAACAACAAAAAGGGATTAAACCTAAGCAACATATACTAATTTATGCAACCAATTTCATGGATTATCAAGCAACAATATGGAATAAAATCACAACAATCAAAACATCAACACAAGGGCAAATCTATAAACCCCATCCCACATATCATCCATCATGTATCCCGTTATAGAGTTAGAACTCCACTCTTACCTCTTTGATGGCAGCTCTAAACCTTGATCGAATTTCTGGAACTTGGCTCTAGCAACTTTCCTTGTTTTTTCCTTTTTCTCTAAACCATAACCCTCTTTCTCTTCTCCTCTCTATTTCTCTTCTCCTCTACTCATAAAACAACCCTTTCCTTTCTTTTATAATCTTACCAATAATAATAATAATAATAATAATAATAATAATAATAATATTATTATTATTATTATTATTATTATTATTATTATTTATTTATTTATAGATCTTACTAACTTATCATAATGGGCCTAACAAATAACACCTCCTTATTACTTTGCGATACCATAATTAAAGCCCAACTCAATTTAATAAAATAGTCCATTATTAATAATAATATTATTTATAATATTATTTTTCAACGTATCAACTTAATTAATTCTCTGACTAACCGAATAAAATCCAACTTCGACTTAATAATCCAAATACGTTCCCAAAATAATACCGACAAATCCGATTGATTCCCGAACTTCGAGTAAATCCAATAATCAAATCTTTAAATAATTTAATTAACCAATTAATTAAATTTGGACGTTACATATACTGTCTTTCATTTTATACTTTCATAATCGCTTACTTTTGGGCTTCCAATAGGTTAGAGCAATGTGCCAATCAATTGCCCATTAATTTTGTCTCATGGAAATTTTATTTTTTGTGTCAACTTATAGTCTACAAATAGAAACTCTTCCTTTCAATATTTCACATCCAGAAACTTGATAATTATTTCTCACTCCTCACTCTTTATCTAACATATTTTCAACTTTCTCTCACATAATTTTAGTCGTAGCGATTTGAGAAATTCCTTTTGTTTGGTGAGGAATTTTTGTATTCTAGAAAGAACATTATAGTAAATTCTCCAAAGAATATATTTCTCTTGGTAGAATAATTTATCCATAAGGGAGTTTTTTTTTTGGTTAAAAGCTAAACCCATTAAAAGCATTAGTTTGGGGATTTAGTTTCTAATCCACTAGTATGGTTTGTAAGCTCATTATGGTTTAAAAGCTTACTTTAGTTCAAGAC
Organism: Vicia sativa; assembly: GCA_021764765.1. Classification (NCBI taxonomy): domain Eukaryota; kingdom Viridiplantae; phylum Streptophyta; class Magnoliopsida; order Fabales; family Fabaceae; genus Vicia; species Vicia sativa. The sequence goes on along the minus strand of CM038797.1, from coordinate 104,823,407 downwards.
CATCTTGGTTCAAAATATCAACTTGATTCGTTAGTTAAGCCAGATTTAAAAGCTCACTATGGTTCGAGATAAGCTTGGTTTAAAATCTTATCATGATTATTTAACGAAACCTCGCTTAAATTTATGCGTTTAGCTTGGTCAAAAGCTCACCTTGGTTGGAGATAAGTACGTAGAAAATCTCGGCTTAACTTGGAGACTAACCGCTTCAAGTTCAAGTTTGGAAGAAAGACTAGCCACTTCAATCTGCTGTTCAGAAGGAAGATCGATTTTCTATGTTTCAAGTTTCATTAACATTAGAACCACTAAGGAGAAGCTCCCCAAATGAACATCCTATAAAAAGGGACGATGAAAGGAATATTGGGGAATTGATGGTTGTCCATAAGAAATATAGAAGTACCTTAGCCAAAGGGTTACAGGATAACGAGATATTTGAAGGAAGATTGAATTATAACTTTCCTCTGGTTAGAACCGCCATAGTGGGCCTCTTCAACGTCTCATGGATACTCATCGATTCCAAAAGCTCATGCAACATAATGTATTTAGAGTTGTTTGAAAAGATGGACCTAAAGAAAAATATTTGTAGCCATATTAAGGGTCGTACTTGCAAACGTTTAATGACACGACCATCCGCCCGTGGGGATATGTTGAATTAATAATATCTTTGGGATAAGGAAGAGGCGTAGAGATCATGGAGTCACAGTTTCTCTAGTCTCTTACAAGAGTGTATATAACTATATTCCCGATATACCTTTCACGATGTCCCTTGATGTTGTGGCCTCATTAATCAACCTCAAACTTAAATTCCACAATATTCATGGAGAAACAGACACAATCAATTCAGACATCGAGGGGGTAAAAAGGATCTACCATGCATTGTAGTAATACTAGGGTGTAAGAGGACATGGAGATAATGGAAGCTTCCCTCATTGAAAAGATAAAGACAAAGAACATTTGGTATCCCGTAAAAAGTGAAATTCTGGTATCAGATATGAGATGTCGAAGGTGATGTCATGGCACTAATATCTATTTTGATGAACAAATAACAAAAAAGAAACTAAATGCAGAAAGCTAAATAGCATAGTGAACCAGTTCGGTGCTACACACCTATGTTTGGAGGCAACCAATCCAGGGATGAAGTCCACTATTAACAGTATTAATTTGGAGTTAAACTTATCCGCTTACACCCCTCACTTAATCACTACCCAATGACCCTTCTACCTAAGACCTTATTAGATATGAGAAACCCCTCTCACTCCCCTCAGTCACACACGGTGACAATTAACAATAACAAATACTTGAAGACACACTTCAAAGACACATACCAATAATTTCTTTAAAGCTTATTGATAATTAACAAATTACAACTCAACTCACGTCCACCTCAAGGATTAAGAAATACTAGAGTGGCTAACAAGTAACAACCAACAAAGACTTAAAACCTAAAACTTAAGCTTGATACGATCAATCTTCTTATGGAATGGCCAACTTTGCAAGTAGGGTTAACATGTCCTTTTACACGATCACAGCAGTTATGGTTGCTTCACATTTAGTCTTCACCAAGTCCTATGCTTTCTCCATGAAAGTAGGATAAAAGTTCTCCAATAATGTTGCAGAAGAACGTTACAAATATTGCTTAATCCAAGCATACAATTTATAACAAACAGACTCCTAATGTTTCTGAACTAAAAAACCAGTTCAGGTCTGTAGCACATGTCAGGACATCTGTTATGAGATCTTCGTAAAACCTACTGATACATTATTCTTCATGGCATTTTTTGAGCAGAATGTTTTACCAAAATTGCTGTCAATCTACAGAACAAACAATCTCCCCCTTTGGAAAATTTTGACTAAAATATTATTTGAGGATATAAGCCATACAATTAAAATCAGCATCACAATTAACAACTAGGAAAATATAGCATAAACAACGATGTCAGCTTCACACAGTTCATCAGACATATCAAAGCACATAGTATTATAACATAATCAGCACCACAGTTTATCAGAGATACAACGGAAAAAATAAATGTTCAAACATCAGATATAACATCACATCACAGATGCACAAACACAATCACATAGTTTCAGTTTCTCCTCCTGCATACAACATCAATATGTTTTAGATGCACACAAAATTAACACAGTTAGCTGCTCCACCTCAACATCAGTATTTCAGCACTTCATTAGTGAGTTAGTCAGTCATTCAGGCTCACAAGTCACAAGACACATAACTCTCCCCGTTTTTAGCCATAATATGCCAAAGCTATAATTAACTCATAAAAGATAACAATATGAAATTCTATATTAAACTATCATTCATTGTTACCTAGAATTAATTGTTAGGGATATTACAGACCAAATCATTTGTCAAGCACATTAATGCCAAAATCAAACAAAAGATAATTAAAAATTCAAAATAAGAGCCATTGGAACAATTGACACAACTTCAAGCACATTCAATTTTATGCAGAACCAGCAGACTCGCCACTTTCATAACTTCCTGATCCATCTTCAGAAGAGCTTAGACTCTCACTTGCAAAACAACTTTCTTCTTCCTGCATCTCCTGAGCAAAACTTGTAGCATCAGCTCTCCTTAGAGCTCGGATGATTTCTTCAAATTTCATCTTTCTTGCTGAGATGATACGTATAATCTCATCCAGTTCTTTACAGGCTTCTGTTAACTCAGCAATCACATCACTCTTTCTTGAGGTCTTGTGCTTAGTACCTAGAGATGTTGAAACAATGTCTGGGACATATTCCCCTGCAAACAATTTTTGGTGAAGTGATAAGGGATCTCCTCTTTTTCTGCCAGTGTCAAGGGTGGATAAAATTCTAGGATGTTGTTGGATAATTATACCACATATCAGAGAGGGAAAGACAATTGGCATCTTCACAGCATATGTGTCAGCGTGTTTGATTGTTTGATCAAAGATGTAGGAACCATAGTTAAATGTCTTCTTTATACCAACAACATAGATAAATCTTCCCAGCCTCACTGAAATTGTTGAGGTGTGATTTATGGGAAACCAGTTGGAAGCTCCAATCTATGCAAGATTGCATACTTAACACTCAACTTCCCAGCAGATAAGTTCCCTTTAATATTCCAAACATTCACTTGGTTTGTAGTGATGGTCTTGCACACTTGATTGTCGGTTACTTCAATCTCACTTTCCTCATTTTCACTTCTTCTAAGGTACTTTTTGTAACAGTAGGTGAGAACTCAACACACTTTCCTCTCACAAAATCTTTCTGAAAGTCCTTGCTCTATTTATCAACACAGTCTGTAGGGATGTTAACAATAAATTTCTTGACCAGAACCTCATAACATTTAGTCATCTTGATTACAGTCTTCATCAATCCAGCATTAGAGATTAGCTTCATGATTTCCTTGTACTCCAAGGTATCTCTTCCCAATTCTCTTTCCAAGGCAATTATCCTCTGATAAATATACTTCCATCTAGACATAGTTGGTGGAGTGGAAGGATATGTTGTTTGTAGGGACATCAAGCATATCATCGGATGGCCTCTTAATGATAGAGTTCTTCACAGGAGTGATGTCCTAGACATCATCCTCAACATCATAATCTGAGTCTGATTTAGACATAATCTTTCTCTTGCTTGATGAGGTAACAACTTTGCTCTAAGCTTTTGGAGGTCCATACATGACCTTCTTCTTAACACTTTTGGAGGGAGTACTTGAAACTAGAGTTTTACCTTTTCTTGTCTTCAACCTCTTAGCCATTCTAGGGTTCACATTGACAATCAACTCATTGTCAGACAATTCATCTACATCTACAACTTCTTCACCCATCTTGTTTTTAGTTCTTGTTGGACTTATATCAGCTTTCTTGCTAGAGGGAGCTTCTTTCACAAGTGATGTTTCAACATCAAGTGTGGCTTTTCCAAGATTAGACTTAGTTCCCTCTCCAAGATTCCCTTCAATATTTTCTTCTTCCCTTACAAATAATTTAACAGGCCCTCTTGGGGCAACCTCAGCAGGTATATAGGAAAAAGGAATGGTAATTCCTTGAACAGGTAATCCCACATTCAAAACCCTAGTGACTAATTTCCTTATAGTCCTATTGTTGTACCCCAAAATTTACCCTCTCCTTTTTCGCATTTTTTTTGGCTTATAATCCGATTGCATAAACATACATGTATTCGCATGCATAACATTCATCATGAGGTTACCAGGCTCTAAGGTATTCCGAACGACAACCAAAAAGAGTTTACTCGTTTTCTTCTCAATAAAGCAAGTTTCGGGTATTCAGCGCATCTCACACATTCCTGAAGGCGTATCTCTCACAGCCCTGGGTATTTTCTGTTGGTTTTTTGACAAGCATCTGCCTCTTATTATTATCTATAACTTTTGTTTGATGGCCGAGAGTAGATTTTGCGAGGAAGGTCCTCAAAGAGACAGTTTTCCCAGTGGATCATGTTGAATTTTAGGGCTGAACCGTGCATTTTGGCTCGCTAGAATGCCTTTATCTCCTAGTTGGAAGCTCGGAATTTAGCGGGACCAATTTCTAAAATTCCGTATTGGAGTCCTCTACGACTTTCATTTGCAACTCTGGGGCTAATTCTTCACCAATCAGTACTAGAATTTCGTTCGTCGAGGATGATTTTGGAGCTAAGCTGAGCAATTTTCATCTGATACATGAGCTTCGGTAGGTCGTATCTCATTCGATTTTCATCAAAACGAGATGGGACCAGTTCCAAAAGTTCATAAATTTTGTTGGCTTCGTTTGTCTCACAAACGTTCACTCGCAAATTTTGATCACAGGACCCTCGTTCGAGGCATTTTCCCCAAAGAGCGCAAATGAAATTCTGCATGTGTCAATGATCCAAAATTGGTGCTGAAGCTTCAAAAATTATTATTTCCTTGAACGTCCACTGGATCAGGTCGGGATTTTGATTCACGCAAGCAAAATCACATTCCGGATACTTTTTGTTCACGCTCCAACTCCAAATTCCGCACGGATTTGGTTGTTTTGAGTTAATTACGAAAATTATTCGGATAATCATGATTTAGGCTTGATTATGGTTCTTAGGCCCAATTCCTAGAAACTATAAATATATTTTCCTCTTCACAAATCACAACAACACCACCATTTGCTTAATTTTCACTACCAATCACACTCCAATGCTCTCAACACACAAAAGCACAAATTCAGAAAAAGTTCAAATTACAATTTTCCCTCCAAGCAACCACCACAGGCTGCCACCGGACCTCCGCTCAGCACCTGCTTCAGCCACAGACCGCGCTAAGCGCGCCTTGCAAATTCTAGTTTTCTCCATCACAACACTTCTCTCTTCAACCTATATCATCCTCTCCTCCTTCTGCACGCATTTGATATGGAAGGAACGATTTCATCTTGACTTCTCCTTCAACTGCAAGATTCAAGGATTTCTCCTCCTTCTTCTTCAATCCTCCATTGAAGATTTCAAGTTTTCTTCAAGAATTCAAAGCTAATTCTGAAGATTATCATCAATTCATCATTGATTTGGTATTTTCTTTGAAGAGCACAAGGAATTCCTCTTTAATTTGACTCAAGCTTCAAGTTCAAGTAAGTGTTAGGTTCAAATAAGCACTTATTTTAAGCTGTTTCTAACTTTCATCTTCTCTTGAAATTGAATACTAAAATTGCATGCAAATTCAATGTAGATTCTGAATATAGAACTTGTATTCTTGAATTCTTTGATTTGAATTGGATTTTGCAGCCTTATTTGTGTCGGAATGAAGATTTTGTACATAGCATGCATGTATCTTTGTGCATTTGTGTTTCCCCTGCACATAAGCCACAAATTCACACACCTCGCGTCATCTATCACATGCTCATGAATTAGAGAGCATTTAGCTTGATTTGTTTGCATCAATCCATGGTAACTTGAAGCATAGTTTGCATTCGACATGTAGATATCCAACTTTTTTTTGTTTGTTTTGCTCCGCATGCATTTTACATAAGTCCATTGCCTATGCATTACAAGTGTTTGTGTTAATGTATGACCTAGATTCGTTGAAGGAAAACCTATAAATGTCATGGCTAGCTTGCATCACATACACATGAACATTGGAATTATCAATTTGATTTGCATTCCTTGCATGTTCATGCATGTAATTTCACAAATGAACATTGGAATTATCAATTTGATTCGCATTCCTTGCATGTTCATGCATTCGTGAACATTGGTTTTATCAATTCGATTTTCATTCCTCACATGTTCATGCATTTGCTACATGTATGTGACTATTGGTTTTATCGATTCGATTTGCATTCCTCGCATGTTCATGCATTGTCACATGCTTATGAACATTGGTTTTATCGATTCGATTTGCATTCCTCGCATGTTCATTCATTACTTTGCCATTAACATTGGTTTTATCGATTCGATTTGCATTCCTCGCATGTTCATACATTTTCACATGTATATGAACATTGGTTTTATCAATTCGATTTGCATTCCTCGCATGTTCATTCATTACTTTGCCATGAACATTAGTTTTATCGATTCGATTTGCATACCTCGCATGTTCATGCATTGCCACATGTATATGAACATTGGTTTTGTCGATTCGATTTGCCTGCCTCGCATGTTCATTCATTACTTTGCCATGAACATTGGTTTTATCAATTCGATTTGCATTCCCTGCATGTTCATGCATTTGCTACAGGCATATGAACATTGGTTTTATCGATTCGATTTGCATTCCTCGCATGTTCATTCATTACTTTGCCATGAACATTGGTTTTATCGATTCGATTTGCATTCCTTGCATGTTCATGCATTGCCACATGTATATGAACATTGGTTTTATCGATTCGATTTGCTTTCTTCGCATGTTCATTCATTACTTTGCCATGAACATTGGTTTTATCGATTCGATTTGCATTCCTCGCATGTTCATGCATTGCGACATGTATATGAACATTGGTTTTATCGATTCGATTTGCATGCCTCGTATGTTCATTCATTACTTTGCCATGATCATTGGTTTTATCGATTCGATTTGCATTCCTCGCATGTTCATGGATTTGCTACAGGCATATAAACATTGGTTTTATCGATTTAATTTGCATTCCTCGCATGTTCATTCATTACTTTGCCATTAACATTAGTTTTATCGATTCGATTTGCATTCCTCGCATGTTCATGCATTTGCTACAGGCATATGAACATTGGTTTTATCGATTCGATTTGCATTCCTCGCATGTTCATTCATTACTTTGCCATGAACATTGGTTTTATCGATTTGATTTGCATTCCTCGCATGTTCATGCATTTGCTACAGGCATATGAACATTGGTTTTATCGATTCGATTTGCATTCCTCGCATGTTCATTCATTACTTTGCTATGAACATTGGATTTATTGTTCGATTCGCATTCCTCGCATGTTCATTTGATTTTCACTCGCTATGTGACCGTGGCCCAACGGTATGGATCGTATTGTTGCATGAGAGCATCATAAACAGGTGGTCCGGACCAAAAATGACATTTTTGCAGGTTGCAGGTCGCGCTTAGCCCCACCAGAAGCGCGCTAAGCGCCAAAATCACTAACTTTTGTTTTACAGGTCACGCTTAGCACGGTCCAGAGCACGCTAAGCGCGTTGGCTTCTGTTTGGGCCTCGCTCAGCGCGATATACCGGGCTTAGCGCGGCCTACTGGTGCATTTTTCTATTTATCTCGATTCTAATGGGGAACAGTAGTCACTCTAGCCATGCCTAGCTACTGTTTGTACTCCATTTCATACAGGGACTTGTGTTGCATATACGTTCGACGCATTTCTCCGATGTTTGCGTACATACGTATGCATTCCTTTTGCTTGCTTCTTGGGTCTAACTCCCTTTTTACAGGTGTTTCTTGAGCTTGTACACCCACGTGACTCCTTATATCTTGTTTAGCTTGCTCTAATCCATTCTCGCAGACATTATTGCTTTGGATGCGTATCGACACATATTTCGCTTGTTTTGATGCTTTGAATAATTCTCACCGGTTTACTCTTGTTGCATGGCTGCAGTACTTGAAGTTTTCCGGATTATTTCCATAGCTTGTAGTGCTCTTCAGATTCTATATCCGTCGGTAGTTTCTACACTATTTACCGCATTCTCTTACAGCTTTCCTAGATATCATGAGAAGTAGGGCTTTACAGCTTTCTTTTGCCATGAGAAGTAGGAATAGAGATGCATGATGGGGCTTCCATAGTTGGATCATGTTCAGGAACCCCTCTGGTTTATTTAAAGACCCGTTTAGGGCGATTCTACTTGTGATTTGTGCTTGTTTGTTTGTTTTTCCCAGGATCTTGGTTAGGATAGGTTCTTTAGCCTAGACATTAGGATCTTCGTCCTTTGCATGTCAACATAGGTAGAGATTTCCCTTGCATCCTAAACCATAGGTTCAACCTTTTGCATGACAACATTAGGGTAGTGCTTAGCCAGTTTCCCTTTTATTTGCTAGTTTCTTTTGCATGTTGCATATAATAAAACTAAAACTTCCTTTCTTTTCCTTTCAAACTCAAAACAATTAATAATGGTTTGAACTCCTTTCTCAAGGTAAAAAAAACCATCCAATACAAACTCTTTTCGCCTTTGTGCGCCTCTTTTCTTTTGTGTTTAAAACCTTTTTCACAAGTAAAAAACACAAAACACACCAAAACAAGTGAGCCGAACTACGACGCTCTGACTTTCCCATTGTACGCGGGAATACGTGGCATCTTGCCACGGGGCTCGATCGAGCAAACTTTGTAAATACTTCCTTCTTTTCCCCGTGGTTTCTTATTTTCTCTTTTCTTTTGCATTGCATGATAATGATTAAGCATAGATAGACATAACACACCCTTTAGCTGGTAATAGAAAATGGATACCGTAGAGTACTACGGGCGTGTGGGGTGCTAATCCCTTCCCCTCGCATAACTAACTCCCTTACCTAGATTCTCTTGATTTCACGGTCATAGGACCGCGATTTCTCCCTGAAATTCCTGGCAGCAGATACGTGATGTCACAGAGAATGTTATGACACACTATCTGACACTCTGCTAATAATTTCCACAGTAAATATAAATAACAGTAAAGAACACAATAAGTTGTTTACCCAGTTCAGTGTCTAACTACACCTACATCGGGGCTACCAAGCCGGGGAAATTCACTATTAGTAGAATTAATTCGGAATAAACCAACGGTTTATCTCCTTCACTTAAAACCTACCCATGCAACTTCAACCTAAGTCCTACTTAGATCGAGTTCTACTCACTCCCCTCAATCACAGCGGTGATATCAACCTATTGACTAATTGAATTGTGAAGACACACTTCAATAAACTATCTTGATCTCGCTTCAAAGCTTTCAATCAAGAGACAAACACTCGTGCTTTAAAGCTTTGGTGATAAACTACCCTACAAATCCTAGTCCAAAGCACTTATCAATTGATAGTTGCTTGGCTCACAAAGAAACTAAATTACAAATATCAACTTTACAAATCCTAACGTACACAAATAACAAGCTGCTATCTCTTCAATACATTCCAAGGCGCAACACGGTTGTAAGGGTTGAATTCCTTTTATAGAAGCGATCCACGAAACTTGGTTTGGGCTTCCATAAAGATAGCTAGGGTTCACTTAATTTAATCCTAAAAACATGGTCTTTTCAACAACCAATTTAGGTTTAATTAAGATTAACCTAGCAACCACGTGAGCATGCTTTCTAATAACGAGAAAAACATAAAATAGCAGCTCAACAAACTTCACGAAAAGTCTCGGAAAAAGCAGTTCGAGCAGAATGTCACCTTGAATGTCATAACATCTTATGACATCGATTCTCGAAATTTCCGCCTGACTTTAGCTTCCGGTTATGGTGTCTTTTAACATCCTTAGCAGGTAGGATTTATCTTCAATCTCCGAATGTCATGACATCTATCATGACATTGCTAAAGCCCAGTTTTACCAAAATTAATGGCAACCAAAACACTAACAAACTCCCCCTTTGGCACATTTTTGGCTAAAACTACTTAACACATCAGAGTACCTATGCAGTAGAAGACAAACTAGTTCTAAGCTTAAAGAAACTAGAACCTAGAGATAAGATAAATTCTACCCATACAGAAATCCCACAGTTCCCACAATTGCCCACATAAAAAATTTAAACAGGCCATACAGGTTCCCCAAATCCCATACTACTGTCACACAGTAGTTCTTCTCCCCCTTTTTAGCCATAAAGGGCCAAAGGAAACAATACAATTGCCCCAAACAAAATACATATACAATCATCCAAAACAAAGATTGGGAAAATATAGGAACAAGAAACAAGAACAAAAAATCAGAGGCAACAGGGCACAGGAGCACAAATCAAGTGCTTTCTTCTCCAGAAGAAGCACTGTGGAAGGAAGCATCTTCAGAGCCTTCTTCACCAGTAGTTCCTTGATCTTCCTCAACATCTTCATCCATATGAGCAGCAGAATCATCACCAACAAGCCTTTCTTCCTCAACCTCTGTGTCTTTTTCTTTTTCAAGAGTAGAGATCAGTGCTTCAAGAGTCTGCTTCCTTGCTTCAAGTTCCCTACAGGTCTCCTTTAGCTCAGCAATTACATCTGTCTTCTGAGAATTGGCCTTGACATTCGATGTCTCAGCCGATGTCATGACAATGTCAGGAACATGCTTCCCTTGAAATAGTTTGTAGTGGAAGCCAAGGGCAGGGGCTCTTTTACACCTATCTATTTCCCGAATGTGGTATTGATCAATTATAATGCCACACAAGAGGGAGGGAAATGCTATTGGTCCTTTTATAGCATAATTGTCAGCATGTTTTAGGATCTGATCAAAAATGTAGCTTCCATAATCAAACTTTGCCTTTGTTCCAACAGCAAAAATGAACCTCCCCAGACCAATGGAGATGGTTGACTTGTGGTTTGTGGGAACCAGTTAGTGCACCTATCTTGTGCGAGAATAGCAAATTGACACTTAATTTGCTAGCGAGCTTTCCTTCAAAGGCCAATATTTTACTTGCTTGGCAGTAATTGTTTGACACACTTGATTATCAGATTCTTCAAGCTCAGGTTGAGGATCATCTGATCTCCCCAAATACTTGTTGATTACACTCGGAGAAAACTTCACCTTTCTTCCCCTGACAAACACAGTCTTAAAATCTGCTGATCTTCCATCAGCACATCCACTTGATAGGTTCACAATGAACTCTTTCACCAAACCTTCATAACAATGGGAGAACTTCACCACAATTCTCATCAACCCAGCTTCCTTGATCAGGTCAATCACATCCTTGCAATCAAGAGCATCTTTATTCAGTTCCCTTTCAAGTGCAATTCTCTTCAAACTCACATATTTCCACCTGTTAGCATTTTCAGGGTGGTGGAAGGAAATGTTGTCAATTGCCACTTCAGGGACCATGGGCATTTTCCCAAGAGACAACCTCTTTCTTGAATGAATGTCAGAGACATTCTCTGTAACATCAAAATCAGAATCATCCTGATCTGATGGCTCAGATGCTTTCCTTTTCCTCACAATTGAGGTGCTCTTTGCCTTAGAGGTACCACTACTCTTCATCTTACTCTTCCCTTTGGAAGTTTTAGCCTTCTCTTTACGATTTTCAGGTCTTGTTCACAACCTTAGGAGACCTATGAGAAGCTTTAGTAACCTTCTCCGAGCAGGGACTTGGAATGACATGTTGCTTCCTTTCCTATTCATTACCCTCCTAGCAATGCTGGGATTAACTTTTGCTATGAGGTCATTATCAGAAAACTCTTCATTTAGATTGATGATGTGAGAATCAACATTCTGATTAGTGTTTTTCTCAGAAGACTCTTCCAGGTTGTCATCAACTTGTTTTTCTGGAGTTTCTTCAAGAATGCTATCAGAGATGTTACTAGCAGAGATAGCGGAGATTTATCGAGTACAATGATGCGGGGATTTTCAAGAATCTCATCGAGATCTCATTCACATTATCGAGGGATTCCATTACATTATCATCTTCACATCCTTCAGGAACTGAAGCAGAAGGATTTACATCATCCTTGACAGGTGAGTCAACATCATCACCAGATGTCTTGACATTCTCATTGACATTTGGATCAACTGCTAAGCTAGGGCTAGCAGACTTATGATTCAGGGGGACTGTAATCCCAGGTACAGATTTATTCTCATTTAGGATATCAGACACTATCCTAGCTATGGCCTCATGCACTGACCTAGACCCTTCTCTGTTTACTAGTTCTGAGGGAACAGAGGTTGATGGTACTGAAGTCTTACCAGAAGGAGATGCTTGAGCCCTTCTTGCATTTCTTGTGCGTAACTTCTTGACCTTTTCTGGGTCGGTGGCCATTGCAGATGGTGTCACCCTCGAGCTTGACTTGCATGGCTTCAGTGTTTGCTCTAGCTTCAGCCATGGGGAGAGATGGAGATCCTGATTCTTGAGATGAAGAGGATGATGAAAACATATTTCGCTTATGGTTTTTGAGAGAGAGAGAGCGAAAATGGAAAAGGGTTTCAGGGTTTCTTTTGAATGAAGAAAGTGTGATACTACTTTCCAAAGAGGAAACTCTTATATGTGGGTGTCTCTTCCTATTCTTGGATCTTTTAAAATAGGGATGAAAATACCTAAATAACCCACTTATAAATAATTGAAGTAAACAATCCCTTTCACCCCTTGTTGTAGGCACAGTTAATTGCTACAACTCCTCAAATTGACAAATATCCAATTTCTCCCTTAAAGTCTTAAATTGATCACTCTCAAGATCTTTAGTAGCAATGTCACTGTACAATGTCATGACATCCTGTATGACATTGTGGTCAGTTAGCATCTGCTTTATCCAGATCATCTTAAAGCAGTTTCTCCTTTCTGCTATGTATTTAACATAGTATAAAGCTACACAGATTTTCTTCTTACTGATCCAAGAGATAAGATTGCTTCTTGAGAAGAGACATCCATCAACAGGGCTTTTACACAAGCTTTGATCAACACTTTCTCCACTTGTTTTCTTGGACAACTTCAAATTTGGAGGGATAAGAGTCCTAGTGTGACTGCCATTATTCAGTCCAAGCTTCTTGACACAATTCCTTGCATACTTGCTCTGTGAAAGAAGTGTTGAGCCTTCCATCAATGTGTCTGACATTCCTCCAGATACTATGTTATCAACATAGATGGAAGCCACCATGATCTTTTCTCCACTGACAAAGAGGGTTTCATTCAAGACTCCTCTCCTGTATCCTTTGACAGTAAGATACTTGGTTATCCTTTCATGCCAGATCCTAGTACTTTGCTTTAGTACTTTAGGAGCGGTCAGATGTCTAGACATTGAGAGTGACATTCTGATTTCCTGTCCAACCTCATACTTTCCACAGATTCTCCCTTTGTCTATGAAAGATCTTGGTATCCTTCTGACTCCCTCTATGGAACTTATCCTTCTCATTCCTTTGAGATGTGGATGACCAGATACTTGCTGCCACAACTTTACTTTCTCTTCACCTGTGTCTGTAGAACTCATAGAGGATAGAGTGGTTTTCTCAGATTTCCACATGTAGCAGTTGTCCTTTGATCTGACTCCTCTCATAATCACTACCTATTCATCGTTGATTACAAGACATTCAACCTTAGTAAAGTTGACTGTGAATCCCATATCACATAGCTGACTTATGCTAATGAGATTTGCATTCAGACCTTTTACTAGCAGCACTTCATTTAGGTTTGGAACTCCAGGCCAGTTTGAGTTTCCAACACCTTTGATTTCTCCTTTAGCTCCATCTCCAAAAGTAACAAAGCTGGTAGAATGATGCTTAACATCATTGAGAAGATTCCTGTCTCCAGTCATGTGCTTGGAACAACCATTGTCAAAGTACCAATCTTTCTTGGTAGACACACTAAGAGAAGTGTTAGCTACCGAGCAATCTTCTTCTTCCTTGAGAGTATGATACCCTGTTGGTTTTAGGCTTCACATAAGACCCTTGATTAGGATATCCATGTAGCCTGTAGCAAAAAGATTTTATGTGACCAAACCTTCCACAATAATGACACCTCCATGTTTGAAACTTTTTGTTCATGTTTCTATGATTTTGATGTTGCACCCAATGTTGTGACATCTGTTTTGACATTGGTTTATTAGGTCTGTTCTTCCTTTTGTTATTGACAAACTTCTTAGTCTCCACATATCCTGAGGCAGACCTATTCCCTGTTTTGTGGTATGACATCTTATTTGCCATAGACTTGCCAGGTTTGTTCCTTTCCTAGTTATTAACAGATCTCTTTGCAGCCACATACCCTGAGCCAGATACATTTCCTGTTTTGTGTTGTGCCAACTGTTTTGACATTGGTTTCCCATGTCTCTTCTTCTTAATGTCACCAACAGGATTCTTTTCAGCCACATATCCTAGACCATGCTTATTTCCTACATTTTGTCCAAGCTGAAGAATTTCTTCCAACTTATCTGTACCAAATGTCAACATTTTGACAGATTTAGACATCTGATCAAGTTTGGAGTTCAGCATTACAATATCACTATTGAGGTGATTTATAGTGGTGTGTTTTCCTTTTCTCGACCTCGACTTCACTCTCGACTTCCACTTCTCATCGACTTTTTCATTCCTCATTCTGGCGACAAACTTCACCATTTTTACACACAACTTCACGTAGGTTTCAAAGAGCTCTTCAAATGTCACTTCCTCATCACTAGAATCCATATCGAATTGTACACTCTAGAGAGCGTTTGGTTTGGCTTCTTCCTCGATTCACTTCACGAATCACCATCGGACCAGTGATGACCATTCCTTTCTTTTGTTTCTTTAGAAAGGTGGGACATTCACTCTAATATGTCCAAATCCTTCACATTCATGACATTGGATTTCTTGCCTTGACTTCCTTTTTCCTCGACTTGGATCTCTTTGAGTCATAAGATCTGCGATGTCGGATGCAATGTCCTTGACATTTGACCTTGACTTTGGATCAATCCTCCGATGAGTTTGTTGAGCTGTCTTTCAAGCATAGCTATAGCTTGGATATCTTCTCTTCATCTTCCACATTGCATCCTTCTTGATTATTAGATACAAGTGCTATGCTCTTGTTCTTTTTATCAACAGTTTCAGATTCCCATCTCAAAAGTCATAAGAGATCCTATAAGTTCTTCAACCTTCAAGGTGTTGATGTCTGAGCCTCCTCTATTGCGGTTACTTTCATTGCAAACCTTTTAGGCAAGGATCGAGAATCTTTCTCACTAGCTTTTCTTGACATCTTTTCACCAAGTGCTCACGAGGCATTGGCAATTTCAAAATATTCATGTGAAATTCATGAATGGTCTCATCTTCCTTCATCTTCAAATTCTCAAATTTGGTAGTGAGCATCTGAAGTCTTGACATCTTCACCTTGGATGTCCCTCATGAGTAGTTAGAGAGTGTCCCAAACATCCTTGGCCACATTGATGGACCGGTCTGAAGATGTTTACGTCAATACTATTGAGCAGAGCATTCAATGCTTTAGAGTTCCCTAGAGCTAGCTCTTCTTCCTCTTTGCTCCATTCCTCCTCGGGTTTCAAGGCGGTATTCCCATCTTTCTCAAGCTTGGTGGGATGTTTCCATCCTTTGTCGACTCTCCAAGCTTTAATGTCCAGATCTTAAGAAGGCAACCACGAGGCTTCCGGTAATCATAATTAGACCCATCCGAATAGGTGGTCTACCTCCAAATCCTTCCTTATCCATTACGCGGAAACTATTATCCCTAGATCTCACCCGAAATCACGGGCGGTGCACGCTCGATGCCAATTGAAATTCTGGCGCGGATCGTGATGTCACGAGAGAATGTTATGACACACTATCGACACTCTGTTAACAATTTACGGTAAATATAAATAACGATAAAGAACACAATAAGTTGTTTACCGGTTCGGTGTCTAACTACACCTACATCCGGGCGGGGAGGAAATTCACTATTAGTAGAATTAATTCGGGAATAAACCAACCGTTTATCTCCTTCACTTAAAACCTACCCAATGCAACTTCAACCTAAGTCCTACTTAGATCGAGTTCCTACTCACTCCCCTCAATCACGGCGGTGATATCAACCTATTGACTAATTGAATTGTGAAGACACACTTCAATAAACTATCTTGATCTCGCTTCAAAGCTTTCAATCAAGAGACAAACACTCGTGCTTTAAAGCTTTGGTGATAAACTACCACTTACAAATCCTAGTCCAAAGCACTTATCAATTGATAGTTGCTTGGCTCACAAAGAAACTAAATTACAAATATCAACATTACAAATCCTAACGATACACAAATAACAAGCTATCTCTTCAATACATTCCAAGGCGCCACGGTTGTAAGGTTGAATTCCTTTTATAGAAGCGATCCACGAAACTTGGTTTGGGCTTCCATAAAGATAGCTAGGGTTCACTTAATTTAATCCTAAAAACATGGTCTTTTCAACAACCAATTTAGGTTAATTAAGATTAACCTAGCAACCACGTGAGCATGCTTTCTAATAAGAAAAACATAAAATAGCATTTCAACAAACTTCACGAAAAGTCTCGGGAAAAGCAGTTCGAGCAGAATGTCTGCGAATGTCATAACATACATTATGACATCGGACTATTCTGAAATTTCCGGCCTGACTTTAGCTTCGATTCTGTCTTTTAACATCCTTACCAGGTAGGATTTATCTTCAATCTCTGAATGTCATGACATCTATCATGACATTGCTAAAGCCTAGTTTTACCAAAATTAATGCCAACCAAAACACTAACACTCCCCTCAGGTTTACTCGATGTTTTCCTTTCTCCCTCGTGAGATAAAAAACGTTCGATGGCGACTCTATTGATACCAGTTATCAGTCGGAGGTTCAGCCGGCGATTTCACCTATCAACATCTACAACATATTTAGATGGTTCATTATCAGTAGGATTAGAAGTATTACCTATAACATGGGCTAAAGTTCCTCTTGGACGTCTTGCATGGAAGGTGCAGAGCTTTTTAGGTCTTGTCTCCGGACATGGAATCATGGCAAGTAGATCCACGTCTAGGGATTCATCATTGGAGATGTTCTCATTGTGGGCTTCAGAGTTGGACGTGCATAAGTTGATCTTGCTTGGAGATAATTTATTATGTTGAGACATCCTGGAGTTTCTGAAAGTGGAAGATTGAAATTTGTCTTTCCTGAGGTAGGAGATGAAAGCACTGTAGGTCACAGATTTTGTGTAGCGTGTGAGGGAAATTTGAAATGATTGCACTTGGAATGGGCTCTTTATATGTTGAATGTCATGTTTCAACAGTTCTAAGTGATATTTTGAAACTTTAAGCCCTTTAATGACATTCCCACACACTTTTAATTGCTATAATCTCCCTAGCATAGAGACCCCTTATTCACTCCTTGAAATTCCACTTACATTCCATCTCTTTGAATAACAGTTGAACAATTTTATCTCAATAAATTTATGGTTCAGGTCCACATTCTTCCTTTCATCAGACTGATCATTAATGATTTTTGCAGAGTTATATGATGTCATGACATCCCGTGGAATATTGAGTTCAGTTACCATATGCTTTGTCTTATTCTCCTATGAACAGTTGCCTTGATCCTATTTGAGTTCAACACATGTGGAGCAGCTTGTGTCTTGGGGTACCCATAGATAGTAGTTGTCCTTGGTCCTCATACCTTGCATAACAACTTCACCTTTCTTATTAGTAATAATACATTCAAACTTTGTGAAGTTTACTTTGAATCCTTGATCAAATAGTTGTCTTATGCTAATCGGATTAGATGTTAATCCTTTGACAAGCAACACATCTTCAATGTTAGGAGTTCTAGGGCAATATGTTTTTCCTTCTCCCTTGATTTTGTAACGCCCGTTTTTAATTAATATTATATTATATTAATATTTTCGAATTAATGATCAATATTTATCTTGCGACGGGAATATTCATATTAATCTATATATCTGATAATATATCTGGCGACGTTTTGTTCGGTCCGGTTTTTATTCCGTTCGGTTCGGTAAAATATTATTCGGGTCCGATATTTAATTCCCCGGAATTATTTGAATGAGTTAAATTGATGATTTAATTAGTAAGTTAGGGGTGTGGGGAGCAATTGTTGAGGATTGGGTTTTCACCCTTGGCTTACTAGTAGAAACACCTTTTATAAACCATTTTCTTTCCCTTTTCCTTCCATTCATTATACCAAAACCAAACATGGAACTTGGAAGCTAGTAAGAAACAAGTTATAAAAACCATTTTCCTTTCCTTTTCTTCCCACTTTGGAAAACAAGCCAAACTTGGCCTTAGAGAGAAGAAGAGAGGGTTTTGGAAAGAAGAAGAAGAAGAAGAAGGAGAGAAGAAGAGCAAGAGAGCAAGAGAGGAAGCTTGAGGTTGAGCTTTGTAGCATCACCATGGATCATCCAAACAAGAGGTAAGGGGTTTGATTCTCCATCTCATATTGTTAGGTTTTGATATTTATATTTTGGATTTGGGGGTGAAATTGATAATGAAATTATAGGGTTGGTTGGTTGGTTGGTTGTTTAATGAAATAGATTAGAAGAGTTGGAATAGGAGTACGGATTATGGGTTTGGATGATCATTAGAACGAATCGAACCGTTAGGAATCTCGTTTGGGAATGAAAAAGATGAATTTTTCACGTAGGTCCATCAACACGGACCGTGTTGATTAACACGGCCGTGTTTCCCTCTTATGCATGAATTTTGGATACTGCAGGCCAATCAACACGGGCCGTGTTGATGCACACGGGCGCCCGTGTTGATTCTCTGTTTTGGGCATTTTTGCGCGTTCTGGTGGCTTTTCTACACGGTCCATGTTGATGCACACGGGTTCCCGTGTTGATGCTCCTATAGCCTCCAAAATTATGATTTTTTCGCGTTTCCTTTGGGACCCGATTGTGTTTCGATTTTCCGATTTCGGTAAAAATCGACGACGGAGCAAGTTGCTCCGAATTCAATGAAAATTGATGTGCTAGCTAAGTTTGACGTGTGGAACATAGTGATGAGGTTTGTTTCTATAAGTTGCGAGTTTTTTCGAGATGACCCGAAATAGACTTAATTACGGTTCAATTGAATCGGATTTCGTTGTAGTGGGTTTAGGACGCGTATGGACAATCTGGTTGCGACGTTGACGATTATGATTAATGTCGGTTATTAGGAATGGCTTTCACGACGATTATAGGGGTTTGACCATTTTTCCGTTTTTGGAATTTAGTGAGTGAATTGGTTATGATATAGGGTGATTAAACTTAATGTTTGCGACGACGTATTAATTAATGAATACTCAATGATTTGCGATGAAATAATATGTGTCTTTGTACATGATGATGTGATGATTATATTGATGTTGTTAATAAATGCTTCCGATTTGTGAATGCATGATTTTGATGATGATTAATTATTAGTGATGCTTTGCATAATGCAAATATGATGCGATGATATATTTATCTTGATGTGGATAAATTATAGCGATGTGGGCTTTATGCCAATTGTGATGAGCGATGATGATGTTTTGTGTTGTGTTGTTTATTGTCGAGTCACATACATTGCATAAGCGAAGAGGGCTTTTATGCCAGCGAAGAGGCTTTTATGCCGCGATGATGGCTTTTATGCGGCGAAGATCGGCTTTATGCCAAGTGTCCCTAATTACGGACAAAGTGATGGGTACCACATGCATAACATAGTCGTGTCTCATGGAGTCGGTTATGTTTATGTTTGAGTTGTTTGGCGTTGGGTTTTTGTTGATTGATGGATGATATTGAATTGCGATGATATATGATGTGATGATGTTTGTGATGATGTTGTGATGATGGGCTTTATGCCAAAAGCGAAGATGGGCTTTATGCCAAAAGCGAAGATGGGTTTTAGCCAATTTGTGATGTATTAGCTCGTGACGATTTCGTGGTGACGGAGGATTATGTGTTGTTGCGACGTTTTATGCCGATGAGGTTATGGTGATATAGTGTAGATTATACACATTAGGATGACGAGTAAAGGAAGTGAGTTTTGATTATGTGTTGGAATTACACTTATTCATCTATATCCTTTATGATTCCAAAACTATATATATTTTATCATGCCTTTAATTATATGTTTTGGAGTATCTCACCCTTTACTTGTTTCGCCGTTACCTATATATTGGTAACGTGCAAGTTATGAAGACGGAGTTTATAGTCATTAGTCGAGTCGGTGTCGCTCGATCGTAGCTTTCGGGGAATATTTATGTTGTCTTGTTGTTGTTCTTTTGTTGTTTTTCCTTTGTAAATAAGAATCATAGTTTATGAAAATATGATTTATTAAGGAAGTTTACTGAAGAAGATGTTTTGAGGTTTTGAATCAATTTATGTTTTCCGGCGATGCTATGTATCCGAGATTTATACTTTAAAACAAACTGTTTAAAGTGATTTGATTTTGATGTTGTGACGCCTCAGTATTTAATTGATGAAATTTTAAATTACTCTGATTTTTGCATATTAAACTTTGGGTAATATTGGGGTGTTACATTAGTGGTATCAGAGCAGGTCGGTCTGTCGACCAAGTCATTAGTGTGTTTAACCCTTTTGTATGCGACATATGTGTGAAACACTGTCGGTACTTGCTTGTTTCAAATTGTTTGTCTGCAGAGACGAGTTTGAAACAAGTGGGGGAGAATTTTTACTTCTTGGTTGTGCTTGTGGCTTAGGTTGGAGCCTCAGGAAGTGTTACGCTTTGGTAACTTATAGTGTAAGTTTGAAGACACTGTTGTAGTTTGGTAGAGATGGTTTATATCACCATCATGATTGTCGACTATCTATTGACAAATTGAGGGACTGATCATCCTTAATCTCTTGTTGATAGTAGTCGGGAATTGTGTTGGTTGGGATGAACTTGTCTTGCCAACTCAATAGTGTATGAAGCAGATGTGTTGGCACAAGGTGGTGCATGGTTACTTGAGTTATGAGCAAATTTGGATTTTGGTGAGGAACAAGATTTTGGGCAAGCGAGCTTCTTGTTGTGATTCTTCCGAAACCTTTTGTGAAGATGTGAGTGAACTACCGCAGTAGTGCAAAGTGAAGTTTTGATGGATTGAGTTTTTGGAACTAGTTGTGATTCGAAGTATCCTTAAGGGATGTTTGTTTCTGAGTTAGAGTTGAAGAGTCAACTTGAGGATTGGTTTGAGCAGAGTTTGGTTATTCGAGCGGGTCACCGTGGAGTGCTACCGTTGGGTTGTTCGAGAAGAGAAAAGGTTACCCGAGTTGGTGTGTCGTTGGTAGTCGAGGAAATGAATGTTGATGTCGAGGATTGATATTTGGATGAACCAGTCATTTAGAGTTTATGTGTTTAGTGAGATCGATTGAAGTCTGGCTGTCTACGGGTTAGTGTGATGGGTGAAGATGTTTAGACAATGCTTTACAAGATAGTGTATGGTTCTGGCGAGTGTTTGTTGATGTCATTAGTGTGACTGATGCGTCAGGTATGATTTTGGGATGTTCAGACAGTACTCTCATGAGTAGATGTAAGAGTTATTTCGTGTTCATAGATATTATTTGGTTCACATAAAGTTAAGGAATCGTAGCAAGCATCCAAGCTTTGCATTGTTGGTAGTGAAGTTAGACCGGTGTATGTCGAGTAATCTAAAGATAGAATTTTGAACTGTTGGACGAGAGTGCCTTAAGTAAGCAACTTAGACAGTGATATTTTGGACAGTTTCGCGAAGATTTATTTTGTGTCTTGTAGAAGACTTCAAGGGGTTAATTCAGAGTTTAAAAGTTCTTTTGTTGTGGATGGTTAGCTTTGAGATTTGATGGAAGATCTTTTTACAAGTTGGTATTGATCGTGAGTATTTTGGACTTCGTAATGAGAAGCGAATTTGTTTGAGCCGGTGAAAAGTTTAGCGAATGCTTCGATTTTGGTCTTGTTTTGTATTAAAGAACCTTGTGCGGTGTATTGTGATATTTCATTTCGGACTTAAGATGTATTTCGACATAGAGTTGGAAAAGTGCATTGCTACCTTGGAACGATTTGATTTTTCATACGGAAGAATTGTCGGGCGCGTGAGTTAGAGTTTGATTTGGTTGTGCTCATTGGTGTAACACCCCAAATCTACCCAAGGTTTTATATACCAAAAAATCAGAGTAATTTTAAATTTCACAAAGTAAATACTGAGGCGTCACACCTTCAAAAGCAACTCACTTTAAACAATTTGTTTTAAAGTATATATCTCAGATACATAGCGTCGCCGGAAAACATAATTTGATTCTTAAACATCAAAACATCTTCTTTATTAAACTTCCTTAATAAATCGTGTTTTCATAAAATATAATTCTTAAACATAAAAGAATAACATCAAAAGAACGACAACAAGACAACATAAATATTCCCCAGTGCTACGTGTCGAGGACACCGACTCGACTAACGACTAAAACTCCGTCTTCATAACGCGTTACCAATATATAGGTATGAAACAAGTAAAGGGTGAGATACTCCAAAACATATAATTAAAGGCATGATAATATATATATATATATATATATATATATATATATATATATATATATATATATATATATGTAGTTTCAGAATTATAAAGGTTATAGATTAATAAGTGTAATTCCAACACATAATCAAAACTCACTTACTTTACTCGTCATCCTAATGTGTATAATCTACACTTTATCACTATAGCCTCATCGGCATAAAACGTCGCAACAACACATAACCCTCCGTCACCACGAAATCGTCACAAACTAATACATCACTAATTAGCACGGTAGTCTTTAAGAACAACATCAACCAACAATATTAAATAATGCTAGTAATATAAGCAACATAACAAATCATCACAAATTGGCTAAAGCCCATCTTCGCTTTTGGCATAAAGCCCATCTTCGCTTTTGGCATAAAGCCCATCTTCACAACATCATCACAAATATCATCACATCATATATCATCGCAATTCAATATCATCCATCAATCAACACAACCTAATGCCAAATAACTCAAACATAAACATAACCGACTCCATGAGACACGACTATGTTATGCATGTGGTACCCATCGCTTTGTCCGTAATTAGGGACACTTGGCATAAAGCCGATCTTCGCCGGCATAAAAGCCATCATCGCTACATAAAAGCCTCTTCGCTATGATATGTATGTGACTCGACAATAAAACAACACAACACAACAACATCATCATCGCTCATCCAAATTGGCATAAAGCCCACATCGCCATAATTTATCCAAAACAAGATAAATATATCATCGCATTGTATATCAACAAGTATTTATTAATAATTACACCGTCGCCTTCTTATTCACACCGTATCATCATTAATTAATTCACTAAATTCAAAATGGAAAACAAACGTCGATAATCGTCAAAGTAATTCATAATAACATTAAGCATAATCGTCGACGTCAAAATCGGATTGTCCATACGTGCCTTAAATCCACTAAAACACAATCCGGTTCAATTTAGTAAATTGGCCTATTTCGGTCGCCGTAAAACTCGTAATTTCCATAAACTAACCTCACCAGTCGTTCTTTTCGTTGAATTGAACAACTTGCTAATAAATGGAATTGAAAAATCGGAACATAATCGGGTCCTAAATTTAATCGGCTATCTTATCCTCTAATTATATTTTATTGTTACTAAATATTACTAAGTGGATTTGGAGTTTTTAAAAGAAACTGAACCCATTTAGCAAGGAAATTATGCAAGTAAGTTTGTTTGACAGCAAAACAGAAAAACAAGTTTTACAGCAAAACAGACAAGGCTAAATGCAAAACACAAAACAACATGGATGGAGGGGACGAACGTCCCTGTTCTTGTTCAATAAAGGAGGCGAGGGCCTCATGTTAAGGGGGTGGCCACCCCACACAAGGGAGGTGGGCGCCTCCCCCACTTAATTCTTCCATCCAAATTTCTTTACGACACAATTATATAGTATTTACTTACTTTATCATGTACTAAATATGTAGAAGAGAAGAACAAAACTAAAATGATTTTGTGATTCAGTGCATTGAACTAGAATTGAAGAATCTAGGTAGTGTTCCTAGCCATTTTTTCCATGACGTGTACTATTTAAAACATATTAGGTGGACTATATAATATGCCATCTATTATTATTTAGTGGCATTCAAACATAGTGTCTTATTCTAAATTAAAGTTGTACAATAGGACCTTCTCAGAAACAATATTCTCTCTATTATCTATAAAAATTCACTTATTTCTTAAAACAAAAATTATTTCATTGATAACTCGTAAATTAATACTAGTATCAAGCTATTTTTACTGTATTACCATTTTTTTTTCAACTTTTGCTATTTTGTTTTTCCTTTCTATTTCCTTTTCATCTTATATTTTCATTCTTATTTTTCCAAACACTACAACACTAACAACAATACATCTATAATCTCTACTCCTCATCCAACTTCTCCAAACTATCACAACAATCAACCAACAAAATCATAAAACTCTACTATCAATTTTTCCTCAATTCAAACTAAACCCACCAACATCTCTTATCATCAACACAACATATATACCTCAAACACAACATCAAAACATATTTCTACCATCAATTGAGAATTTCAACAACCACAACACAACACCAAAACAATGGCAAACTATAAACCCATGGATCAAAATACTAATTTTTCCTAAATCCACAACATATCTATCAAACCCTAACTATATGGAAAGGAAAATCAAACCCCTTACCTCTAGCTAGGAGATGATCCAAGGTGATGCTACCAAGCCCAACCTCAAGCTTCCTCTCATGCTCACTTGTTCAAGATCTTCTTCATCTTCTCCTCTTCTTCTTCTTTCCAAAACCCTCTCTTTTCTCTCTAGGTTTCTATTTTGGTTTTTTTGTGTTTACAATGGAAAGAAAAGGAAAAGAAATTGGTTTTTATAACTTGTTTCCTACTAGTAAGCCAAGTCTCCATGTTTGGTTTTGGTATAATTGAATGGAAGGAAAATGAGGAGAAATGGTTCTAGTAATGGTATTTTCCTTATTTAGTAAGTCAAGGATGAAAACCCAAATCTCATCAATTAATCCTCACGCTCCTAACCAATTATATCATTAATATAATTAATTCAATTAATTAAAATAATTCCGGGGAATTAAAATATCGGATCCGAATAATATTTTACCGGACCGAACGGAACGTCGCCAAATATATTAATAGATATATCGATTAATATAATTATTTTCGTCGCCAAAACAATCGCCAAACGGTAATTCAAAAATATTAATATAATATAATATTAAATAAAACGGGCGTTACAACTCTCCCCCACTTATAAACTTTTCGTCCTCGAAATTTCGACCACAATGAACAAAATGGGACAGTCCTACACATTCGTCTACTCAATCCTCGCGTCAATTAAACAACATATAAAATACACCAAACACAAGGGCATCTCCCTAACCACAACGTCTAGACAAGAACAACCATGCCGAGATGCACAGCCCATACAATGCACTCGACAACCAACTAAACACCCAACAACTAAACAAGTCGTAAACACACCGGTTCACTCGAGAACCAAACAACCAGATCGATACTATCCTAACGTCTCAACCATAGAATTGGTCACACACTTGAACCGACACCTCGGAAACGAGTCACCAAAGATAGGAACATAAAGTCCTACAACATAACACCGTCACCATCGCTAAAATGAAAACAACAAAACGGCTATACAAACCAAAACTGAAACAGTCAAAATAGGGTAAAACCTCACGTGCCACACAAACATAACAGAACAACGATACACCACTCACTCTAGGGCTCATACAGACGACTCGCGACTACAACTCACTAGTCCAATTCCAACAACCTCGCTTAATTTCTAAATAATTCAATGCTCGATATCTAAACCATGCTGCGTCACCTTACTGCATAAGATGCCAACCGTAAAACAACATGGTTAAATCTCAACTTTACAACCGCTCAAATGAATACGTTTAAAGCGTACACCCATCAAGACACCTCGCAACCTCAGCTTCATCAACCCGAAGAATCGCTCTTTCATTCTCGATTGATCGACGTCCATTGGTCCTCTAAAGTACACGACATAGTTTGACCTCTTCCAATACCGCCCAAATATTTCACTTGTGAAACTTCGACGTATACACTTGACTTCAACGAAGTCGTCCCTTTTTAACAATTCAATTCCCAAAATTGCATTAAGTAATCGCCATCCTCGCACCGCCGCAACAATCAATACACATGCTTCTCATTCGAAACACCTTTCATAACATTCCATCGTCCCAAGTGGTAACTCAATCACAACACTCTCTCTTGAACCCTACTTATCAACGTCATCTCTTACCCTTGTAATCACAACACAGGTTGGACTTAGAACCATAACCTAAACTTTATGGAATCCAACACGAACGTCGTCGCAACCGACTTCAGTCACAATTTGAACATTCTCATATAAAAAAAAACATCAATCATCTCAAGGTTCCTGTGGCTACCAAACCGTCACAAAATTCCTTACCGTCAAGGCTTATCCTAGTCACAAACCAATAATCCACCACGGCTATTAGTATACAACAAAATCCATATGTTAGTAGTGAATAAATCCTTAACAACCCTCGGAGCTTAATCTCAACAGGTGTCCCAAAAACAACCATGCAACATTCTTCAAAATAACAATTCCCAAATCAGATAGTCTTGGGTTAACCGCGATATCAACATACTAAACTCAACACCAGACAAAGTCTCTTTATAGATTGCACTCAAACTTGGATTGTCTTCAACAATTCCAATCTCCTCGTCGTTAACATTTGCACTTCTAAAATTTCAAATGAGCACAACCGCATCAAACTCTAACTCACAAGTCTGACAATTTTCCTTATGAAATTCAAATCGTTCCAAGGTAGCAATACACTTTTCCAACTCCATGTCGAAATACATCTTACGTCCAAAATAAAATATCACAATACACCGCACAAGGTTCTTCAGTACAAAACAAAACCAAAATCAAAGCATTCGCTAAACTTTCCACTGGCTCAAACAAATTCGCTTACCATTGCGAAGTCCAAAAAGCGACTCAACCATCTCGAGTCAAAATACCCACGATTCATACCAACTTGTTAAAAGATCTTCCGTCAAACTCACAAAGTTAACCATCCAAAACAAAGGAACTTCTAAGCCCTGAAATAACTCCTTGAAGTCTTCTACAAGATACAAAATAAATCTTTCGCGGAATTGTCCAAAATATCACCGTCTAAGTCACTTACTTAAAGCACTCACGTCCAACAGTTCAAAATTCTCTCTCTAGAACACTTGACATGCACTGGTCTAACTTCACTACTGATAACGCAACGCTCGGATGCTTGCCACAATTCCTTGACTTGATGTAAACCAATTAATATCCATGAACACGAAATAACTCTTACAGCTACTCATGAGAGTACTGTCCGAACATCCCAAAATCACACATAACGCATTAGTCACACTAATGACATCAACAAAATACTCGCCGGGACCAAACACTATCCCAAAAGCATTGTCTAAACATCTTTAGCTCTCACACTAACTCGTAGACAGCCAGACTTCACATCGATCCCACTAAACACAAAACTCAAATGACTGATTCATCCAAATATCAATCCTCGGAAGTAGACACTCGTCCTCAATATCCACTTCGTTACTCACCTACAAACGACGCACCAACTCGGGTAACTTTGGCTCTTCTCGAACAACACAACGGTAGCACTCCACAGTGACCCGCTTGAATAAGCAACTCTGCTCAAACCAATCCTCAAGTTGATCCTTCAACTCTAATCCTGAAGCAAACGTCTCTTAAGGATACTTCGAATCACAACTAGTTCCAGAAACTAAGTCCATCCAAACTTCACTTCGCACTACTGCGGTAATTCACTCACATCTTCACAATACACCTCAGAAGAATCACAACAAGGAGCTCACTTGCCAAAATCTTGCTTCTCCCCAAAATCCAAATTCGCTCACAACTCAAGTAACCATGCACTACCTTGTGCCAGCACATCTGCTTCATACACTATTAAGAAGGAAAGACAAGTCTATCCCAACCAACACAATTCCCGACTACTATCAACAAGAGATTAAGGATGATCAGTCCCTCAATTTGTCAATAGACAGTCGACAATCATGATGGTGACATAGACCATCTCTACCAATTACAACAGCGTCTCCAAGCTTACACTTCAAGTTACTAAAGTGTAACACTGCTTGAGGCTCCAACTCCAAGCCCAAGCACCACCAAGAAGTAAAACTTCCCCCCCACTTGTTTCAAACTCATCTCTGCAGATAAACAATTTGAAACAAACAAGTACCGATAGTGTCTCACACACATGTCGTATACAACAGGATTAAACACACTAATAACTTGGTCGACAGACCGACCTGCTCTGACACCACTAATGTAACACCCCAAATCTACCCAAGGTTTTATATACCAAAAAATCAGAGTAATTTTAAATTTCACAAAGTAAATACCGAGGCGTCACACCTTCAAAAGAAACTCACTTTAAACAATTTGTTTTAAAGTATATATCTCAGATACATAGCGTCGCCGGAAAACATAATTTGATTCATAAACATCAAAACATCTTCTTTATTAAACTTCCTTAATAAATCGTGTTTTCATAAAATATAATTCTTAAACATAAAAGAATAACATCAAAAGAACGACAACAAGACAACATAAATATTTCCCCCGAGTGCTACGTATCAGAGCGACACCGACTCGACTAACGACTAAAACTCCGTCTTCATAACTGCGTTACCAATATATAGGTATGACAAAACAAGTAAAGGTGAGATACTCCAAAACATATAATTAAAGGCATGATAATATATATATATATATATATATATATATATATATATATATGTAGTTTCAGAATTATAAAGGTTATAGATTAATAAGTGTAATTCCAACACATAATCAAAACTTACTTACTTTACTCATCTTCTTAATGTGTATAATCTACACTTTATCACTATAGCCTCATCGGCATAAAACGTCGCAACAACACATAACCCTCCGTCACCATGAAATCGTCACAAACTAATACATCACTAATTAGCACGGTAGTCTTTAAGAACAACATCAACCAACAACATTAAATAATGCTAGTAATATAAGCAACATAACAAATCATCACAAATTGGCTAAAGCCCATCTTCGCTTTTGGCATAAAGCCCATCTTCGCTTTTGGCATAAAGCCCATCTTCACAACATCATCACAAATATCATCACATCATATATCATGATTCAATATCATCCATCAATCAACACAACCTAATGCCAAATAACTCAAACATAAACATAACCGACTCCATGAGACACGACTATGTTATGCATGTGGTACCCATCGCTTTGTCCGTAATTAGGGACACTTGGCATAAAGTCGATCTTCGCTCGGCATAAAAGCCATCATCGCTTGGCATAAAAGCCCTCTTCGCTTATGATATGTATGTGACTCGACAATAAAACAACACAACACAACAACATCATCATCGCTCATCCAAATTGGCATAAAGCCCACATCGCCATAATTTATCCAAAACAAGATAAATATATCATCGCATTGTATATCAACAAGTATTTATTAATAATTACACCGTCGCAAATCTTACGTTTATTCACACCGTATCATCATTAATTAATTCACTAAATTCCGAAAACGGAAAAACAGTCAAAACGTCGATAATCGTCGCGAAAGTAATTCATAATAACCGGTATTAAGCATAATCGTCGACGTCAAAATCGGATTGTCCATACGTGCCTTAAATCCACTAAAACACAATCCGGTTCAATTTACCGTAAATTGGCCTATTTCAGGTCGCTTCGTAAAAACTCGTAATTTCCATAAACTAACCTCACCACTACGTTCTACACGTCGAACTTAGCTAGCACGTCAATTTTCGTTGAATTCGGAGCAACTTGCTCCGCCGCCGAAATTACCGGAATTGAAAAATCGGAACATAATCGGGTCCTAAATTTAATCGGCTATCTTATCCTCTAATTATATTTTATTGTTACTAAATATTACTAAGTGGATTTGGAGTTTTTAAAAGAAACTGAACCCATTTAGCAAGGAAATTATGCAAGTAAGTTTGTTTGACAGCAAAACAGAAAAACAAGTTTTACAGCAAAAACAGACAAGGCAAAATGCAAAATGCAAAACAGCATGGATGGAGGGGACGAACGTCCCTGTTCTTGTTCAATAAAGGAGGCGAGGGCCTCATGTTAAGGGGGTGGCCGCCCCACACAAGGGAGGTGGGCGCCTCCCCCACTTAATTCTTCCATCCAAATTTCTTTACGACAAAATTATATAGTATTTACTTACTTTATTATGTACTAAATATGTAGAAGAGAAGAACAAAACTAAAATGATTTTGTGATTCAGTGCATTGAACTAGAATTGAAGAATCTAGGTAGTGTTCCTAGCCATTTTTTCCATGACGTGTACTATTTAAAACATATTAGGTGGACTATATAATATGCCATCTATTATTATTTAGTGGCATTCAAACATAGTGTCTTATTCTAAATTAAAGTTGTACAATAGGACCTTCTCAGAAACAATATTCTCTCTATTATCTATAAAAATTCACTTATTTCTTAAAACAAAAATTATTTCATTGATAACTCGTAAATTAATACTAGTATCAAGCTATTTTTACTGTATTACCATTTTCTGGTTTTTTTCAACTTTTGCTATTTTGTTTTTCCTTTCTATTTCCTTTTCATCTTATATTTTCATTCTTATTTTTCCAAACACTACAACACTAACAACAATACATCTATAATCTCTACTCCTCATCCAACTTCTCCAAACTATCACAACAATCAACCAACAAAATCATAAAACTCTACTATCAATTTTCCTCAATTCAAACTAAACCCACCAACATCTCTTATCATCAACACAACATATATACCTCAAACACAACATCAAAACATATTTCTACCATCAATTGAGAATTTCAACAACCACAACACAACACCAAAACAATGGCAAACTATAAACCCATGGATCAAAATACTAATTTTTCCTAAATCCACAACATATCTATCAAACCCTAACTATATGGAAAGGAAAATCAAACCCCTTACCTCTAGCTAGGAGATGATCCAAGGTGATGCTACCAAGCCCAACCTCAAGCTTCCTCTCATGCTCACTTGTTCAAGATCTTCTTCATCTTCTCCTCTTCTTCTTCTTTCCAAAACCCTCTCTTTTCTCTCTAGGTTTCTATTTTGGTTTTTTTGTGTTTACAATGGAAAGAAAAGGAAAAGAAATTGGTTTTTATAACTTGTTTCCTACTAGTAAGCCAAGTCTCCATGTTTGGTTTTGGTATAATTGAATGGAAGGAAAATGAGGAGAAATGGTTCTAGTAATGGTATTTTCCTTATTTAGTAAGTAAAGGGTGAAAACCCAAATCTCATCAATTAATCCTCACGCTCCTAACCAATTATATCATTAATATAATTAATTCAATTAATTAAAATAATTCCGGGGAATTAAAATATCGGATCCGAATAATATTTTACCGGACCGAACGGAACGTCGCCAAATATATTAATAGATATACCGATTAATATAATTATTTTCGTCGCCAAAACAATCGCCAAATGGTAATTCAAAAATATTAATATAATATAATATTAAATAAAACGGGTGTGACAATTGGGACCTTATGTGTGCAGATGTTAACGATGAGTAGATTGGAATTGTTGATGACAATTCAAGTTGGGTACGATCTATAAAGAGACTTCGTCTGGTGATGAGTTTAGTAAGTTGATATTGAGGATAACCTAAGAATATCGATTTGGGATTTATTATTTTGAAGAATGTTGCATGTTTGTTTTGAGACGCTTGTTGAGTTTAAGCTCAGAAGGTTATTAAGGATTTGTTCACTACTAACATATGGATTTCGTCGGATACTAAAAGTCGTAGTGGATTATTAGATTGCGACTAAGATAAGTCTTGACGGTGAGAATTTGGTGGTGGTTTGGTAACCACATGTACTTTAAGATGATTGATGTTTTATAAAGGAAGGTACTCTATTGTGACTAAATTCGGTCGCGACGGTGTTCTTGTTGGGTTCCCTAGAAATTGGTGTTATAGTTCTAAGTCCAACCCGTTTTGTAATTTCAGGAGTATGAGACGACGTTGATGGGTTGAGTTCTTGAGAGAGTGTTTTGGTCTAAGTTACCACTTCGAAGGATTGAGAATTAAGAAGGTGTTTCGAATAAGAAACCTGTGTATTGATCGTTGCGATGGTGCGAGGATAGTGATTACTTATATATACTTTAGGAATTGAATTTTTATAAGGGACGACTTCGTTGAAGTCAAGTGTATACGTCGAAGTTTCACAAGTGAATATTTGGACAGAACTTGAAAAGGTCAAACTATGTCGTGTATTTAGAGGACCAATGGACGTTGATCAATCGAGAATGAAAGAGTGATTCTTCGAGTTGACGAAGCTGATGTTGCGAGGTGTCTTGATGGGTGTACGCTTTGAACGTAACCATTCTGAGTAATTGTGAAGTTGAGGATTGACCAAGTTGTTTTATGGTTGGCATCTTATGCATAAAAGTGACGCAACATGGTTTAGATATCAAGCATTGAATCGATTAGCGAGGTTGTTAGAATTGGGCTAGTGAATTATAGTCGCAAGACGTCTGTTTAAGCCCTAGGATGAGTGGTGTTTCTCAGTTGATTATGTTTGAGTAACTTGTTTTGTTCAAGGGTTTTGCGTTGGTGTTCTACAAGGATGATGTGACCTTGTGACTTCTAGAATGAGAGCGGTAACTGCAAGTGTAATTTTTGAGTTCATGCTTATGCGTGATTGAAGGCATCTTTTTCGTGGTTGAGTAGCACGCGTGGTTCTATCTTTTTCTGATTGTTTGAGTTTTGGTTTGTACAACCATTTTGTTGTTTTCATTTTAGTGATGATGTCGGTGTTTTGTCGTAGGACTTTATGTTTCCATCTTTGGTGACTCCTTTCCGAGGTGTCGGTTCGAGTGTGTGACTAATTCCATGGTTGAGACGTTAGGATAGTAGCGATCTTGTTTGATTAGTTCTCGAGTGAACCGGTGTGTCTGTGGATTGTTTGGTTGTTGAGTTGTTAGTTGGTTTTCGAGTGCATTGTATGGGCTTTGCATCTCGACATGGTTGTTCTTGTTTGGATGTTTTGGTTAGGGAGATGCCCTTGTGATAGGTGTATTGTATATGTTGTTTAATTGACGCGAGGATTGAGTGGACGAATGCGTAGGCATGTCCCGAATTGTTCGTTTTCGAAAAGTTTATAAGTGGGGAGAGTTAACCCATTTTAATTAATATTATATTATATTAATATTTTCAATTAATGATCAATATTTGTCTATATATATATTATATCTCGATTTTGTTTTATTACATTCGGTAAAATA
The DNA here is from genome assembly GCA_021764765.1 of Vicia sativa. Taxonomy (NCBI): domain Eukaryota; kingdom Viridiplantae; phylum Streptophyta; class Magnoliopsida; order Fabales; family Fabaceae; genus Vicia; species Vicia sativa. The sequence goes on along the minus strand of CM038797.1, from coordinate 104,790,000 downwards.
TTATTCGGTCCGATATTTAATTCCGGAATTATTTGAATGAGTTGAATTGATGATTTAATTAGTAAGCAATTGATGAGGATTGGGTTTTCACCCTTGGCTTACTAGTAGAAATACCTTTTATAAACCATTTTCTTTCCCTTTTCCTTCCATTCATTATACCAAAACCAAACATGGAACTTGGAAGCTAGTAAGAAATAAGTTATAAAAACCATTTTCCTTTCCTTTTCTTCCCATTTTGGAAAACAAGCCAAACTTGGCCTTAGAGAGAAGAAGAGAGGGTTTTGGAAAGAAGAAGAAGAAGAAGAAGGAGAGAAGAAGAGCAAGAGAGCAAGAGAGGAAGCTTGAGGTTGAGCTTTGTAGCATCACCATGGATCATCCAAACAAGAGGTAAGGGGTTTGATTCTCCATCTCATATTGTTAGGTTTTGATATTTATATTTTGGATTTGGGGGTGAAATTGATAATGAAATTATAGGGTTGGTTGGTTGGTTGGTTGTTTAATGAAATAGATTAGAAGAGTTGGAATAGGAGTACGGATTATGGGTTTGGATGATCATTAGAACGAATCGAACCGTTAGGAATCTCGTTTGGGAATGAAAAAGATGAATTTTTCACGTAGGTCCATCAACACGGACCGTGTTGATTAACACGGCCGTGTTTCCCTCTTATGCATGAATTTTGGATACTGCAGGCCAATCAACACGGGCCGTGTTGATGCACACGGGCGCCCGTGTTGATTCTCTGTTTTGGGCATTTTTGCGCGTTCTGGTGGCTTTTCTACACGGTCCATGTTGATGCACACGGGTTCCCGTGTTGATGCTCCTATAGCCTCCAAAATTATGATTTTTTCGCGTTTCCTTTGGGACCCGATTGTGTTTCGATTTTCCGATTTCGGTAAAAATCGACGACGGAGCAAGTTGCTCCGAATTCAATGAAAATTGATGTGCTAGCTAAGTTTGACGTGTGGAATGTAGTGATGAGGTTTGTTTCTAGAAGTTGCGAGTTTTTGCGAGATGACCTGAAATAGACTTAATTACGGTTCAATTGAATCGAATTTCGTTGTAGTGGGTTTAGGACGCGTATGGACAATCTGGTTGCGACATTGACGATTATGATTAATGCCGGTTATTAGGAATGGCTTTCGCGACGATTATAGGGGTTTGACCATTTTTCCGTTTTTGGAATTTAGTGAGTGAATTGGTTATGATATAGGGTGATTAAACTTAATGTTTGCGACGACGTATTAATTAATGAATACTCAATGATTTGCGATGAAATAATATGTGTCTTTGTACATGATGATGTGATGATTATATTGATGTTGTTAATAAATGCTTCCGATTTGTGAATGCATGATTTTGATGATGATGAATTATTAGTGATGTTTTGCATAATGCAAATATGATGCGATGATATATTTATCTTGATGTGGATAAATTATAGCGATGTGGGCTTTATGCCAATTGTGATGAGCGATGATGATGTTTTGTGTTGTGTTGTTTATTGTCGAGTCACATACATTGCATAAGCGAAGAGGGATTTTATGCTGCGAAGAGGCTTTTATGCCGATGATGGCTTTATGGCGAAGATCGGCTTTATGCCAAGTGTCCCTAATTACGGACAAAGCGATGGGTACCACATGCATAACATAGTCGTGTCTCATGGAGTCGGTTATGTTTATGTTTGAGTTGTTTGGCGTTGGGTTTTTGTTGATTGATGGATGATATTGAATTGCGATGATATATGATGTGATGATGTTTGTGATGATGTTGTGATGATGGGCTTTATGCCAAAAGCGAAGATGGGATTTATGCCAAAAGCGAAGATGGGGTTTAGCCAATTTGTGATGTATTAGCTCGTGACGATTTCGTGGTGACGGAGGGTTATGTGTTGTTGCGACGTTTTATGCCGATGAGGTTATGGTGATATAGTGTAGATTATACACATTAGGATGACGAGTAAAGTAAGTGAGTTTTGATTATGTGTTGGAATTACACTTATTCATCTATATCCTTTATGATTCTAAAACTATATATATTTTATCATGCCTTTAATTATATGTTTTGGAGTATCTCACCCTTTACTTGTTTCGCCGTTACCTATATATTGGTAACTTGCAGGTTATGAAGACGGAGTTTATAGCTGCTGTTAGTCGAGTCGGTGTCGCTCTGATACGTAGCACTCGGGGGGAATATTTATGTTGTCTTGTTGTTGTTCTTTTGTTGTTTTTCCTTTGTAAATAAGAATCATAGTTTATGAAAATATGATTTATTAAGGAAGTTTACTGAAGAAGATGTTTTGAGGTTTTGAATCAATTTATGTTTTCCGGCGATGCTATGTATCCGAGATTTATACTTTAAAGCAAACTGTTTAAAGTGATTTGATTTTGATGTTGTGACGCCTCAGTATTTAATTGATGAAATTTTAAATTACTCTGATTTTTGCATATTAAACTTTGGGTAATATTGGGGTGTTACAGATTTCACCTTTTATTCCATCCCCAAAGGTAACACAGCCAGTTGGATGTGCTTGTATATACACCAGTAGCTCCTTAACCCCTGTCATATGTCTTGACAATCAATTATCAAAATACCAGTCTTCTTTGGTTCTTACTGTAGGTGACGTGTGTGTTGAGAAATAGGAAATATCAGCTTTGGGAATCCATTGTTTATTTTCGTTTGTGCTAGGTTGAGTCGCATTGGTTTGATGTGTAGGGTTAGCGTAACCATACAAATTGAAACAGAAGGGCTTTATGTGGCCATGTCTTCCACAATAGTGACATCTCCAGCGCTGAAATCTTCTTTTGGGTTTTCTGTAGTTACTTCTTCCATGATGTTGAAACATTTGATTTGACATCTTTGGTTTAGCCTGGATTTTAATAGGTTCTGGAGATGGTTCTTTTGTTTCATTGAATCCAAGACCACTCATATCTCCTACTATTCTTCCTATTTGAAGTATTTTATTCGATGTGTCAGATCCATTGTTTAGCATTCTGACAAATTTGGACATTATGTCAAGATCTGACTTTAGCACAGTTACTTCATTTTCCAACTTGGAGATAATTTCCAGATGCTCTTTCTGCTCATCTTTCAGTTGGATTATGAGCTTCTTTTGTTTCTCCCCATCTTGACACACCTCAACACTCCTTACACATAGCTCATTGTATGTAGCAGCCAGTTCTTCAAATGTTAACTCCTCATCACTTGAATCTCCATCAGAGATGTACGTACCAGTCAGAGTTGTTACATATTTAGCTGATTCTTCTTCCACCTTATTTTCAGAGTCCTCATCAGACCAGGATACATTTAGTCCTTTGTTTTGTCTCTTAAGGAATGTTGGACACTCAGCTTTAATGTGAATAAATCCTTCACATTCATAACACCTTACTCCTCTGCTTTGAATAGACCTTTCCTCAACTTGTGCTTTCTTACCAAAGTTATTTGTCCTGCTAATGTCATATGGGATGTGCCTGACATTTGGTCTTGAATCTCCCTTCATCTTCCCAGCATTTTATTAAATTGTCTTGTAAGAAAGACTATAGTATTAGATAGCCATTCCTTAGTTTCCAAATCACATTCCTCGTCCCTTCCTTCAAAGTTTTACATTAAAGCTATACTTATATTCTTCTTCTCAAACCTGTCATTAATGCTCAGCTCAAATGTTTGGAGAGATCCAACAAGTTCATCTACTTTCATGTTGTTGATTTCTTGAGCTTCTTCTATGGCAGTCACTTTCATGTCAAATATCTTGGGGAGAGATCTGAGAATCTTCCTCACCAGCTTCTCTTCTAGTATCTTCTCTCCTAAGGCACTACATGCGTTGGCTATGTCAAGAATGTTCATGTGAAATTCTTGAATGATTTCCTCTTCCTTCATCCTTAAGTTCTAAATCTTAGTAGTTATTAGATGCAGTCTTGACATCTTTACTTTGGAAGTGCCTTCATGAGTAGTTTTGAGAATTTCCCAAGCATCTTTGGCTACCCCACACGTATTTACTAATCTGAAGATGTTTATGTCAACTCCATTGAATATAGCATTCAGGGATTTTGAATTTCCAAGAGCTAGTTCATCTCCTGCCTTAAACCAGATTTCTTCAGGCTTCAACTCACCAGTGGGTTGATTGTCTTCCCCAATAATAACAGGATGAGTCCATCCTTTTAAAACTGCTTTCCAAGCCCTGTTGTCCAAGGACTTTAAGAATGCCACCATAAGAGGTTTCCACAGATCATAATTAGTTCCATCCAGAATGGGTGGTCTACTAAAAAATCATTCTTCCTTATCGATAATACCAGAAAGTATCTTCCCTAGATTTCACCCAGAGACAGAGCAGGATACCTGCTCTGATACCAATTGAAATTTTGGTATCAGATATGAGATGTCGAAGGTGATTTCACGATACTAATATATGTTTTGATGAACAAATAACAACACATAAACTAAATGCAAAAAGCTAAATAACACAATGAATTGTTTACCCAGTTTGGTGCTACACACCTACGTTTGGAGGCCACCATGCCAGGGATGAAGTCCACTATTAGGAGTATTAATTTGGAGTTAAACTTCCCCGTTTACACCCCTAACTTAACAACTACCCAATGACCCTTCTACCTAATACCTTCTTAGATATGAGAAACCCCTCTCACTCCCCCTCAGTCACTCGCGGTGACAATTAGCAATAACAAATACTTGAAGACAAACTTCAAAGACACATAACCATCATTGCTTCAAAGCTTATTGATGATTAACAAATTACAACTGAACTAATGTCCACCTCAAGTATTAAGTAATACTAGAGTGGCTCACAAGTAACAACCAACAAAGACTTAAAACCTAAAACTTAAACTTGATATGATCAATCTTCTTATGGAATGGCCAACTCTGCAAGTAGGGTTAGCATGTCCTTTTATACGATCGCAATAGTTAGGGTTGCTTCACATTTAGTCTTCACCGAGTCCTATGCTTTCTCCATGAAAGTAGGATAAAAGTTCTCCAATAATGTTGCAGAATAACGTTACAAAGATTGCTTAATCCAAGCATAAAATTTTTAAAAAAATAGACTCCTAATGTTTCTGAACTAAAAAACCAGTTCAGGTGTGTAGTACATGTCAAGACATCTGCTGTGACATCTTCGTAAAACCTACTGATACATTATTCTTCATGGCATTTTTTGAGCATAATGTTTTACCAAAATTGTTGCCAATATACGTAACTAACAAAAATAATAAGTCATGCTTGTCTATTAGGTGAAATTGACTGACTCGACGAGCTATATACTAGAGAGAATAAGCAGTTCCAGACCCACCTGATTATAATTTTACCTTTATTTTTAATGTTATTTCTTGTACAACTAATTACTTTACAAAACTTACTATGATCTCTCCATTATTAATGAAAAAACATAACTTCTAAATATCTCTTTTCTTTGTGATCATGTAAGGTAATGATGAGTCTAGTATACGACCGAAGGGATTAAAGCCCCAACATAAAAGCTAAAAGTGTATGGATAAAGCAATCAAACCCCTACAATGAAAATCACACATGCAAAAGTGAAAAAAACCACTAAAACAACTATAATCGATCCACCCTCTCTTTTTAGCTAGCCACTCTAGAGGCCATAGTGGCTCTGCCACATGCAAACCTTGGTGATAGAGACGTCCAATAATCTTCAATGAAAAACATCGTAAGTTATAATTTGTGATAAGTATATGGTGTTGTGTGAGAATGATAAATGATTATGATTCTTGACATAATTATGTTGTTATTGTTGATGTTGGTGACTATTGAATTATAATTCGATGCAGGACTATTATGTTGTTTTCAATGCATGTTGTGTATTGCCGACGTGGACCGTAAAAATTGTATTTATTGTTAATTTGAATTAACTTGTATGACATGCGTCATATGTAGTTGTAGTTATGAAAGAGGCGAGTTCACATGTTTAGCGTGGAACTCAGTTCGTACACGGAACCATTTGTTTATTAGGTACCACATGCATATGCATCAAATTGCATAGTCGAGTCATATTGCATAATGAGTTGTATGCTTAATCAAGATTATCTATGATTTTAAGTCGGATGTGAGAATGTGATTGTGTAATTGTTGTGAAATATTCCCTCTATCCCATATTATAAGCAAAAGTTACTTTTTAGATTCATTAAATATTTAATGTATTTGGTCGATATATCGACCAAATACATTAAATATTTAATGAATCTAAAAAGTAACTTTTGCTTATAATATGGGATAGAGGGAGTATGTGTAGTTGTATATGTTCTACCATATAGTTTATACAGCTTAATTTATTGAAATGAATTCTCACCCTTTTGTTGTTATTATTATTGTTGTTGTTGTTTGTAATCCTCTTTGGAGTAGAAACAAGCAGGTAGTTGTGTAGTTCCATAGAGCTGGAGGATGTCATTGAGAATGCTGTTCTCTTTTCTTTTGATTACACTCTTAGAATTATGTTTCTATAATCTGTAATACTGTGCAGGGTGATGACTTTTGTAATCTGTAATAACTGTATGACACACATGTTGTTTTGTGAAGACTTTTACCGTGTTTGTTTAGTTTTAGTAAAGTATTTTTACAAGACTTATATGATTTGTGAAGCATGCTTATTTGCTAAATTATGATGTGATGATACCCTAAGTGAACGTGAGTGTGCGATGGTAGGTGTTAAATGTTTTATTTTAAATTATGTGTTATAGATTAGATAATGATTGGAGATGCGTGACATCCTAATGTGAAATATATGATATATTCTTGATTTATTTCTCTATATTATGCATGGGGAAATTAGGATGTTACAAAAGTCATCACCATCGTCTTCATCAGTTTCTTGACTATCATTACCAAAATCTTCCCCAAATGTAACACCTTCTTCATCATTAACCAAAATTGGATTCCTCGAGGTTCCACTTCTACATAATTCAACATTGCCACCACCACCACTTTGTACAATATTAGTAACAACAAAATCAGCTTCAAAAACATTGTTAACAGTAATATCATCTTGCACAATATTAACTTAGTTTGCATATTTTCTTTAATGGGATCTTTAGTTATCCAGCCTTCATATGAATAAATATCTTCAAATGAAATAACAACAATTTTGCTTTTCTTTTTCTACTTTTTAACTTCAAATTGTATATGACATAAACAAAAATACTCATATGTTTTTTATGCAACCTACTTCTTCTTTTCATATGAACCTACAAAGTAAATAATAATTCAAGTAAATGTTTCTAAACAAATAAAAATCAAGTCTATAAACAAACAAAAAATTCAATCACCATTTCAATGGGACTCAAATTTTGTTCACAACTAGAGGAGGTACAAGTTAAGCTTACAATACAAATTGTAACCCTATTTAATTATAGAGTCACATCTCTACAGAAATCCTACCATTGACCGAGTAACAAATCTTTTATATAGTTCTTTGTAGGTTCATAACCAATCATGCATATAGCATAATAAAAATTAGAAATTTTCTTAAGAATCTTGTTACGCTCAACAACATCAGTTACCATCCTATTTGAACAACTGAACAACCCATTTTTAAATTCAACATCATCATCTTTAAAATTATCTTCTTAGTGGAACCGATGATTAGGATAATATATTGGGGCATGTAACGACCTATGGAGTTGGTATCCCAACGTTCATCCATGATTTTTAAAATAAGGCATACCTACAAATACTAAACATCATATATTAGAAACAAAAAAAAAAATTAATTAAAATATTGAAGAAATTAAAATTAATAAGATTTACCTTTTATTAACATTGTTGAAATTATATTTTATCTTATATTTGGATAAATCCATCTCTACATATATGAAAACCATTGCATGTTTTTCTTTAGAATCCACCAATATGAGGACCTCCATGAGAGAAGAAAATATTTTCAAGAATGTGACTGTGTTTCCCCAAAAAATGATTATCTAAATTGTATATGCCACTTTTTTCCCATCTTTTGTAAATCCATATATGTGTTCATAGGTGAATAGACTCATCAAGGCTCCTTTATTATCATTCAAACAAGAAAATGTCAAATAAGCTATGGAAAATCTCGTAACTTCATGAACTTTCAACTTTGTCTCAAAATCCTCCAAGATTAATAGAAAAGTTATTTTTAAAAGAAAATAATTTTTCGGAGGGAATTTGGGATTTTCGGGGTTTTTAAAAAAAAATCAGAAAAATATACAGACTCTTAAACTCGCTATAGACTTTCTTCTCACAGTTACCTTAATGACAATAACAAAATACCAAAAATAGAAGAATACATTTCCAATTATAATACTTAGTTTTTCTTAATAACTTTTGATTGAGGACAATAACTTGAAACACAATCTACTCTTTACTTAAAATATCATGAGTGATTGACAAGTAACAACAATGAACAACCAGTTAAACTCTATGTATCACAATGCTACATGAGTGACCAGAATACTAGGGACTAGGGACTTGTAATGCACGAAGCCTGTCGAGAATTACTAAGGTCACCAACACCTATAACACATCCCGAGGTGGTTTCCCCTTGAGAATCTGACCGAAGGAAGCAAAATCCTCTCTTTCCCATTCAGACGGGGAATATTGAATAACATTAAAGAGTTTAAAGGATCAGTAATAGCCGGGACAATTTGAATTCCCCGTCTTCATTGGCAGATTTCTTCCTCGTTCTTCATCGAATATGTAAATAATGATTGCCAAAAGTTAAGAGCATTTCATACAACCTAACTGATGGAAAAAGGAAAGAATGTTATAAACTTTCCAAAAATTACCTTAAACTCTTCCTTAGTATGAGCATCCATTAGCATGCATGTTTTAGTGAGTTGTTTCAAATGTTTCCTTGAGGTTTCATCCCATGGAGTGATGCCCCCAAAATGACCCATGTCGCTGACAAAGGTAACCAATCATTTCTTCCGATAAAATCTCCTCTTTGGAAACATCACTCTATGGTACAGACTAGTACACTTGTCTTCCATCCTAATCCATATGGTACATACTATTTCATGGGCCTTTTGTGTATAAGAACAAGCAAGAAGAACCGATTGTCAAAATGCTTCGTGCTCTCCGAAAAATTCTAAAACAACAAGTAACCTACACCAGGGTAATCGAGCCATGGCCCCGTGCCTGGTCTGCTGAACTACATTGTACTTTGATAATATGGAATAAAATGGAAAAAGAGGGTTTCCCCCTGATATTCACACTAGTATCAAAAGACTTTAATATACGCCTAACTCATAGGGTGTAGTTCCAAGGAACTAATCCTCAAGTCATTTAAAACCTCTATATCAAAGTTGATGAATGTAAAGCAGAGACACGTGATAAAAAAGGAACACTCATGGAAATGAATGACATATCCTTCATACTCACTAGAAATCATTTTTTTTCTTTCTTGGAAGGCAACTATTTTAGACTGGCCAAAAGAGCTAGTGTCCATGACCCAGAGAAGGCAATAATTCTCCAAAATACGTGCATAATAGAGGTATTACCACGGGGAAGAGCGTAGGATATTTGTGTCCAAGATACATCAAATTACTCTCTACATCCTATGCATGAAGAATAACGTGTTTGTTAGAACTACCCCACTAAATAAATGGAAAGTGCACCATTCCTCAAGTACACAATTCAAATTCAAACTTCATTCACTCATGTTACTCGTATAATTAATTGACAATAAGAGTGCTAATCTTGTAGGCTACTCCCTTCTTAACCACTTCAAAATTTTAAGTCTACCGTTTCATCTCGCAACCTCCTCTGTTATGCGATCATTTTTTATAACAAAATAATAATTAAAAACTAAGATAGTATTATTGATAATTAATAGTACTCATATTTTAATACATATTTTAACATATAGTTTTTAATTAAATTTTATATACTTTATTTTTAAAATTTATAATAAATATAAATAATATGGTGGAACACATGTGGAATTTTAACCAAAATAGAATTTATTATATAAGCTTGCATAACTTAGTTGGTTACAGCACTCGTTTAATAAGTGGGAGGTCTTGAATTCAACTCTCAATGAAAACAATCTTTTTTAAATATTATTTTTAAATTTAATTCATATTTTTATAATTTTCGTAATTAATCTCTTTGTAATATAGTAAGTGGGATGTCTTGAGTTCAACTCTCAATGAAAACAATTTTTTAAAAATTTAATTCATACTTTTATAATTTATGTAATTAATCTCTTTGTAATATATTATGAGTGATTCATTGATTTAGTGGAAATTGACTAATTATTTTGGATGTGTTTTGGAAGTTCTCTCTAGCTAATATTTTAATTAATGCGAACATGATTCACTTTAATAATTCTCTTAAGGAGAAACTTTATTAAAATATTGCACTTATGGTAGAATTTCTATCTGTTATCGTTGTAGTAACAATTCTTAAATTTTTGAAATAGCCATAGTACTATCACAAGGGATCAAAACAAATGGGATAAATTTTTTATTCCAAAGAATCTTGACTAGCAAGTCACTCAACCTACTTGTTTCTTCCCTAGTAGTTGTAACGTTATCATTTTTTATTCCCTGTTGAATTGAGTGATAATTATTTTTCCTTAGACTTATAAGAGATTGATTATTCATCTATGTTGAATATATAACCATTAGTTTCTTATGAATCATCTTTCAAAGTGTTTAAATCAAACATCATTGTACTCTTCATGAACAATGAGAAATTCTTAATAATGCAATATGAGGTTCATGGTTCTTTTTAAGTAAATTATGTCTCTTACAATTGAATGCCAATAATATATACTATGCATATTGGTACAACTGCACAATAATCCTACAACTTTGGTAATTGTTGGATCTAGCACAATCAGTGACATATCTAAGACGGACAATAATGATTGTGTCAAGAAGATATTCATCATCTATCTTGGTTTAATTTTGATGAAGACAAAATCTTATCAAATAAAAAACAATTTAAAATCTAACTCAATCAAATATCAAGATTACAAAATTCATTGGATGTTGAATTAAAAGAAATTGATCATGAAGAAAAGCTATTCAATTACAATTCACATTGTGCATATCCTTAGATGCTCATACAATCATTTATATTTTCATCTCTAATGGTACTAAGCATTCTTGCATCAAAATCACTCAATTCAAACCTTTTCAAAGCATATTTTTCAAAATTTATAGGGTGGTAACCAATTACACAAATGACGTAACAGGTTACATGTTCCTTCTGTTTGAATTTTTTTGAAATATTATGCACTTTTTAAGTTAGGTAAATGTTTACCTAATTTAATAAACTGGTTACACAACCGTTGTTGTTCGATATTTGAAAATATTTCTCACTTATATAAATCATGTAACCATTTACCCTATTTAAGAAATCGGGTACAAATATATAATTGTGACTTTTTATGAACCATTGTCATTCTAAACTATTGGAAACCTTCATGGAAATGTCTCAAACTTATGCATCTATTCAAAGATGTTTCTTAGGATGTATTTAAGAGGAAATATACTAGTTTTCAATTACCTCTTTCATCTAAATTAAAATATAATTCAAATATGTTTTCAGTGATTCATGCATCCAAAATCTTGAAACTTTTTATGCATAAATTGTCATATCATTGTAAAAGGTTTTGAGTAATTAAAGTTATTATATTTGAATTGTAAATTGAAATAGAAGATAAAATTTTATCTTGGAATTAATTCAAGATTCAAATACTTACGATTATTCAAATAATATGTTGTAACTTAATCACAAAGGTTGTGGTGATAAGTTGTTTGTTGTAATAAATAATTTGGAATGGTGTAATTCAAAGTCCACCATAGGTTTGGTGTTTTTGTTAGAATATTGTAAGAGATTTATTAGTGTTAGTCTTGCACAAATATCTAATATAATAGAAAACCTTTCGAGGTGTGAATGGATCAGATGTATCATTGTTTGATAAGGGGAACTATTGTAAATCTATTATGTTATTTATATTTAAGCAGTTTAATTTTCTACACTTTATATTGCTAAGAACAACTCATTTTCATATCCAAATAAAATAGATAGCGCAAAAATGAGAAAAATAGAGAAACCTTAATCCATCACTCTCTTAGGTTGTATCTCATACTTACAAATTGCACCAGATATGGTTAAGGTAACTTTCTCATCGATCCAGGTATATATGGCTTCCGCGAAACCATTCTCAGCAAATGGTTACAACAACAACAAACCATAATGTTTTGTTGGCGAATACTATGATTTTTGAAAAATTATTATGAAAATGTACTTGGAAGGTGATGAAATATGGAGTGTTGTCAAGGATATACCCTTCATTGCTATAATTTTCGTAAATAATGTAGAACAACCAAAGGTACAACGTTCGTGGAACGATGACGACAAGAAGATGGGAAAAAAATATACTTGCAACTACCTTAGAAATGTACTAGTTTTTCAAGTGTCAAATTGAAAAACAATCAAAGAAATTAAGGATACATTGAAGTAACCCACGAAGGAATAAATGAAATCAAAAGATCAAAATTGAACACTTTATATCAATAAAATGAATTATTCATAATACTACTCCATGAAAGTATTATTGATATGCAAAAAAAGTTTCTTCATCCAAAATAATCACTTGACCACTCTTGGAAAAGTCACCAATTGTGAACTAAATTTAAAATTCCTTAGATCATTGTCAAGAGCATGGTAACCAAAAGTGGCGATAATATCTAAAAATAAGAGTATATCTAAACTGCCATTGGCAGTTATATTTGAAACACTTCAAGAACATGAAATGGAACTTGATAGATTGGAAAGACATGAATTGGTTCAAGTTAAATAAGAGAATCATGAAGGGCGTGAAGTTAAAGTTAGATCCCTTTCTTTGAAGTTTAAATATGACAGTGATCAAGAAAAAGAATCTCAGTTCGTGGATGATGAAGATGATGCACTAATCAAGAAATTTGAAAATTTCATAAGAAAGAAAAATACAAAGAAAATATTCAAAGATAATTATCAACTTCAAGAAACAAAGTTACTTATTTTTAATATGGAAGAAGAGGTTATGTCAAATACACATGGCATTAATAGCTTCACACCTCTATGATAATGAAGAAAAAGAGGTTAATGATATTGAATTATATTATGATTTAATTAGATAATGCTTACATTGAATTACAAGCAGAATGTTTGACTCTTTCTATAACATGTTAAAAAAATTACCTTTAAAAAATAAGGCTATTGACATGAAAGTGGAATTAGACAATGTCAAAAATTAAACATGTAATAAATATGAAATGCTTGAATAAAAAATTGTTGAATTGAACCAAGTATTAAGAAAAAGAAGAGAAAAGTCAACTTGGTTTGAAAATGTGCTAAGAAAACAAAGGTAATCTATAATAATAAATGCGGGATTGAATACTTTAAATTTTATAAACCAAATACAAGCAAAATTATATTTGTTAAGACTATCAATAAATTCAATAATGTGGAATCAAAGAAAGTGCAAGTTGACATTCATCCTAAAAGGGCCTATATTAAAAATAATTCTTATGTTTCTAAAGATACGAATTTCAATAAGCCTACATGTTTTATTTGCAATACAAAATGTCATAATTCTAAGGCTTGTTACATAAGAAACTTTGGTGTTCCTAGTGGTGACTATGTGTGGGTAAGAAAAGAAACTAACCCAAAAAGACTAAACGAATATTGGGTAACTAGAAAGTATTATTGATTGTTTCTTGTAGGTATTTGAAAACCTTGTGCTAAGATTATTAAATTAAAATTGGTTGTTCAAGATACAGTAAAACCATATGATATGGTAAGATCAAAGGTTCATTTAATTGAAGATGAATTGAAAAGATTGACAGTTTCAAAGAGCATCTCACCAGTATCAACATAATCATTAGAAAAGCATCAAAATTGATATGAACATTGTAATTAATTCATTATAAAGAAGATACATACTTTAATATATGATGTATCTTTACTAGGGACGTAAGTGGATCATAAAAAATCAATTAAATTGACAGTTAAAACCAAACTAAACTGAAATAAAACCAATTTTTCTAGTTCGGTTCAAAAACTGAACCAAACTAATGAAAATTGATGTGGTTTGGTTTGGTTCTCGATTTTAGTTTTTAGAAACCGCCAAACCGAACCAAAGGATATAATTACACTCAAAATATTTTATTCTATCCATCATTAAGATTAAATTTTGTATTAGTCCAACCATTCTCCATTTTTTAAAAACATTTTCTTTAGTAAAATACACATCTAGAACCAAACTCCAAATCATAGAAAGTAGAAACCACAAGTCACAAAAACTAGCTTTCATTGAACTGCTACTCTTGCTGCATGGCATAATTGTTTCTCTCTATACCGTTTATTATGATATGTTATGCCCACCTTCTTCTCAATCAAGTTTGTATCGTTAATTTTCATATTTTGTTTTTTCCTCTTTCGTTTCTACTTCAAAAAAATTCCTTCTAGGCTTGTTACGAAATAGTTTTGATGTGTGTTTGTGGTGTGAAACATGTTAATTGATGTGTAATTTATTTTGTTCTATTTGTTAATCTTTCAAATCCCTTCCCAAGTTTCTGATGTCATGTGTAAACTTTTATATTTGATAGTGAACTTATTTCATGATGCAATGGAAATCATGTCACTATTTTGTATGAATTAAGAGCAACTTGTAATTTGTTTGAAAAAAAGAGCATGGAATAAATTACATGAAATGTATTATTATAAAAAATAATAGCATAAAATACAACAAAAAACACGATAGTGGAGAATACATTGATGAATATAATATTTTGAAAAAACATCATAAACCGATCAACCAAACCGAAACAAACTAGTTAGTTTGGTTTGGTTATTATTATTATTTTTTTAAAATGAACCAAACCAAATCGATGAAAATATCATCGGTTCAGACCTTTTTATAACTAGAAACTGGTCCAAACCGATTCGATTACACCCCTAATATTTACCGTATATTACTTTACTTTGTATTTTCTCTTTCTTTTTTATAATGTCAGAAGGGGGAGAAGAGATGGTTGTTTTTCTTAATTTTTTAGGATACCAAAGACAAAGAATGAATTACAAAATAAATGGGGAGATATAAAAGATATGCAGAGCATCATATGTCAAATAAAAACTTCCCATTAATATATTTTTTCATAATAAAAAAAATGGGAGATTGTGAAGAAGATATTCATCACATATATTGGTTTTGTCTTGATGAGAACAAAAGCTTATGATAGAAAAAAAGTTGAAGTCTAGCTCAATCAAATTTTAAGATTAAAAAATTCATTGAATGTTGAACTAAAAGAAATTGATCATGAAGAAAATATACTCAATTACAATTCACATTATGTATTTCCTTAGACGCTCATAAAATCAGTCATCTTTTCATTTGTAATGTTCATAAACATTCATGCATAAAAACCACTCAATTCAAGCCTTTAAAAACTTTTTTTCCAAAATTTATAGGGTGGTAACCTGTTACATAAAAAACGTAATCGGTTATAGGTTCATTATGTTTGAAATCTTTTAAAATGTGATGCACTTTTTAAGTTAGGTAATCGTTTACCTGATTTAAGAAAGTTGTTACATAACCATTGCTATTTTAAATTTTAAAATAATTATTACCATTTAAAAATCTAGGTGTATAATATATAATTGTGTCTTTTCATGACCCATTGTTATTCTAAACTGTTGCAAACCATCATAGAAATGTTTCAAAATTATTCATTTTATTCATAAAGTATTCTTAGAATGTATTTAAGGAAAAAATACATCAATTTTCAAATTACCACTTTTTTAAAATTTAAATACAATTCAAATCAGTTTTAAGTGATTCATTCATCCAAAATCTTGGAAAATTTTCTGCATAAATTGTCATATCATTGCAAAATGTGTTGATCAATTAAAATTATTATATTTGAATTTTAAATTAAAATAGAAGATAAAAAATTATGTTGGCAGGCATTTGGGATTGCATGCCCATTAGAAATCGTGATGCGTGGCCGAGTTGATGGGACGCCAAGTCCCTCAGGTAAGGCATTCTACTTCTCGGGCAGGATTTTTATTGATCCCTCAAGCAAGACTAGTGATTCACTCTTCGGACAGGATATAGATCACACATCTTGAAAATTCAATTAGCTTTGGTAGTGAAAAAGCTCATAATAGAGGCTTCTAAAACTCTAAGCTCTTATTTTGGACTTTTCCAAAATAAATTCAATCTTATTTAATTAAACTATTTAATTAAATTATTATTATTTATATTTAATCAAACTCCTTTAATTAAATAAAATATTAATTTAATTAAATCATTTAATTAAATCAAACGTCAATTCTCATTTATTTAATTAAATCATATTTAATCAAATAAATTATATGTGTTAATATATTATATGATTTAAATACTATTAACACATAATAAAATTAAATATTATTTAACTTAAACATCAATTCCACTATTAGTACTCTACGTGTGTGACCTTATAAGTTATCGTAACATTGACAATAATATTAAATTACTTATTTAATATTATAAATAATGAGCATTATCTAGCAACACATCACTGTTGTCCAAGTGGCGAGAATGTCGTGTGATGACATAGCTTTTTCTGTGATAATGATCATGTGTATAATTATCCTTTTGACCTTATATTTATATTGAACACAAGACATGGAATTAATGTGTCACTCTTGTATATATATATTCTCTGATAGAGTATGATTGTAAAATGCATGACCGTTCTCAAATAAGTCAATATGAGATATTGAACTTATTTATTGTTATCAAGTATACCCGGGGATCAAGAAATATAATATTTGCCTATACAATGGTGATACATTCTATGCCTTATGTTCAATATAAATATAAGGGTAAAAATATAATTATACACATGAACATTATCACATAAAATTATGTTACCATCCCGATAACATTGATGTTTGATATACTAACATATAATATTGATTTAATATTATTATTTAATATTATTATAAATCACACGCATAGAGTACTGATGGTGGAATGAGTGTTTAAGTTAAATAATATTTAATTTTATTACGTGTTAATAGTTTAAATTGTTTAATATATTAGCACATATACTTTATTTGATTAAATATAGTTTAACTAAATAAACAAAAATTTATATTTGATTAAGTTAAATATAATTCAATTGATTTGTGATTAATAATTTAATTAAAATTTGTTTTTCAGAATTATTCCGATAAGAGGATTAAAAAATATTAAGGAAACCCTTTTAAAATTCCAACAGTTATATTACAGCTATCGTTAAATTTAAATTTGTTTGATTTGTAATATTATTTATATGTTGATATAGTTATATTATTCTTTGCAAGAGTTGCATTTGAGATTTCATTTGCGTTGTTCATATAATAAGCGGTTAAGATTGATAATTAGAACTTTTGAAATCGGTATATAGTTGGAATTGTTTGTATTTCTAGTGTAAGCCATATGATAAATTAGTCTGCTAAAACGTGCACGATCGCTTTTCAAAACCATGTTTTAGTTGTGCTGTTTTTTATATAGGTTCACATAGTTTCAGTACGTCATATTTTTCTTGGAATATATCGTACTGGTATCATTGGAAATTATGCAATGTGTGATTCGTAACAAAACCTTTAGTTTTGTCTAATATGAGGCTTTTCTTTAAAATTAAGCATATGCTAAGGCAATTTGAGTTTGCGAATTCGATTTCAATATTAATAACCATTAACTTGTTGACAAACTACTAAACAGAGATAGAGGAATTCTTGCATCAAAACAATTATAAATCAATATTTTTAAAAATAACGAATTAGAATATAGAAAATTTTAAATTTATTTATATTTTAATTTTATTTTTAATTGAATTTATGAGATGATTGTGATTATGAAAGAGCGAAAATATAATATTATTTAAGAATTTCTATAAGAGTTATGTGAAAGTCACATATGTTTTGACTACTGAATGATCTATAGCTTGTGGTAATTGTTTCTGTAGTGCATTGCATCTATGCTTGTTTCGAACAATTATATGTTTTTAATAATAATAATAACAAAATATTTTTAATATTAAATATTACATTATTATTTGTATAACTTGGATGTTCGATGTGTTGGAACATATATAATTGGGGTGAATCAATGGTGAAGGTAGAATTGGAGAAGATGAAATTTAGAGAGAAAATGAGAAAATGAGAAAATGAGAAAATTGAGAGAGAGAGAGAGAGAGAAAATTGAAATGTTTGTTCACAATGGCATTGTACAATTATTACATGAGAGGGAGAGTATTTATATTGTCTACACATAACACACTATAACCAACACATCAAAACATAATAACAAGACCATAACAGAAAATTGCCATGACAGCAAACCAGAAAAATCAAAATACTGGCCAGAAACCGGTTTCTCCAAATGGGGAAACCGGTTTCTTCTTCGAAACTCAGTTTTTTGCATCAGTTGGCAGAACAACTTTTCCAAATAAGTTGTTTCCAAAACAGCTTCTCAAGCCTTCCAATTGCACTTGGCTTATATGCTACATTCAACACACCACCATAAGCCAAATGCTCCACAATCCTCAAGCTCAATTTCTTCACAAGCCTCTTGAACACTTCATTTGTTACCGCTTTAGTCAACAAATTCGCAAGTTGTTCTTCGCTTCGACAATGAGCTAGCTTCAGCTGTACTTCACACACCAGCTCCCTTAAGTAATGGAACCTCATCTCTATATGTTTGCTTCTCCTATGTGCTATGAGATTCTTTGCTAGATTAATAGCTGAGAGGTTGTCAACAAAGAGTGTGACAACTTTTACCTCAATGATGTCCAACTCTCCATGTAGATTCATTAGCCACACGGCTTGACATGCACACATGGATCTTGTGATATACTCGGCCTCACAAGAAGAGAGTGCCACCACGGGTTCCTTTTTAGAGCACCAAGAGATTGGATCTCCTCCAAACATACAGACATAATTGGCCGTAGAATTTCGATCATCTTTATCTCCGCACCAATTGGAATCCGTATAACCGAGTAACTCACACATGCTGTCCACATCAGCTGCGGGAAAGAGAATTCTGCAACCAAGAGTACCTTTGATGTAACGAAGGATCCTCTTGACCGCTGCCAAATGAGACAACTTTGGTATCTCCATGAATCTACTCACAATACCGACACTAAATGCCAAATTCGGTCGTGCATCACATAAGTAACGTAAAGATCCAATCAACCTCCTATATTTAGTTGGATTAACGTCACCCTCATCCTCATTCTTGGAAAGCTACAACCTTGGTTCCATAGGTGAATTGACAGCATTGCAATGCTCCATATCACACCTCTTCAATATCTCACAAGCATACTTTCTTTGGTGCATGAGAAGTCCTAACTTTGACTTGTGAAACTCTATGCCAAGGAAGTATGTCATGATACCAAGATCTCTCATCTCAAATTCTTCCATGAGTTCACCTTTAAACTTGGAAATAAACTTCTCATTGTTGCCCGTAATCAAAAGATCGTCCACATATAAGCAAAGTAAAATCACACCTTTGCTTGCATCCAACTTCACATAAACACCATGTTCAGACACAAACTTCTTGAAGCCAACCTCAATAAGAAAAGTATCTATGCGTTTGTTCCAAGCTCTAGGTGCTTGTTTCAAACCATAGAGTGATTTCCTCAACTTGTAGACTCTTCCCTCTTGGTTCTCTATTATAAAACAAGGGGGCTTCTCTACATAGACTTCCTCCTCAAGTGGAGCATTCAAAAATACGATTTTACATCCATTTGGTACATTTGCCAATTTTTGCTATTGGCGATACCAACAACCAACCGTATGGTCTCCAATCTAGCTACCGGAGAAAACACCTCATCATAGTCTATGCCTTCTCGCTGCAAGAATCCTTTTGCTACTAGTCGAGCCTTATGCTTGACAATCTCGTCTTTAGGATTTGCCTTCACTTTATAGACCCACTTTGCTCTGATTGCCTTTTTTCTTTCCGGTAAATCAACCAGCTCCCAAGTAATATTTTTCTCAATGGATTCCAATTCTTCTTTCAACGCACACACCAACTTTGCATTGCTCAATTCCTCTTATGTACTCACTGGTTCGGATTCGACCATAAGCAAAAAATGAATGAGGTCACCATCATTATTGATCTCATTATCATGGAACACTTCACAATCTTGGAGCTGTTGAGGTAGACCTCTGCGTCTTGTCGATCTTCTATTGGACTCACTATTTCCACCTTTAATCGGAATCGGATCAGCCCCTTTATTTTGCTGCTGCTGTTACTGCTGGTTTTCTATGTTTTCTGGTGGAAACCGATTTCCAGGATCAGGGGAGCTGGTTTCTGCATCCAGAAATTCAATTCTAGAACCTTCAGGTTGCAAATTTCGCATGAGAAACCGGTTTCCTTCTGTTGAGAAACCGGTTTCTTCTCCCGAAACCATATTTTTTTCTACTGTCATACAACTTCAGCTCATCCACTACCACATCTCGAGTGATCATAATCTTCTTGCTACTCACATCAAACAGTTTGTAGCCTACAGTAGGGTGATATCCGACAAGAATCATTACCTCACTTTTATCATCCAACTTCTTTCGAAGTTGACCCAGAATGTGCCAAAAGTAATCGAATCAAAAACTCTCAAATGCTTTAAATTCGATTTGTGGCCAGACCATACCTCTTCCGATGTAACTTTGTCAAGCTTCTTAATAGGGCACCTATTCAACAAATAGGTTGCTGTAGAAACCGCTTCTCCCCATAGTTCCTTCGGCAAGTTCTTCCCTTTCAACATGCTACGAATCATGTTCATTATTGAGCGATTTCTCCTTTCGGCAATTCCATTTTGTTGAGGCGTATAGGGTGGAACAACCTTACGTACTATACCCTCATCATCACAATAATTCCCAAACTCACTTGAGGTATATTCACCTCCATCATCCGTTTTGAGAATTTTCACCTTGTGACCACTTTGCCTCTCCGCCATGAACTTAAAACGTTTGAACACATCAAACACCTTATCCTTCCTCTTTATGAGGTAAATCCACAACTTCCTACTAAAATCATCAATGAAAGTGACAAAACACCTATTACCACCATACGAGTTGACCTGCATTGGGCCACACACATCGGAATACACCACCTCAAGGCGTTCCTTAGTCCTATGACCAACATCCTTGCTGAAATTGTTCTTGTGCTGCTTCCCTTACACACACTCTTCACACAACTCAGCTGGAAAATTAATCTTGGGCAACCCGATCACCATACCATGCTTTTACAACGCGTCGAGGTCTCTAAAATTGAGGTTTCCAAGATGGTAGTGCCACAACCACTCATCACGACTTGCCATTGTAGCAAGACATTTATGTTCCATTACTTTCAACTCTATTTTGAAAGTATGGTTTGCAGCCATGAGTGCTCTCAAGATTAAAGTGCCTTTTTGGTCAAAAACACGCAAAATCTTGTTTTCTATCTGAATTGTGTAATTCTTCTCGAGTAATTGGCCAATGCTCAAGAGATTTCATCTAATTCCAGGAATGTACAACACATATTTGATCAAGGAATGACCTCATTTTTCTTCTTGACCAAGACATCACCCACACTATCGTCTGCTAAAGTGGTGTCATCTGCGAATCTCACTCTATTCTTCGTGGCTTGATTGATCTTCACAAGCCAATCCTTTCTACCCGTCATATGAGTCTAACAACCTGAATCCAAGTACCACTCACCACTACTTTGGATTCCTCCTCGAACGGTAACTATTACGTTTCCCTCGAGCAGCTTGTGCGAGAAAATTGCCTTAGAGTTCTTTGTCCGACCCTCGACACCTTCTTGAGTTCTTTGTCCATCCCTATTTTCAACCTGTCACACCTTAAATTTCACCATGGATTTTTCATCTGATTCATTTGAATTTTTATGATGTCTTTGAATTTTAGTTAGCATTTTCACCTTGCATTGTTAATTTATAATTGAATATATTTTGCATCAAAGTAGTCTTAGTCATACTTGCATCATTTTTTGAATTTTTGCACATTTGACTTTGCATTGTTTATTTATTTTATTTTTATTTTTCATTTTTTTTTCAATTTTTTCCTAACGGTCGAAGTTATTTGCTTGATGGCCCAACTTCGATGGCGAAACTAATGGCGAAACTTTTGAGGTCGAACTTCGATGGCGAACTTTTGATGGTCAGAACTTCTGATGGCCAGAACTTCTGTAATGTCAAAATTTTGTTTTATATGTAGAATAATGTTTATTATTTTTATAACTTTCAATTGTATATATATATATATATATATATATATATATATATATATATATATATATATATATATATATATTTTTTTTAATATTTTTGTCCAATTTAATTGTCCAAAATTTTAGTACAATATTACAGCTAGCAGAGCCTCCCTCTCTCCTTCGGTTTCTTCCTTTCCACTCACACAAATTATACAAACTTTGAAACCATTCCACTACTCTTCCACTCCCAATTTTAACCACCACCTCTTTTACTATTTGCAGAAAAGTTAAAATAAATATAAACATCACTACATCTTGCAACATTCCACTCACCTCATCCATTGCATAATTTATGCTCCACTACTTGTACTATTGTTCCTCCAATCCTTATCCTCTCAATTCTCTCAACCATTACCTCTTCAACCCTCAGTCTTCAAACTGCTATAAAACAAAACATTCACTCATGCCATTTACCTTCAACTTTTCATAACTCCAACCTCTTCATCTAAACCTCATCATTCCAACCATACTTATCTTCAATCTCCAAAATCCCAACCCACCATAACATCACAACCAACACCTCCATATACCTCCATTACAACCCACCTCTTAGAACTTAAACCTTCTTCAAACTTCAAAACCAAACGCAAACCAGCAGACAGGTTCTTAGAAGACCAACGCAGAAACATATTCACAGAACCTCACCATAATAATATCCTTCTCAAAAATCACAACCCACTGCTTTATTTTCGCACCCTCACCTAACGAGCAGAACCACACAATCTCAAACACGCCGCTCACAGACTGGAAGCAAGAACAAATCGAATCAAAATCCATAAATCACACACAAAAACCAGAAGCAGACGAAAAGACAGAGAACAAACTGCAGATCAAAGAAGAACTCAGATTCGTGAAAAGCTTACCAGAGGAGAAGGTTTGGGGTTTCGCTGTTTGTTTCCATTTGTTTTAGAATTTTGTTGTTGATTTCGTTTCTTCATAATTTTCTGCAATTTTGTGCTTGTAAATCCGAACAATAATGTAAGATTGGGGATTTTGGGTCTCGATTGGGGTTTCTTTTTCTGTTTTCTTCGACAATGGTCTTTTGTGAGAGATACACGCGTAAGAGAGGAGCGATAAATAGAGAGAGAAGAAACGTGATAAGATCAAAATATTTTAATCTATTTTATTTTTGATATTAATAGTATTTAGTGTATATTATGGGCCAAATAATAGGCCAGGGTGGCACCTCTAACTCTTGACATTCTAGGGTTCCTTTTTTTTCTTTCAATCATACCTAACTTGGTACAACTAAAGCCCACACCCGTTACTCATTATCACCATGATTTGGGTATCACACCCCCTCCTGTCATTCTTTTAATTACTAAAATAATAATAGTAATAATAGTAATAATGATAGTTTCTTTCTTCTATATCTAAGAGATTTTTTAAACAAAAGAAAAAAGATTTTATTTATTTATTGTTAAATAGTTATATATATATATATATATATATATATATATATATATATATATATATATATATATATATATATATATATATATATATATATATATATATATATATATATATATATATATATATATATATAGAGAGAGAGAGAGAGAGAGAGAGAGAGAGAGGATTAATCTTGTCTTATCTAAATCATTGAATTATTCATCTCACTTGTGAATTTTTACATTGACTTGTAATTTATTTCCGTCATCCCCATTCGATCAGTTGTATCCCCATTCCCATGAGTTGTAATAGTTTTAGTAAATATTTTATCATTTAAGTATTCATCACAAGCACAAAACCAAATATTTTCAAACTAATATTCATGAGCCATTTTTTATAACCTTGAGTCGACAAAGCTTAGAAGCGTCGCAACGGCCACACATTTGTGCACACACCACGCTTGCTCTTGGGCTTACAATGAGACTTTGATTGATTAGTTAAACATTATTTAATTATCTAATTAGGTTATTTAAAATTGATTAGTCCATCTAATTAATTTTATTAAACTAATTAGTTGATTAAATTTTGTTTAATTAGTCGATTAAATTTATTTCGTGCATGCACCTACACAATATAATTTTGTCTTATCATTTGTGCAAACCACCTTGTATGGGCTCTTAATTCATTTACTCTCTTTATTTCATGCTTGTATATATTTATTCGCAATCGCTCATTTCCATTATCGCGCATTGGTCCACATACCAAGTTTTCATTCAATAAGGGTCTCGTGGTAGGGAGTAGACACTTGTCTATTCTCTCAAGATTAATCAAGCTTTCTTGGTTAATCATAGCTCAAATCTCCTCTTCTCATCATTCACCACTTTCATAATAAATTCTCAAACCTCGATCCAACGTCGAGTGATTCTTCTCAAAAATATTTTCATAAATAAATACTCTACTTCTCTCTTCCCAAACGTATGGTAGTCAGTCCTGTTTCGACCCTCAATCGTACATTTGGTTTCTTTAAATGAATCTTAATAAGTGAACTCTGTTTCACCTCACCTTTTCTCAAATAAAACTTTTGGGTAGAAAAAGATGATCAGGATGGTTATGTCCCTTCATCCGAGTACTTGGGGCGTTAGCCGTTGAACGCTTATGGTCCGATGCTCGTCTCCCACATAAAATTAATTTAAACTCATCAAACCTTGCCCACGTGCAAATCATTTTTCAAACATCGCTCACATGCGACACTCACATCGCTCACACGCGAATTGCACTAGTGATGTCTTATCGTCTACGTACGATTAAGCTCCTATTTTCATAAATAAAATCAACCAACCAACCAAATGTTCTCGCATCCGATAACTACGTAAGCTCTGACTTTCCCATCGTACTTGGGGAATACTGTTTACAGTGATTTCCAGTAAACAACCGCTAGTCTTCCAATTTACTGATTATTATTGGTTACTTGCAGGATCGACTAGATTGATCCTAGGACACATGTGTCATAACTTATTTCCATGCTCAAACCCATTATCTTAATAAATTTATATTGTGTGTGAATGTAGAATGTTAGATTCTTAAGAGATTTCTCTAAGATTGTCTATATAAATATGCTGACAGAATGTTTAAAGGAAAAGGCTTCGAATTAAACTTAGATTTTGACACTTGAAATGTAAAAATAAAGAGTTTCTGAGAATATAAAAGTTTCTGGAAATGTAAAGTGTTTAAATGAAAGGACAAGGTAAAAGTGGAGTTTCTGAGGAAATAAATGTGTTTAAAGTCAAGTAAAACAAGAACATGAAGAGGAAATCGAAAGATTCTAAGAGTAAAAGTGCTGTAAAAGTGAAAGAAATATAAAAAGACTTGTATTTAAATTGTAAAGGATCATGATGTTCAGTACGTACATTTTGTCTTCTAACTCGTTTCCCTTAAATTACGGTAATTTGAGTGTTTGAGATTTTTTAGTACATGAAACGAACACACTAAATCTAACATAAAAACACCTATTTATATTGTCTTGACCCTAACAGTCCTACTCTAAAATCATGCCACGTTTGAAGCATGCAGGCTCCTTACGTTTATTGACTTCCACGCGTCTTCTAAGAATGGCGTTCTTATTTGAAATTTGAATCTTGTGCCAACGAATCGTTTTGCTAATTTTCTTCGATTTTGAACTGATCTTTTGCTTGGACCATTTCCAATGCTGGCACATTCGTCCAGAGGAACTCTTTATATTTTAAACATTAAAATCTCAAATCGAAATCCATCATCTGTCATTGGAAATCGAAGACTCCTTTAGAATAATTGTTCTATATTTCTCACCAATATTCATCATTAATATTAACCTCTTTTTATATGCTTATTCGAAATATTGTTTTGATATTCCAATTATTCTTTATTCGAAATTGCCAGCTAACAAATTGCCCCTCAAGAACATGTATTTCGATAGATATAAAGAAATACTTGTTTTTGAATGACTCATGCAATTTCGAAAACATCACCACTCATGATGACTACACTGCACACGATGTTAGAGTAAGTGTCCAACTTTCTGCAAAACGTCCAATCATCATACCTAAACGTGCAATCACAGCAGTTATAGCTAATAATTAGCAACAAAACGTCACTTCCCTAGGAAGTTTAAAAATCCACCTTTTCTCCTTTTCTCAGATAGATCTCAGTATCTGTCCATCTGAAGTAGGTGAAACCATATATGATCTGCAAATCTTGCTTAATGAGGTTAGTGGTGAATATATTAGGATTAATGATGCTGAGGCTAAGATTTGAACCAAACAAGAGGCTTTGTCTAAAGCTTATGATCAGACTTCGAAATTTTTTGAGGAAGCAGAAGCATTGGAGCTTGCTAAACTCCAGGCTAAAGATAAACATGACGTTTTGGCTCGATCAATCTTGTTCTGGGAATCTCAGATTGAAGAACTTAAAAAGAAGATCGAGGGTGCTCGAAACGAGCAGGCAGCTTTGAAGCCCGTTGATGACAAAGAACTTGAAAATCTTGTCACACAAAGTCTTCAACAAATGGAGGTAGCTGAAGAAACAAGCAAAGAGATCAAGGGGCTCGAAAGCGTCAAAAATACTACCCAATGCAAAATCAACCTGTGCAGGAGCAAGTTTGCTAAGCTGAAACGAGACGCCCCTTTCTGATTTTCGAATGTATTTTGTTAATGTTTTTTATTGTTCAGGATATTTATTATGTGCTTTTGTAATTTAAACACAACTATTTTGGCATTTATGCAACACCATTTTGGCTTTAATATTTGTTTTACTTTCATTATTCTGTAGTAATTCGAACTTCTTGCAAGCATGGTTTATACCTTTTTAAGTATTTCCCATTTACCTTCAAGATTCTTCTATCTTCTGCTAATTCCTCTATTTCATAAGCATTATTCGAAAATATTTTCAAAACACGAAAGGGTCCCTCCCAATGGGGTGACCATTTACCTAAGAATCTATTCTTCTTATCCATAGGTAATATAACTTTCCATACCAGATCATTAGTTGAGAACAACTTACTTTTAACTCTTTTGTTGTATGCTCTGGCTACTCTTATCTTCTTCATAACTTCTAAAGCATGTAGCCTATCCTCATCTATGTCCACTAATTCATTCATCATCATTTCCCAATATTGGTCAGTTGGTATCTCATTTTGTCTTTGGATTCTAACTGACTGTAAATGTATTTCGACTAGCAACACTGCGTCGTGTCCAAATGTAAGTCGAAACGGAGTAGTATTTGTTGCCTCTTTAGGAGATGTTCGACATGCCCATAAAGCTTGGTCCAACGTTTTGTGCCAATTCTTCGGCTTTCGCCCTACATGTTTCTTTATCAATCCTATTATGACTTTATTGGCTGCTTCCACTTGACCATTTGCTTGAGCATAATAAGGCGTTGACGTGAGTAACTTAAATCCTATTTCTTGTGCAAACTCTTGCATTTTTCACCCTGTGAAGACTGAACCTTGATCTGTTGTGATACTTTCTGGTATTCCGAACCTGTAAATTATTTGCTTCTGGATAAATTCTATGATAGTCTCTTGATCAACATTCACTAGAGGAATTGCTTCAACCCACTTTGTAAAATAATCTATACCCACAAGAATATATTTCTGTTCTTTGGATGATGTTGGTCGTATTTCAACAATTAGATCTAGTGCCCATCCTCTGAAAGGCCAAGGCTTAACAATTGAATGTAGCTCACTGGCAGGAGCGTGCTGAATGCCTGCATGGATTTGGCACTCTTCACATCGTTTAGCAAATTCTATGCAATCTTTGAGCATAGTGGGCCAATACATTCCATATCGAAACAACATCCATTTCATTTTATGGTCTGCTTGATGTGCCCCACATGCCCCACTGTGCACATTGGACAAGGCTAAATACGCTTCGTTTTCTCCTAAACACTTGAGTAAGATTCCTTCTGGGGTTTTCTTGAAAAGTTCATTTCCTATCAGCACATAAGACAATGCCCGGTATTTTATCTTTTTTTCTGTACTTACTGAAGGTTCTTTCAAGTAATTTATTATAGGACTTCGCCAATCTGTATCTGTCAAAGTATCTATACTTAACACTTCGAATTCCTTCTGATTTGCATAGCCAAGTTTCGAATTTTCTAAGTCTAATGGTGATAATTTAGTAGCCATTATTCTACCTCTTGTTTCTATAAGGTATTGGAGTTTTTCTTTGGACGTCTTATACCCTGAGGCTATTTGAGCCAAGTCATTTGCCTTCTGATTATCAATTCTGGGAATATGTTTTATATCCAGATATTCAAATTTCTTGTGTAATCTGTTAGCAATAACAAAGTACATGATCAAATTTTCTTTGATGCATTTGTATTCTTTAGTTATTTGTTTGATGACTAGCTCTGAGTCTCCTCTAATTTCGACTCTGGTTTCCCCCAATTCCAACAAAGCTTCAAGTCCAGTAATTAACGCTTCATACTCAGCTTCATTGTTCGAACAAGGAGGACCTTCCAACTTGTACTTGAATTTTGTTGGAGTTCCTTCAGGAGAAATGATAAGTACTCCAACCCCACTTCTGTTTTTATGTGTTGATCCATCGAAGGATAATTTCCATGGCTGGATCTCAACATAATCTAACGCGAAGTCTTCACTCATAGAGTGATCCACTATGAAATCTGAAACAACTTGCCCTTTCATAGCCTTTAAAGGCTTGAAAGCCAAATTATACTCAGTGAGCGCCAAAGCCCATTTCCCAATCCTGCTGTGCATGATTGGTTTCGAAAGCATATGTTTAATAACATCAAAGTGAGATGAAACGTAAACATCAACTGGTTTAATATAATATTTAAGTTTTGTACAAGAGAAATACAGATAGAGACATAGTTTTTCTATGCTACTATACCTAGTCTCTACTTTATTTAGGACCCTACTAATATAGTAGATGGCTTTTTCGACGCCATCATCATTCTCTTGGGCCAACATACTACCTATAGTTACATTGGAGGCAAAGATATACAGTCTCATTGGCTTATCTTTAGAAGGAGGTGCCAGTATAGGAGGATGCATCAAATAGGCCTTGATTTTCTCGAATGCCTCCTGATGCTGTGCCGTCCATTCGAAATTTCCTTGATTGATACAGAGCAGTGGAGAGAAAGCCTGAGTTCGCCCACTCAAATTGGATATAAATCTCCTTAAAAAGTTGATTTTACCCAATAGAGATTGCAACTCTTTCTTCGTGGATGGAGGTTACGTCTCCATAATGGCCTTCGTTTTGTTCAAGTTAATTTCGATCCCCTTCTTGTGGACCACAAAGCCTAGGAAATCCCCAGCCTGCACAAAGAAAGCACATTTGAGAGGATTCATTTTCAATCCATGTTTTCTCATTCTTTCGAATGATTGGCCAAGGTGGTTTAAATGATCCTCATCAGAAACATATTTGACTACTATGTCATCTATATTAATCTGCATAAATGATTCAATGAAATCATGAAAAATGGTGTTCATTGCCCTTTGATATGTTGCCCTAGCATTTTTTAGTCCAAAGGACATCACTACCCATTCATAAGTGCCTAGGGCTCCTGGACATCTAAACCCAGTTTTGGGAACATCGTCTTCGGCAATGAAGATTTGATTATACCCAGAGTATCCATCTAACATACTCAGGTATTCGAAACCCGTAGCAGAATCAATTAACATCTCTGCTATAGGCATGGAATATTCATCTTTTGGGGTGGCTGTATTTAAATCCCTAAAATCTTTGCAAATTCGTAAAGAACCATTTTTCTTAATAACAGGTACAATATTAGCAAGCCATTCGACGTACCTTGTGGTCCTGATAAACTTGCATCGAAGGAGTCGTTCTACCTCTGCCTTTATCTTTGAAAGGATTGCTGGGGCGAATCGTCTAGGCATCTATTTGATGGGCTTCTTGCCATCCTTTATTGGAAGCCTATGTTCCACTAGTTCCCTCTTTAAACCAGGAATTTCGTCGTAGTCCCAGGTGAAGCAATCTTTGTTTTGTTTGAGCATTTCGATCACCTTGCTTTTTAAATTGGGACTGATTTTCGCACTGATGTACGTAACTCTTTTTTCGACACCATCCCCAATATCAACCTCCTCTAATGGGTCTTGTGCCAGCATTTTAGCATTTGTTGACTTTGGATCCTTTTCGAACCCCAGGGACTCTCGATCATAGACGACATCTAGCCGTTGATCCATTAGTGCGGAAGTTTGTCCATCATGGGGTGGGGGTGAATAGTTTATCTATGGCTTCGACAGCCATGTTCTGTATTTCGGCTTCGACAGCCGTCTTTCGTTTGTTCTCAGCCAGATAGGCCAAAATCTTTTTGTAGTAACTTGATTCAGTCATATTGATCTTCACTTTCCCAGCCAGTTGGCCGTATTGTCGAAGTTCCTCCATCATCTTCAATCTCTTGCCCATCCCACATAAGTTCTCTATCCCATTGGAATCCATTGGGACGAAGGATTAAAGAATAGTAAGCGTTTTTATTTGGCTCGAAATATTCCTCAAGTGGGTGGCATGGCCCTATGTTGGCCATGTTTCGATCGAAGTTTCTTTTATCCACATTGTTGATCTCTGTCATATAATAACTTTGGTCTGCTTCTATGTTTTCGACAATTCTATCGTCTCTTCATAACACCAATCTTTGATGCATTGAAGAAGGCACTGCTCCAATTCCATGAATCCATTCCCTGCCAAGCAACAAATTGTAGTTTGCCCTCGCAGCTATGACCATAAACATTGTTGGTCTTGTGAGGGAACCAACTGTTAGGTTAACTTGTATCACTCCCAAAGTCTTACCAACCTTTCCTTCATAATTCGAAAGCACCATGTTGTGAGGTCGAACATTTGAATCATGCATGCCTATCCTTTTCAGCATGAATCTAGGCATCAAATTAACAGCAGCTCCACCGTCCACTAGAACTTTGTTCACACCATGTTGTTCTACCTTTGCCCTGATGAATAAAGGCTTTAGCTAATTTTTCATTCCTTCGTCTGGCTTTTCGAAGAACGTGTTTTGCTCTTCGACCGCTCCACTGTTCATCACGTAATAACACACTGGCCTGTGTCTGGCCATTTCGTCCTCATCAGTCTCTTCCGCAGCATAAACTTCTGTATCCTGATTGTACTCACAAGGCAGCACTGAGGCTACGTTGCAGTTTGCATTAAAGAAGGATTCCCCCTCTGATTCGAAGTCGTCAGTCATCAAGTCCTCTTCGTTTGCAGCCTCCTTCTGTGTCTTGTTTTCTTCAGTGTCTTTCTTTGGTGAAAAAAGCTTCCTGGACACTGGGGGTTTGCCCCCAGTCTGGGTTACTGATGCTGGATTATTTGTACTGGATTCCCCTATCTCCATAGGCTTCGAATCCCTTTCAGCTTTTTTGTTTCGCTGGTGTCTGCACCATTGAGAGCGAGACATTGGATTTTTTCCTTTGTAATTCTCCAATCTTATTTCTTCCCTCCTGTTTGAATTGAATTGTTTCCTGTAAGCCATCGAAGTTCTACCTCCTTGGTCATAGCTTCGCCATTTCCCTTTTCCCTTATCAACCTTCACCTGCAGCCATCTGTCAGTGGGGATTTCTGCAGGTAGTTTGAAAAAAACTCTCTTCATTCCCCTGGGATAAGGGTTGTCCGGCCTTCTTGGCATGGTTCTGCCAATGTTAGCAGCATTCGAAGGCATTCCACCTTGGTGCCCCCAGTTTGATGCAAAAGGAACTCTCTCGAACGCTTCAGCCATTTCTCTATCATATACCGCTGCGCATCTGGGACAGATTAGACACCCTGTTCCAATCTTGTGGCAACGAACCAAGAATTCGAGCAGACTCTCATCAACTTTGGGATAAACTCTGTACAGTTGATTGTCTTGCCTCTAGTTGACCCCTGTTCGTTCGTGCTGGGCCCTTTTGAACTCAACAACAATTCTGGGGTTGTAGATGATGCTGCACCTTGGGCACAACAACTTATCCTGGTTCTTCTTATGACAGTGAAAAAGGTATTCGCGCAGACTCGCGTCTTTCCTGGGTAAGTTCTCCCTTCTTTTCTCTCTCTCTTTCTCCAAACAGCATTCCACTTCTTCCATTTCAACGTTGGGCTGTTCGAAATCCACCATATTCACTCCCAACGTCTGCCCACCAGAAATCTTAACCTCTTCGAAATTCATCCTGAGACCTTCAGTAGCTTCAGTTAAATTTTTGTCAGCAACCAATTGGCCATCAGCAGCCTTCTTTGCCTCACGAAGTATTTTTGCTTTGAGTACCTATGGGAGGCCATCAGTAGCCTCTGTTTCGTTCCTAATCAAGACGAAGTCTCCATCCTCTTCGAATTCCACTTTCGATTGAACCTTCCTCTCAGAAATCTCCACTACATTGATATCCAGAGGCTCAGCATAGTTGGTCTCCGCCATCAGTAACGGATCCGTATCAACTTTCATTGGATTCTTCCCCTTATCTGAGAACTTCAGCCTGCCATCTTTGATTGCATTTTGTATCAGATCCCTGAAAAGAAAACATTGTGAGGTTTTATGGCCTAAGAAGTTGTGATATTTACAAAAGCCCCTCTTCTTCCTTTGTTCCAATGGAGGAATCTTAAGGTTAGGAGGAACTATTAACTTGCCATCTTTTTCCAAAAGATCAAATATTTCATCACATTTAGTTCTATCGAAAGTATAGACTTTCTTAGGGAATTTATCATTCCTTTCACTTTCGACAGGATCCTTTCCATTAGCAGGAAGCAAAACTTTATTAGCATAAGGGGGTGCTTCCTTTAGTTCTGCAAGATCTATTTCGAACTGATCGAAATCATAAGGGTCTTGAGAATCATCTATGTTCTCCTCTTCAGCCTCTATGTAGGCTATTCTTTCTTTCTTATGATTTTTACTAGCCCTAGCCTTTTCAGCTTTTAATCTTTCGACCTGACGAACCCTATCCGCTAGTTGGGCCATATCTCTAAGATACTGTGTATCCAATTTCTTTCGAATGGAATAATCTAGGCCCCCAGTGGCCATTTCGACCAATTCGTGTTCAGGAAGTATTGTGAAACATCTAGATTTCAACAAACGAAACCTATTCAAATAATCATCTATCGGTTCCGTGAATTTCCTCTTAATGCTTGCTAATTCTTTCAGACTAATTTTAGACTGACCCATGTAAAATTGTTCACGGAAAAGTCTTTCTAAATAAGGCCATGTGTCCACAGATTCAGGGGGTAGGGTAGTGAACCAAGTAAAAGCGTTCTTCGTTAGAGAACTTGGGAAGTATTTTATCCTAAGATTTTCGTTATTTGCTATATCTCCTGCTTCGGTTAAATATCTCGCTATATGTTCTACTGTTGATTTACTCGTGTCTCCAGCAAATTTCGTGAATTTAGGGACTTTAAAGCCCCTGGGTAATTCTGTCTGCAGAACACAGTCTACAATAGGAGATGTGTAACTTGGCCTCCTAAATCCTGAATTTAAACCATTCTGGGCCATTCATCTTTCGATCATGGTGGTTAAGTTATTTTCTGCCACTAAATTGTCATTTCTAATCCTATGAACAATTTCGTCTGCATTTTGGTCCCTATTAACCATCATTATTGGTCTAGGCTGTTCGTTTTGAACTTCCTGAACCTCCTGTTGCCTTAATCTTGCCCCTATATTTCTCTCTTCGACCACTTGAATGGGGGGTCGAATCTATTCGATTGTGGGTTCTTCGTTTCGAATCACCACCGGGTTTTGCCTACGTCTTGTAGGCGCGTCAGGGGCGCCAAAGAAATATGCTATTCTAGCTATCTGGGCTGCATTGTCTTGGTTTGTTCTATTTATGTTCTGGATTAGGGGACCAAAAATAGCATTCATTTCACGGGCTAGGATTCCTACCATATCATGATTGCTATCATCCATTTGTTGCATAAGCGCTGCCTGACTATTAGTTGTAAGGGTAGGCAATTGGGCGAGATTTCCTAGATTCTGGGCATTTGTACCCAAATTATTCATCTCTGAACCAGACCCTTGGCCTGGGGACGTAGTCGAGGCATTATGTAAACCTACCATAAATGAAAGTGGCATTCCGTATGGAGGGTTTCTGGGTCTCAAAGACTCGAAACCCGGAGGCCTAGTAGGGGTCGAATACTGTTGATTCCCTATGTGTGGTATAGTTTGCATTGATGACACACTAGATGGTATTTCCAATGTACTTACTGGGACCGTATTCGAACTACCAACAGGGATGGTATTGGAGGCATCAATCGAACTTGAAACGATTGTTGCAGCCCCTTGTGGGGGATTTTGTCCCCTATCTTGGTTAGTTGTGTTAACCATTGTTTTGGTACGTTGCCTTCTAGGTATATGTGGGTTATTATTTTTTATTTTGCCACTTCGAAGGTTCATATACCAAAACGCACTCCAAACTCAGAAAATTTTAAAATTTTCAAACAGTTTTGAGAAAAAAATCTATTTATTATGACACTGTCCCACCGGGTGTGCCAATTTGTTTACAGTGATTTCTAGTAAACAACCGCTAGTCTTCCAATTTACTGATTATTATTGGTTACTTGCAGGATCGACTAGATTGATCCTAGGACACATGTGTCATAACTTATTTCCATGCTCAAACCCATTATCTTAATAAATTTATATTGTGTGTGAATGTAGAATGTTAGATTCTTAAGAGATTTCTCTAAGATTGTCTATATAAATATGCTGACAGAATGTTTAAAGGAAAAGGCTTCGAATTAAACTTAGATTTTGACACTTGAAATGTAAAAATAAAGAGTTTCTGAGAATATAAAAGTTTCTGGAAATGTAAAGTGTTTAAATGAAAGGACAAGGTAAAAGTGGAGTTTCTGAGGAAATAAATGTGTTTAAAGTCAAGTAAAACAAGAACATGAAGAGGAAATCGAAAGATTCTAAGAGTAAAAGTGCTGTAAAAGTGAAAGAAATATAAAAAGACTTGTATTTAAATTGTAAAGGATCATGATGTTCAGTACGTACATTTTGTCTTCTAACTCGTTTCCCTTCAATTACGGTAATTTGAGTGTTTGAGATTTTTTAGTACATGAAACGAACACACTAAATCTAACATAAAAACACCTATTTATAGTGTCTTGACCCGAACGGTCCTACTCTAAAATCATGCCACGTTCGAAGCATGCAGGCTCCTTACGTTTACTGACTTCCACGCGTCTTCTAAGAATGGCGCTCTTATTTGAAATTCGAATCTTGTGCCAACGAATCATTTTGCTAATTTTCTTCGATTTCAAACTGATCTTTTGCTTGGACCGTTTCCAATGCTGGCACATTCGTCCAGAGGAACTCTTTATATTTTAAACATTAAAATCTCAAATAGAAATCCATCATCTGTCACTGGAAATCGAAGACTCCTTTAGAACAATTGTTCTATATTTCTCACCAATATTCATCATTAATATTCACCTCTTTTTATATGCTTATTCGAAATATTGTTTTGATATTCCAATTATTCTTTATTCGAAATTGCCAGCTAACAAATACGTAGGTACGAGATTCTAACATCTTGGCGAGCACACTTTTAAAAAATTAAAACATGTTTCTCTTTTCTTTTCTCTTTTCACACATAGTAATTAGAAGATAGCAAATTTATACATTAAACACACAAACACACTTAGAACTAAATGGGTTCCATCGAGTACAATGGATGTGAGGGGTGTTAATACCTTCCCCTTGCATAACCGACTCCCGAACCCGCATCTCTTGGTCTCGAAGACCATTTCATTTCATTTTCATTTCTTTGGGTTTTATCTATATTTCCCCTTTCCACATTAGGAATAAATAAAGTTAGATGGCGAATTCATTGTTTCATTATATCAAAATTTTTTGATTAACGTCAGCACAACCATTATTATCATTCGTGATCATGACAAGAAGAGTATCATCATCCTCTTCCTCTTGCCTAGCAACCTTGGACTCATCTCCATGATTTTTTTTCGATTTCGCATTATGTTCTTTTGCGAAATGGCCAAACTTTTGACAATTGTAGCACTTCATATTACTCTTGTCACCTCTCTTGTAGTTGTTTCCTTGACCACCACCTTTAGAGATGCTCTCTCCTCTTTGGGCCATGGACCCTATTGAATTTTGTGGATCTTTTCCACTAGAATTCTGAAAATTTTCCTTGCTCTTCGAAGGCCACTTGCCTTCCGATCTCTTGTTCTTCTCGTTGAACCTTGCTTGCAATGCAATTTCTGCCTTGGCCTTGTCATTTCCTCTTTCATCCAACCTTTGCTCATG
This sequence comes from Vicia sativa, assembly GCA_021764765.1. Taxonomy (NCBI): domain Eukaryota; kingdom Viridiplantae; phylum Streptophyta; class Magnoliopsida; order Fabales; family Fabaceae; genus Vicia; species Vicia sativa. The sequence goes on along the minus strand of CM038797.1, from coordinate 104,753,569 downwards.
TGCCTACAATGAGCTTTTGAAGCTCCTTATTGCTCATGGTTAGAAGATCCTTTAATTTTTTTATGGCTACCACAATGTTATCGAATCTTGACGTTAGAGAATGTAAGATTTTAGCTACTACATTTGGTACCATAACGGTTTCACCGCAAGCCTTTATTTGATTCACCAAACTCATTATGCGCATAATGTAGTCATTGATTAATTCCTTCTCTCTCATTTGTACCAACTCGAACTGTCTCTTGTGAGTTTGTAGCCTCACCACCTTCGCTTTGTCAGCACCTTCATACGCTTTCTTCAAGATCTCCCAAGCTTACTTTTTCAACGTACAATCACCAACTTTCTCAAAGTTGTCATTGTCGATGCAAGAATGTATCAAGAAGAGGGCTTTGTAGTCTTTCTTCTTTTCTTTCTTGAATGTTGCTTGTTGTGCAGCTGTAGCCTCTGCAACAAGTGGTGTGACTCCATCATTCACCACTTCAAAGACTTCTTGATACCCAAACAAAACTTTAATTTGTTTTCACTATTTGTCATAATTCTTAGAATCAAGAATTGGGAGGTTGGTAGGAATTCGATCGGTTGTTGTCATGTTTGCAGCAGATTAATGGATCAGAAATAGTGATCTTGATGCCAAATGTTGGAACATACACAATTGGGGTGAATCAATGGTGAAGGTAGAATTGAAGAAGATGAAGTTTAGAGAGAAATGAGAAAATTGAGAGAGAGAGAGAGAGAGAGTAATTGAGAGAGAGAGAGAGAGTAATTAAGGAGAAAATTAAAATGCTTATTCACAATGGCATTGTACAATTATTACATGAGAGGGAGAGTATTTATATTGTCTACACATAACACACTATAACCAACACATCAAAACATAATAACAAGACCATAACAGAAAATTGCCATGACAGCAAACCAGAAAAATCAAAATACTGGCCAGAAACCGGTTTCTCCAAATGGGGAAACCGGTTTCTTCTTCGAAACTCAGTTTTCTGCATCAGTTGGCAGAACAGCTTTTCCAAATAAGCTATTTCCAAAACATCTTCTCAAGCCTTCCAATTGCACTTGGTTTATATTCTACATTCAACACGATGTTGATTATGTTTTAGAATCCGACATTTATATATTGAAACAACGATATTTCGATCATCAATAAGTCATACAAATATAATTGATAAATTTATATATGATATAAACATTGCTAATGCAAAGTTAGTGTATTTGATACACTATTTTGTTTCTTACATTAATTAACGAAATGATTGTTATACATTTGAAAGATCAATGCATTTTACTCCAGAATACTACATTTGTTTGGTGAAGCAATATAATTTTGATCAATCATATTGAATAATCAATCATTACATTTTTTATGGTATGAACAATTTTGCATTAGGTTTTGTGATGGTGCAAGAGTCGTGTCTTTAGGGTTTGCAAAAGTATCAAGTGTTGATGCGTCAATATTTATAATTTGATAATCTATTATTATTTATTATTTAATCATTTATTATTAAATAAATTGGTATATGATTATGAATTTAGGTTTTTGCATTTTATTTTATTAAAATACGACATGTGTGTCATGGTTTGTTGTAATTAAATACGACCCGCGTGTTGTGTCATTTAATGCTTTCCAAAATTTAGCACTCGTCAAGAATAGTATTGGGTAATGTAGGTTTCGCCTAACGTGAGATGTGTGTTTTATATTAGTAAGGTGCGATGAGATTAATGTAATATCCAATAGCTAAATTTTCGGGTTTGACTTAACTAAACTAACTATAATATGATTATATATGTTTAGAAACAAGAGTTTAGAACAATTCATATGATGAATTAGAATAAAGATTTATTCACTCAACTGATAAAATTAAAAAGTTGTATTAGATACAATTGGAAAGAGTTTCTACCTAAATAACAAAGTTTTGTGTAATTCGTCTATGCATGCTTAAAATAAAGTGAAATATGGATCTCGATCCACTAGAAAATCTTTCAACGAGATTTTTCGAATCAAATGTCGAGGTTCATTTGGTTTGAGTAAAAATAGTGGAATCTTTTTAATAAAAGTCCTTATTAAAATGATTTAATTTGATACAATCCTTTTACACATTTTGTATTTAGAATTATTTTGCATTTTACTTATATTTCACTATGAAATCTCCTTATGAAGGATTAATGATCAGACAGGAGTTTCTGAGTTGGTACATAAATTGAGAATTATTCTCAAACACAAGAAAAATTGTATGTTCTAAAGCTATTGATTCCTAACAACTGAATATAACTAGATTTGAAGAAATACTTATGAGAAAGATTAAATAGAATGTCTAGTTATAACATATCTCATAATTTTAGTCGTCACGGAAAATGATATGATCATTAAGCTCAAGGATTTTATTTTAAATAAGAAATACAAATGAAAATTGTAAAACTTTCCAAGTTCTTTTCAATACAAGTTAGGAATCCAAATGGATCTAAAATAGTTTTGAGATTTAAAATTTGGATTTCCATATAGACCAAATAGTTGGTCATAAGTTCTATTTGAGATTGTCTCAGATAGGTAAATTAGATTCATTATTGTTAAGGACCAAAATATAGATATATTTGTAGATAATTGTGTGGTCCTTTACAATATCTTTTGTAAATTAGTAGTATTTAAGATGTCAATTTGATATGTATATATATGCTTTTATATAGTTTTTTTTGTAAATAAATTAGTTTACCTTGTTTTATGTTCATTTTGTAGGTTGTTGATGTTGATACTTGAAGCATAGAAGCTATGAGCAAGCATGGATCAAGTTGGAAGTGCTAAAAAGCCATTTTTGAAGTTTTGTTCAGACAAGGCCGTTCAGCGGGAATCCAAGGGCGCTTTGCCTTTTTGGACAGAGGAAAAATTTCATTTTGAGACCGCTCAGCAGCGTGGTCCCGCTCAGCGCGGGCCACTAAACGTGAAAAGTTGTATTTGCTGAGGCTACTCAGTGCGGTCAGGCCGCTGAGCGGGATTTCCTGTCATAGTCACTTGTATAAGTACCATACTTAGATATTTTGTTCATCAACTCCACCTTTTCCATCCAAAATCAGATTTAGGGCATAGAAACAAGCTATTTTCTCTATTGTAACTCAAATTCTTTGAAGAAGATCTTGAATCTTTGCTTGTTTATTTTTCATCCATGTTCATCATCATCACTCCATTTCTTGCAAGTCAAGCTACCATGAGAATGAGTAGCTAAGTTTCTTTGTGTCAAGATTAGAGGTAGTTAACCTAACTTTTATGTATTTCTTTTAATCTCTTGGTGTATGAACTTGGTTGATGATTAATATATATTGAATATCTTTGTTTTATTTGTACTTTTTATGGTTTGGATCATGATTGAGAAATATGTTTCAAACTTGACCTAAGATATTCATCTACTAAGGAACAAATGCTAGACATAGATTTGTGAGTTAGTATTCACTAGTATCAAGCTTAAAGATTATCATGTCAATAGTTGGAGTGAGACATCATCTAAAGATTAACATGATAAAATTCACAATATTGGTTGGATATCAACAACATTGAGAGGATACGTGAATATATCGATCATCAACTAGTTCATCTGCTTGGTTAATTGAATTTATACGAAATTAGGTTAATGAAACTAATCTTCACATGCTTTTACCATTTGAAAAACCAATCCAAAACTCTCTTTAATCCAAACAATTCTCTTTGATTAGAAAACTAAACTTGTTTGCATGAAACTTATGATTTTTGTGACTAGGAACCAAAACCCCTTTGTAACCAAATCTTAAAATACACTTGAATTATCAAATGGCAGTGATATCACACCAATCCATATGGAAAATGATAATATAAAATACTTGTGTTAGAAAATACGTACAACAAAATGGCGCCGTTGTCGGGGATTGGCGTTTGATATTGCAAGTATTGCAATAGTTCGTGTGTTTTAAGATAATTTATCTATTAATCTCTCTTTGTTTTTATGTGTGGTTAGCATTTTTAGCGTATAGTTTATGCGAGGAAGTGTTCCGGTCGATCAACTCCTATTCGATCTAGAAATTGAAAGGACGACAAGAAGACTTAATAACAACGCTAAACAAAGGGAAAGACTAGGTCGACAAAGACAAGCAAGAGGAGAAGCATCTACTTCTTCCACACCACAAGTGTTGGGATAAGTCATGGCGGCACCACCACCCAGAGGCCCTTGTACAAATAGCCCTCATCACATAGCTTAATTTGCTCACCTAGCCAATGCGAGGTATACTGAAATGAAGATGGGGATACTCCAACTACTTTATGCAAATCGTTTTCATGGTCATGACCATGAAGATCCCTACACCTACCTTACAAAGTTTTATGAAATTGCGGGTGCGGCCGGAGCTCTGGAAGCCGAAGAGGAACAACTTTTTTAAAGGATTTTTCCTCACTCTTTGGTAGGGAAAGCAAAATATTGGTATCTAGACCAACCGCAACAAACAATGAAGGATTAGAACGTGTTAGAGGAAAAGTTTCTTGAAAGATCTTTTCCTCAATCAAGATTCATGGAAGCTAAAACCGCGGTGTTCTCACAAGGTGTTAGTGAACCTTTGAATAGAGCTTGGGAGAGATACAAATTAATGCTTAGAAAATGCCCAAGTCATGGTTTCGATGATACTACTCAAATTCACATTTTTCACAATGGTCTCCAACCTCAACATAAATTATTGTTGGATGCTACGGAAGGGTGTTCATTAATGGAGAAGACACCTTTAGAATCCATTCAAATCATTGAGAAGATGGGAATAAATGATCACCAAGTCCAAAATGATCAAGGGAATGTCCAAGTGAAGACGGGATCTCTTGAAATCGGTTCTAATAATGAAGCACTTTTGGCCCAAAACAAATTATTTGCCAAGCAAGTGGAAGAATTGACCAAGAAATGGCAAGGCTTCCACAAAAAATCATGGATATGCAAGGATCACCTAGCAATCAAGCTCAACAAATTGCTTATCGTTAATTATGTAAAGGTGATCACAAGACCGGGTTTTGTCCTACGATCGATGAAGAAGCAAATTACATGGAAAATCAAGGGCAAGGATATCAAGCAAGACCTCCTTATAAAAATCAAGGCCAGGGTTACCAAAAAATAGGTCACCAAGGTTATCAAGGTGGATGGAGACAAGACAACAACAACAATCAAGGAAGACAAAATCCTTACCAAAGTGGAACACAAGCTCAAGCTCAACCTCAAAATCAAGCTAAAAGTTCAAACATTCAAGATACACTTTCTCAATTCATGCAAGCTTCAATGGCCAACCAAAAGAGAACGGAAGCATCAATAAAGAATCTATAGCCTCAATTGTGTCAATTAGCAAAACAAATTTTCGATCAAAGTGCCTCGCCCTCATTTTCGACAACTACTCAACCAAATCCAAGGGAGCATTGTAAAGCAATTATGACTAGGAGTGGTAGAGTTGTTAAAGAGACAAAGAAAAAATTGAAGAAGGGAAAAGAGGAAGTTGAGAATGAAGAAGAAATTGATGAAGAAATTATTGTGGAGGATGTTGTAGTTGAAAATAATGGTGAAGATGTTGTAGTTGAAAAAGAAAATGTTGAAGAGAATAAGAAGAAGTTGAAGAGGGGAAAGGAGAAGGTTGTCACTTTACCGGAACAAAACTTACCTTATCCTCATGCTCCTTCTAAGAAGGATGATGCTCGACATTATGCTCGGTTTATGGACATATTCAAAAAATTACAAATCAACATTCCTTTTACCGAGGCATTGGAGCAAATGCCAAAGTATGCCAAATTTATGAAGGACATTTTGACAAAGAAGAAGAGGTACATAAACCAAGAGACTATCATGGTCGACGCTAGTTGTAGTGCGATCATTCAACGTTCAATACCGAAGAAAGAAAGCGATCCGGGACGGGTCACTTTACCCATTACTATTGGTGATGTGTATGTTGGAAAGGGATTGATAGATTTGGGATCTAGAATCAACTTGATTCCATTATCTATTGTGAAGAGGTTGGGGAATATTGAGTTAAAATCTACAAAAATGACTTTGCATTTGACGGACAAGTCTACTACTCACCCACATGGAGTAGCCTTAAATTTGTTGGTTAAAGTGGATAAATTCTTTTTCCCCGTTGATTTCGTTGTTATAGAAATGGAAGAATATTTGGATGCTCTCTTGATTCTAGGCCGGTCATTCATGAAGACCGCGAGAATGATGATTGATATCAATGATGGTTTAATGAAAGTGCGTGTGCAAGATGAAGAGATTTTTTTCAATATTTTTGAGGCAATGAAGCATTCAAATGATAAAAAGAATTGTTCAAGTTGGATATTATTGAACAAGCCATAGAAGATGTAACTAGCCAAGTGCATCTTACAAATCCTCTTGAACAAACTTTGACCGAAGATTTTAATGTGCTCGATGACGGTGAAAATAAGGAACTTAAAGAGTGTTTGGAGGATTTAGAGATTTCAAAGGAAGTGCAACCGTGGGAGAATGAGATGGAGATTTTAAAAAAGGATCCATTGGATGAAGAACCAAAATGTGAGTTAAAGATATTACCTTCTCATTTAAAATATGTGTTTCTTGATGATGGAGGTAACAAACCTGTGATTATTAGTAACACTTTATCAAAAAAGGAGGAATGTAGTTTGATTCATGTTTTGAAGACTAACCAAAATGCAATAGGTTAGGTGTTAACTGACTTAAGAGGTATATGCCCTGCTTATGTTATGCATAATATCATGATGGAAGAAGAGTTCAAACAGGTGGCCCAACCTCAAAAGCGCTTGAATCCGGTTATGAAAGAAGTTGTGAGAAAAGAAGTTGTTAAGATGTTGGAAGCAGGCATGATTTATCTGATCTCGGATAGCACGTGGGTTAGTCTGGTTCATGTGGTTCCCAAGAAAGGTGGTATAACGGTTATCACAAATGAAAAGAATGAATTGGTTTCGACACGAAAAGTAATGGGTTGGAGGATGTGTATTGATTATAGAAGGCTAAACAAAGCTACTAGAAAAGATCACTTTCCTCTTCCTTTTATGGATCAAATGTTAGAGAGGATCTCGGGGAAACAATGTTATTGTTTCTTAGATGGATATTCAGGGTACAACCAAATTTCGATAAATTCGGAAGACCATGAGAAGACGACTTTCACATGTCCATATGGGTTTTTTTACGTATAGACGTATGCCTTTTGGCTTATGTAATGCGCCGACGAATTTTCAACGATGTATGCAAGCCATTTTCACCGACTTGATTGAAAAGACCATTGAGGTATTCATGGATGATTTCTCCGGCTTTGGAGCGTCGTTCGATTTGTGTTTAGGGAATTTGGACTCTATCTTGAAGAGGTGTGTTGAAACCAATTTGGTTTTAAATTAGGAGAAGTGCAACTTTATGGTGACCGAAGGCTTTATTCTTGGGCACAAAATTTCTTCAAAAGAAACCGAGGTTGATAAATCCAAGATCGATGTGATAAATATGCTTCCGCCACTAACCAATGTCAAAGGGATCCGTAGTTTTCTTGGCCATGCGGGATTTTATCGATGATTTATAAAAGATTTCTCCAAGATTGCAAAGTCGTTGAGAAATCTTCTCAACAAAGGTAAGTCTTTTATTTTTGATAAATATTGTTTAATTTGTTTTGAAAAATTAAAGGAAAATTTGATTAATGCACCAATAATCACTGCACCAAATAGGAAATTGGATTTTGAATTAATGTGCGATGCGAGTGATTATACGGTGGGAGTCGTGCTTGGTCAAAGAAATAATAAGATTTTCCATGAAATACACTATGGGAGAAAAGTTTTAAACGATGCTAAGTGCTGCAAGTTTTCTCGAGCTATGCGTATCTTGTTTCATAGTTAGTAAACATTTTGCTAAGGTAGTATATTGCATACTCTTTTCGACCAGACTCGTCATGTTTCCCCAACACACACCCCATTGAATTCTCTAATACTGTTAACTATATGTTGAGAGATCTTCCTTCAACTGGTGGCATCGGGATATGAGATTCTTGTAGGTACTCCTTGATTTTGTCAAAATCTGTCTGGCAATCTTCGTTCCATTCTACTGCTTGATCTTTCTTCAGTAGTTTGAAGATTGGCTCACAAGTAGCAGTTAGATGTGCAATAAATTTGGCATTTCTTGAATATCTTTAACCTTAGCGGGGTCAACTTCAATATCTTTACCACTGACAATGAAACCCAAGAGTTTGCCAGATCTGACTCCAAAGGTACACTTGTTCGGATTCAGTCTTAATCTGTATTTCTCCAGTCTATCAAACAACTTACATAAATGATCAAGATGTTCTTCTTCAGTCTGTGATCGAGATATCATGTCTTTGACGTAGACCTCTATCTCGTGGTGAATCATATCATAGAATAAAGCTACCATAGCACGCTGATATGTTGCTCCAGCATTCTTCAATCCGAACGACATGACTTTGTAACAAAAACTGCCCCACTGTGTAACGAAAGTAGTCTTTTCCATATCTTCGGGAGCCATCTTGATGTGATTTATGTCAGGGATACCATCCATGAAAGAGAAGACTTTGTGATGAGCGGTGTTGTCAACCATAACATCAATATGTGGAAGCGGGAAATCATCTTTTGGGCTTGCCTTTTTCAGATCTCGGTAGTCCATACACATAATCACCCTGCCATCCTTCTTAGGTACAGGCACCACGTTCGCAACCCACTATGGATAAGAAGTAACGACTAAGAAACCAACATTGAACTGCTTCATAACTTCGGATTTAATTTTCTCGGACATCTCAGGGTGCATACAGCGAACCTTCTGCTTCACGGGGAGAAAACCTTCTTTCGTTGGTAGATGGTGTACCACAATGTCGATATCTAGACCTGGCATGTCTTTGTAGGACCAAGAAACAATCTCGATGTAGTCTCGCAGCATCTGGATCAATCTTTCTTTAACACTGTTCTCAAGACTTGCTCCTATCTTAATTTCTTTTCTATCTTCGTCAGTACCTACACAACCTCGACTGGTTCTTCGTGTGGTTGTATAGCCCTTTTATCTTGCTGTAGCAGTCTCGCAAGTTCTCCTAGCACTTCACAATCTTCCTCACCTTCATCTTCGGCTTGGTAGATCGGATTATCAAAGTCATATTTAGCAATAGCAGAGTCGTTATCGACGGGGTCCAAAGTTAATGTGGATTTGCATTTTATTTTGTGGGTGTGTGTAAGAACACATAGCTTCTGAAAAGGTGATAAAGTAAAAAGAAAGACAGAGAGCATAATATTTGAATGCAAAAGTCCAGTGATTTATTGAATGAAAATATGCGAATGACAAATAATAACCCTCACAAATGAGCCATTGTGCCCCGGGAAAGGCACTAGGCTTAAAGTCTTATTGTTCAAAGCGTAAAAGAAAAAAGCATAAAACAGAAAACCAATTACTCTTGTCTAAAGGAGATTGTCATAACATCCTTAGCCGTCCAATTGTTGAGTCTATCACCTAGAGTTGGGAAGATCTAATTGTTGATGTCAAAGTTACCATCATCGTCTTCTATAGCATGAATTCCATTCTTGTTGATGCGGAATGGAGGTTCACTGGTACATTCGCGGCGTATCATCTTCTGACCTTTGGAAGTGAAGCCTAAACCAGCCTTGTCAAATTTGAATGGAAAATCGGGTAGCTGACCCCAAATAGTACAACCTCCTTCTTCTACCACAGCTCTGGCATCCTTCAGCGACGCCATCTTCGGTGGAACTCTAGTAATCTTAGGAGTGACAGGAGCGTTAATAGGCATGAATCATGGAACTACTTCAAAATCTTGATAGGGAGTCTCAAAAAATTTTCCTTCCATCTCAATGTATCGGAATGACTGCAGATGGCTTACCATATACTCTTCTTCTCCACGTACTATAACCATCCTCCCCTTCACTGGGTACTTCAACTTCTGATGCAGGGTAGAGGTAACAGCGCTTGCCCCATGTATCTAAGGGCGTCCGAGCAGGCAAGAATAAGTTGGACGAATATCCATCACAAAGAAAGTAGAATCAAAAGTATGAGAACCTAATTTGATTGGCAGGTTGAGCTCTCTAAGTACTGTTCTCTTCGAACCATCAAAAGCTTTTACGATTATGTCACTGGGTTTCATGGCCACTTCTTCAGCATCAAGTCGGTTGAGAGCACTCTTCGAAAGGACATTCAAAGCAGAGCCAGTATCCACCAACACATGAGACAACATGGTGCCATTACACCCTATAGAAATGTGTAAGGCTTTGTTGTGTTTCCTTCCGTCAGGAGTTAGATCAGCATCAAAAAATCCCAAACCATTGTCTGCGGTTAGGCTAGAAATACAACATTCGAATTGGTCAGCAGAAGTATCTTGCGATATCTTCAGTAACTTCCTTTGGTACTTCCGTCTGAGCAGGTTGAGTCACTTTCTCTTTCCCGCGAACCTCGGGATTTGGTTCAATAGCAAGAATGCAAATTGGTGTAGTAGTATCTTTTGGAGGAGAGATATATGGAGAAAACACTCTTCCGGTTCTGGTTACTTTGCTTGATTCGGTGATATTGTCGACATCAGGATTAGCAACTTCAATTGTACTGTCTTTGATGGTTAACAGTTCTTTCTTGACACCATAGTAGTAAACTTCGACTCCATAATTCCAAGGTATAGCTTTGTCAGAGGAATATGGAACTGGTCTGGGCGAGGTAATAATCAGAGGTGCCACTCAAGGTGCAGGATTGGCAAAGGTGATCCTTATTGTGTTCACATCAGCATATTCTTCGGGATAGTCGTCATCTCCCCATCTGGTTGCCTTGATGTCTTCAATTGGAATCCTGTAGCTTTCACGGGCGATATATTTCACCATGAAATCAAATTTACTATTTAGCTGCCCCAAGGTATCCCAAACTTCTGGTATGGCTTCGCTTACGTCTTCGATTTTCAAGTTTTTAGAAACATCTTCGTACAAACTCTCTACAGACGGAGTTTTAATGAACAACACTTCTCAGTTGTCTATCAGGCGTTGAAAACCTCTCTTCAACCAGGCACATCCATTGGGCTCAGAGGCGCAGTAACGGTAGTTGTCAAAACATCCTGGAAATAGACCGGCTTGTAGCAAATTCTTCTTAACACTCATCAAGGGAGTGGTTAACTCATTCACAACAAAGACATATGAGTCGTTATCCATGGCATTGGTACTCTTGCCATGATCGGGCATAAGTGTGTTGATCATATTCGGGGTTTCAAGAAGAGGGTCGAATTTAATTTCCTGAGCTTCGATCATGTCTTGGATCTTGTTCTTCAGGGCCCACTAATTATTGGTGTCATGACCTGAGATATTGGAGTGGTATGCACACCTTGCATTGGGATTGTACTTAGAAGAACATGTGTTGACATGCTAAGGCGGATCTTTCAAAGTAATCAACTATGCTTTTAACATGTGTTGTAATTCTTGAGATAATGGCATGTTGATCTTCGTAATCTGTCTTCTTGGCGCATTCTGTCTACGTGCACTGCCTTGTTGAGGCTGTACTGGTGTGGGATTGGAGATCAAGACTGCTCCCGCAAATTGATTGTGATTAGCTTTATCACGGTTCTTCTAACCATACACAGCTTTGGCTTCTTTCTTCCCACCAAAAGATCTCTTCGCAAAATTTGAAGATGTTTCGACTTGAATCTTTCCACTCTTGATTCTAGCTTCAATACGTTCTCTTGTCAATATCAGCTCAGTGAATCTGGCTGAATAGTTTCCAATCAGATGACTGAAGAATGGACATGTCATTGTTCCCATGAACATGTTAACTAACTTCCTATTAGACAAAGGTGGATGGACTCTTCCTGCTAGATCTCTCCATTTCTGAGCGTACTCTTTGAACTTCTCATCACAACCCACAGACATATTTTGTAGTTGCATGCAGGTTGGTGCCAATTCAGCATTGTACCGGTACTATTTGTAGAAAGCATCTGCCAAATCATTCCAGGTATGAATGTGAGTATTCTCTATCTGATAATACCATTATAATTGTGCTCCGGACAGACTCTCTTGAAAGAAATGCATCCACAATTTCTTGTCAGTAGTGTATGGTTGAATTTTCTGAACATAGGACTTCAGATGAAGCTTCGGACAAGAAATGCCATCGTACTTAACAAAAGTAGGAACTTTGATATTGTGGGGAATGACCACTCTAGGAACCAGGCTTAAATCATCAAAATTCAATCCTGACACTTTCAAATTTTCCACAACATTCAGATGGTCTTCAAGTTGCTTATACTTCTCGTCATTAAGAGGATACTGCTTGCTCATATAGTCTTCTCCTTCTTCTTCTTGAGACTCATGATGGCTTCTCTCATTGGCCTTGACACTTCCTTTAGTTTCGCTACTCTTTTATGAGAATTCAAGCTGTTTGACTACCTTGATTGGGCCCCTGTACCTTTTCCCGATGTTGAGAATACCAACGATCTTTTTCTTTTTCTTTTTGAAGATGAGCTCTTTCAGATGTTTTTGTCCTTGGGCCAAGTTAGTGGACATCTCTTGGAATTGAGCATTCTGATCCTGGAGATCTTTGATAGTTTGTTCGAGATCCATTTCTGTTCTGAAATTAACAGCGAGAGAATAAGAAAATTGGTCTTCAGAGTATTTGTTATGAAATGATATGCTATGATATGCAATGTTATGCAATGCAATGTTTTCAAGGACCTTAGGAATTTAAATTTGGTAAACAACCACGAACAAACTTTTTATTAGTCTGATTAGTAAATACAAAAGAAAGTTCAAGTACAAAAATAAAATTCCCAGTGCTTAGGCCTCCCATGAACACTTCCTTTTTGTGTTAACGTAGGTGTTAATGCTCTGTTCCTCGTGAAGTAGCTTCGTCAACTCCAATACTCTTTTCTCACTTGCATAACATTGAGCTACGAATGTATCCCTTTCTTCTTATAAACTGAATCCAGGATCCCTTCAATTCTTCAAAATCAGTAGGCATGTCTGGATGGAGAATGGTATAAGACTCATCGCCTTTGGCAATATGTTCCATAATCACTGGTAGAATAGTGGCATATAGCATCATGAGATTTTGAGCGCGAGCCCGCATCCATTTGAGGTAAGGTTCCCAAGGAATGGAATTTTTATGCCCCAAGGTCTTGGTATCATTCTTCTTCACCATGCCCCAAGCGTGTACAAATCTTCGGCGATAACCATGGAGATCATTGTCGTAGTCAAACACAATGTCTTGGATGAGCATGTCATGAAGACCATCTCTTCGAGCATAACCAAACTAATGTAGCGCTAAGCATGGTTGTAAGTGATACCTCCCCTTATGCCAAGGAGTGGTACGTTAGGGAATTATCCACAACGCTCAATGAAAGCGAAGTCCTTTTGATAGTAGAGACACCAACGAATATCTGAATGAGACAATGACGTCAACCTTTGAGACCATTTCAACCCGTGTTCATTCTTCATCACTAATCGAGAAAGGTGAGAAATAAACCACCTGGGTAATAAAGGTATGAAACACATGAGAGTTCCTTGTCTCTTTATAATACGAGTGTGAAGAGAATGCAGAATATCTCCAAGTGAAGTAGAAACAGGATTGCGAGTGAGGAATATCTTGATGGCGTTTACGTCTATAAATTGATCTGGATTAGGAAATAGTACCAAACCATAAATTAGCAAGGCCAAAATGTCTTTGAAAGCGTGGAAACTCATAGCCTTTAGGAATTCTCGAGATTTCTTCATTAGAAACTTAGAAATCAAACCCTTAACTCCACTTCTTATTTCCCAATTCTCTTCAACGTCTGACCGTTTTAAATGTAGAGCTGTTGCAATGTCTTCAAACCTCATAAATTTTTTTGAACCGGTGAAAGGTATCTGATCAAGGATAGGTGTCCCTAGTAACTTAGAGAATTCTTCCATTGTAGGTACCAACTGATAGTCTGGGAAAGTAAAGCAGTGATGTTTCGGATCAAAGAACTGGAAAACGACGCTCATCACATCTTCTTTAAAACTGGAGGTAACTAAGTCAAGTAGATAACCATGCCTCTTGATAACTTGAGTGTGATCTGAACTTGTGAGACTAACTCCTTGAGTTGAGAAGGTATACCCACAAAGTTGATTCAGATAGTCTTCCTAAAAGCCATAACCCTACAACGCAGAGCAAAAGTAAATCCCTAGGTTCTTGAAATGGTTAGAAATGTTATCATGTCATGATGTCATGTTGTGATGTTTTAATAGCAAGAACAAGCAATTCACACAACAACCTAGGTTTAAGGCTTGCTTGAGGTATATGTGTATACCCTACCAAATTTTAAGTTGGTTCAACCTGTCCTACAATAGTAACCGGGTTCTAGGAATCTCATATCACAGATCTTTCTCACAGGATTTATTTCAGTATGGCTGCCGAATGGTCGACCGAAACATCCCTAAAGTCGAATCTCAACGAGCGTAGCATTGAGTATCAACGAACCTCAGTCTGTACCAAAGTCGACTATCTCACTACCTTCTAATGGTTGAGATGAGTCAATTAGTATTCTAAAAGTTTAGTTAGTGCTTGATGACACCACGCAGATGCCAAATATTTCCTCAACTGAACATGACGAACATCAGGACATCCAAAGTGTCGCACTAATCGTAGCCATCATTTTAACCGTTTCGGTCTACGCCGGACAGTCGCGGTGATCTATTTCTACTTACCTAAGGTAACCTGGATCCGGGTGTAGGATCCCCCCACAGATATAATACCCAAGCAACCCTTAAAAGTAAAGCATACAAAGAAAACAGAAAGTGATTCAAAAGTGATCTAAAACTCTAAGGTAACCTCTCTTTAGGTAGTGATCTCCAGCAGAGTCGCCAGTTCTGTATCACGGTTGGAGAACTGACTTGTTTGTTTTAAGTTTTATCGCAAATGTTGAGGATAGCAAGATTCGCCACCGACTTTTATTTTATCTAATAAAGGAAAGGTGAAAAGAACAGGAAAGACCTTTAATCGATTCTGAGTTCGGGAAGTAATTATGAAAAGGGAAGGTATTAGAACCCTTTCCATTCGTAGTTATCTACGATTCTTAATTTCTTAGCTCACTTTTTGAAAACTTGCTTTCTGTGTGTGTGTGTGTGTGATTGAAAAGTATTTGGAAAGTATTTTGCTTTGACTTCGTAATGATTCTTGTATCAGTCCTCAAGTATGTATACGAAGTGTTTGAAAATATTTGTTTGAAAATGTAACTTTGTAATGATTCTCGTATGAATGTATACAAAGTGTTTGTTTGAAAAGTATTTTGAAAATAAGTGTGAGGTGTGAAAAGTATTTTTATTTAGAGTGGAGCAAGCAATTAAAAGTCTTTATTACCTACTCAGAATGGTCGTTTCTTGTTATTTTCCTTCTCCTTTAGGACAATGCTATCCATACCATTCGTTGGTAGGTAACCCTATTTGTTGGATGTGAAGGGACAATCATAGGGTCATCGTATGGTCATTGAACGCAACATGTAAGGATACCTTAGCAATTCGTAGGGGCGATCATCACTTTTCGTAGGCAACAACCGAGGGATGAGATCATATATTCGTAGGCAACATCGAGAGTTGTCGAGGGACTATGATCTTTGTGATGATTTTTGAATCGAGGAACTTTTGCTAATGGTATCCCTACGTTCGAGGGACATGATCATTTTATTCGTAAGGCAACAAGAGAGGATACCCTAAGGGGGTGCAGGTGTTAAAGTAGTGTGTTTGATTCAGATATTTTGTCTTGATTATTAAGGTGATCTAACGATTGATTTTAGTCTTAGCATGCAATCCTATTAGCCATACATATAAGCAAATAATATATGTACAGAAAACAAAGGTGCAGAAATTAAAAGTGAGGAAGATAAACCTTAAGCTATTACAGGGCTTTAGAGCAGTTACATAATAGAGGTGTGGAAAGTAAAATGCGAGAAATTAAATCTACGCTATTACAAAAATGTCCTTGCGACCTATACATTGATTTATAGAATTTAAAATGAAAAATAAATAAATAGATAATGGACCAAATATTATAAGTATTAGGAAAATGTTAGAAACCTAATTATTATAAGAAGAATATTTTTTTTGATATTTTTGGAATTGATTTTAATTTAGAAAATCTAATTTTAAGTTAATTTGAATTTAACTAAGAAAATAATTTTAAATGAAAGGAAAAAAATATTTTTTGTGTCAAAAATTAAATAAAGGCTTCTTAAACCTAAATCTAAAATCAAAACATTTTTTAGGGTTTTTTATGTGTGAAAAATAATTTGAGAAAAGAAATTAAAATAAGTTAGAAAATTAAGAAATAAGAAAAATGCAAGGAAACCAAGTGTTAAAAAAACGATTTGGTCCCTAGAAGTGTTGAACCTAGGACCTGAAGGTTATTGAGCCAAAAGCTAACCACCACGCCATCTGCTTGTGGTGTCTAAACCACACTTCCAATTGTATGTGTGAAACCTGCAAAAATTAAAATTTATGAAAAAGTGCAAAAGGCAAAGATCGAACCCACGCCTTGAGAGAGGAAGAGACATAGCGCGCGGAAGGTTAACCACTGGGGTGGTGATACATCCATTAATATTGACACCTTGATAAATATATAAGTGATTTTTAGTTTCAGAAATCAGATTTTTCAAAATCAAAAGCGCGTGGACCCCAGGGATTCAAATGATCCAATCACACAATGCCACGCCTAGGTCACCGGAGTCAATGAAATTCAAATACGTAGGAGATGCACTCCGGTCGTCTTCTCCGATTGTCCAAAAATCAAAATTGAAAAATAAAGCAAATAAATGGTTAAGGGGAACCCTACCCCCCTTAAATCGAGGGCTGCGAGTTCAATGATGGGATCGGTTTATACTAAAACTGCCTATAACCCTAGATATGAAGCTTCACGATTTCAAAGCCCTAACAATGGCTTCTCATGGTTTAGAAACAAAATATTGCAAACGATGGATCAAACCTGTTCTATTATATCTCAGAAACTCATTAGCATGGTTAGTTCACATTAAAACATGATAGAATTTAAAATATGAATTTCACAAATATGATGTAAACTGAGTTTATGATGCGTGCGATTCAAGGAGTTTTGGCCTTGGATTTTGATCCATACTTACTCTGTGTTACCTTAGGAGCACGAATAAGTTCTTGGAATCAAATTGATGTGGCTGGAAATTGAAACTCGACGGTGCAAGTTTTCTTGATATTTTTTAGACAAAACCCTAGCTTTATGGCTGCAAGAACTCGTCCCCTGATGGTCTGGATGTGTTATGTATTTATAGAGGAATAATTTAGGTCAAGAAATATGGAGAAAATATATGGCATTCAATGTGAAAATACATGATTTACAATCTTTCAATTTTGCATTAAAAGCTTCCTATTTTGCTTCAATCACATGCCATGCATTTTTTCCAGCTTTCATGATCTCTCTTGGACCTCAAGGAACTTAGAAACCAAGCCCAACACGCCTTGCCTCTTGTCTTTGTATTTTATTTAATTGAAATTTAATTTTAATGAATTAATTCAAAAATAAATTAAATAAATGGATGTAGGGTGTGTAATTGAACTTAGAGTTAATGGGCCATGTTAGAAACAAGTTCAAATCATAAAAACCAAGGCCTATTTGGAAAAAAAATTCAATTTTGATCAATGTTTTCTTCATGCATTTCTTCAAAATTTCCAATTTTGGGTGTTCTTGGACTTTTTGTATAGCTTAAGATGTCCTCTAAATTATACTTTTGGTTCCATCTTCATTGAAGCTTCCATGTTCATGTACAATTCTTTAGAAAAATATGACTTTTTGTTGACTTTTAGAAGGACCTATAATGTCTTGATCTATAACTCTCAAATGAAGCATTTTTGGCCAAAGCTTGTGAGACCCAAAGTTGTAGAGAATTTAATTCCCTTCAAAATGAGCTTTGGTGGAAAAATTTCTGATGAAGTATGTGAAATTTATGCCTGGTCAAAGTTCTATTGACTTCCCCTTAAGAAACCCTAATTTAGAAACTTTGACTTTTGATCAAATTTTTTACTTTCTTAATGAATTGTGATCAAACCTTGATCAAATGATGAATGTAACTTCAAAGTCTTGATTTTGACTAAAAATGATGAATTTTGACTGTATGTTGACCACATTTGGCATTTTGTCCAATACAACTGATTTTCAACCATCTGAGCAATCGACTAAGCAAACTTGAGCGGTAAGACCTGAAACTTGACATGGTGACACCTTGAGAGATATGAGGAGCCAAGATGATCACTTTAGGTGTTATAAATCCATTTTTGACTTGAAAAAAACCCTAGTTTTGGGTTGATTGCTTAAGGGAGGGTATGTCTGATCAACCCTTGAGGAATTCTTGAGAATGGAGATGTGCATTGACTTCAAAAGTAGGAGGGAAAATTTTGGGGTATAACAGTATGCTTTAAAAAAAATTCATTCTTATCTTATTGGCTCAAAAGTTGTGATTTTCACGGATCATTCGGCTATAAAGTATTTGTTCACCAAGCAAGACTCTAGACAAAGACTAGTCCGATGGATTTTGTTGCTGAAAGAGTTTGATTTAGAAGTCCGGGACAAAAAAGGTTCGGAAAACTTGGTGGAGGATCATTTACGCCGGTTGGTAAAGGTGGAGATCACAAAGAAAGAAAAAGAGGTGATAGAGGATTTCCCGAATGAAATTTTTTTTGCTATCCAAGAGAGGTCGTGGTTTATCGACATGGCTAATCACATGGCCTCGGGATTGATTCCGGAAGATTTGTCATGGAATGAGTAAAGTAAAATTTTGGCCGATGTCAAGTATTATGTTTGGGATGAACCATATTTGTTTAGGTTGGGTAGTGATAATTTGTTAAGAAGATGTGTGACAAGTGGAGAATCAAAAGATATTCTTTGGCATTGTCATAACTCCCCTTGTGGAGGGCATTATAGCGGATTGCGAATGGCAACTAAAGTCCTTCAATCGGGATTTTATTGGCAATCATTGGTTAAAGATGCCTATGAATATGCTAAGGATTATTACAAGTGCCAAAGGAGCGGAGGAATTGGTAAGCCATATGAGATGCCCCTAACCAACATGTTGGAAGTGGAAGTTTTTGATTGTTGGGGGTATTGATTTCGTTGGCCCATTCCCCTCGTCTTTCTATAATGAGTACATTCTGGTGGCCGTTGATTATGTGTCGAAATGGGTGAAGGCAATCTCTTCACCTAAGGCCGACTCCAAAACTATGATCAAATTTTTAAAGAAAAATATATTTTCACGTTTTGGTGTGCTAAGGGTGCTATTGAGTGATGGAGGTTATCACTTTTGCAATATACTTTTAGAAAAAGTTTTGGAACAATATGGTGTAAAGCACAAGGTGAAAACCCTTTACCATCCACAAGCCAACGGTTAAGCGGAAGTATCCAATAGAGAAGTAAAAAAGATTATTGAAAAACAATGTCAAGTGCTAGAAAAGATTGGTCGACAAAATTAGATGAAGCTTTGTGGGCGTATCGTACCATCTACAAGGCTCCAATTGGACTAACACATTTTCAAATGGTTTATGGGAAGACTTGTCATCTTCCGGTGGTGGAGAACATAAAGTGCTTTGGGCTCTTAAATTCTTAAATTTTGATTCCACTCTAGCTGGTGAAAAGAGAAAAGATCAACTCAATGAAATGGAAGAATTGAGAAATAGTGCTTACCACTCCAACAAGCTCTACTAAGATAAATTGAAAGTTTATCATGACAAGAAAATCAAGCACAAGTATTTTGAATTGAATCAAATAGTACTTTTGTTCAAATCTCGGTTAAGACTTTTTTTGGAAAAACTCAAGTCTAAATGGTCGGGTCCGTTTTTGGTAAAAGAGGTAAAAGAATATGGTGCAATTGTGTTCGAGGATCTGGGGGATAAGAAAGTGTGGATAGTTAATGGTCAAAGGTTGAAGTTGTACATTGGCGGCGAACGAAGCCAAGAGATTTTCGCTTTGTATTTTGATGATCCTTAATCATATTGAATCGTCAAGCTCGAAACGACGTTAAACAAAGCACTTGTTGGGAGGCACCCCAACATTGTAAGTATTACCTGTTTTATGTTGTTTTATAACTGTTAGAAAATGTGGAGATTTTGAGCAGAAACCAGAACTGTTGCTAGTTCTGTTTTTGTTGGTTTAGCAGAGGCCGCTCAGCGGCATGCAGGCGGCTCAGTACAGTGTGATTTTTGCTGAAATTTTTTAGTGGGCCAGAGGGTCTGACCCGGCATAATGACCCACTCACTGCCCTCAAAGCGCAGCTAGGGAAGAAATATGAATTTCCCACTTTTGTCAAACAACTTCTTGCATTTTGTCTCTTCCTCTCAAGTGATTTCAAGTGGTTTTCAATTGATTTCAATATCTTTTCTCTCAATTGTTTGTTTAGCCATCATCCTCATTCAAGGAATGTATTCTAAGTTCTGTAAATTTATGTTTATAACTAGATGATTAGGGTGATTTGTGGTTAGGTTAAGATTAGGGAGTTTATAATGTCAAAATTGTATAAATTAGTGTTAGATTTTAAATTATTAGGGTTAGATTAATGATGATTTTGCAAGATTAGATAGTTTGTCAATGCTTTTTGGTAGTGCCCACCATGATAAAATGATGATTTAGGGTGTGGGTTGTGTTTAGAGTTAAGTTCTGCCATGGAAGAAAATCAACGAAGAATCTGTGTTTCAGGAGGCGCGCCCAACGGCCTCACGCGGTCCACTGTAGAAAATTTTATTTTTATTTTTCTGCATTCTGTTCCAGCAACATGTGTTTTATTTCATCAAGGTTTTTTTAGCAAGTTTGCATAAATTTTTGTAAATTTTATATGATGTTGTATGTGTTTGTTCTTTGTGGTTTTTTGTGTTGTGTTTTTACATATGAGTTCAAGAGGAGGTCAACCAAAGAGATCTCAGTTTGCTGCTACTGGATTTTCATCTCGCTCTCAACAGGGGGATAGTGCTGAAAATGTGGAGTTTGATAACTCTAGGTTCATTGGGCCACTTCAAGAGGCTCGCTTTAACAGTTTGTTTGAAAGGAAAATCTGGCTGGAGAAGATTTTTGTTGTGAATCCTCAAGGAACCTACATGTATTTTGTGAATGATGTGGAGAATATATAATGGGATACTTTGTTGACTCCTCCCATTGAGCTGAACTATGATTTGATTCGTGAATTCTACGTGAATGCTATGCCGATTGAAAATATTCGTTATACTTTCATTTCTTTTGTGCAGGGGAAAGTTATGTCATTCATAAGGGATTCTATAAATGATTATTTGGGGAAGTCCCTTGTTCTTCAAAGAGGGCATGCTTATTAGAAACATATGGCTAAAAAAGGTTGGAAGTTAGATGATGTAGGATTGGTTTTAGGTCTCACACCTAACCATGGATTTCATCTGAATGCATCAAATCAGCCTGTACATTTCAAAAGGTACAACATGAACACCAAGGCTCAATTGTTTTTGACTATTTTACTTTATAACATCAAGCCGAGAAGTCATATTTCTACAGTTCTGATTGAAACTTCATGCCTTTTGTATGCTATGATGGAGGGATTGGAGATTGATGTGGCTCAGATCATTTCAAAGGAAATTCGTAACATTGCTATCAGTGGTCATGTGCATGGTAATAAGACCCCGATGACTCTTGGATTTCCGGGTCTTATTATGGGGTTGTGTAAGAAAGCTAGTGTGGTTATGCCTGAGGTGGCAACCAAAGTGATTAAGAGTGTGATGAATAATGATTATGTGACTAGGCATTGTGTGCCAAAGCTTAGTGGTGAAGGACCCCCTCAACCACATGTTAATGCTCCTCCTGCAGATCTGACCAGTTTTAATCAGCAATAGGCATGTTTGTATACTTGGCAGATGATAGATGCTCAAATGAGAACCTCATTTTTCTTACATGATTCTATGAAAATGTTGTATCGCCACCAGAGTGCGCTTGAGGAGGTCCCGACTTTTCCCACTCGGGAGAATTTATCTACTTATGATAATTACCCTGAGGAAAGACCATTCTTCAGCTAAAGGGCAGTAGATGAGGATGCTAGTGGTGAGGAGCAGGAAGATGAGACCCAACAGAGTGACACAGAGATGGACGGTTGATTCCATCCTTTTTAGCTTTTTGATTCTTTTTATGTTTGTTTGTTTTCAAGCATTATGTTTTTATATATTTAGACATTATTGTAGTTGTTTCCATACTTTTTAGGATGATGGTTTTTATGTTGTGTACTTTGATATTTTGAAGGCATTATGCCTTAGTACATTTTGAAACACTATTTTGAGGTGTCCTTTTAATCTATGCATGTCTTTTAAATTTTTGCATTTTCCATTTTAATTTAATTTCTTTTGGTCTGTCCTTTTGAATGAATGATGCTCAAAAGAAGCAAGAATAATTGTCTTGAAAGTGTGTTTTCACCAAAAGGTGATGGTGATGATATGATTCTTGATATGATGCACGCTTAAGGTACATTTTTATTTGCTTTATAAATTTTAACACGTGTATGAAATTTGTGCTTTATGAAAAACATCTTGACATGTATAAATTTTGAAAAAATTTGTGTTCACATTCGAATCAATTAGGACATAAACCACAAAAGTGAGAACCTTTCCACTTTGCACAAAAATGAGTATTTTCTAGCAATTGTTGTTAACTCGTTTCATTCATGTTTAATCTTAATTTGTTGTTGACAATTTGTAAACTTATAAGTGATCAAGGAATTTAATGTGTACTATGAGAAAAACCATCAATTCCAAAAGAGCTTAATTTAACCTTGTGAGTGTGCAAATCTTAGTTACCCCTTTTGAGCTTTAAAATTGAAATTTGTGGAATGAATCAGTCTTAGTCAACTAAGTGTTAAGTAGACCACTTAATAATTTATTGATGATCAATGAAAATTCAATTATGATTCATTCTATGAAATTTTTCTTGTTTGCAAACACTTTACCCAATTGTTTGATTAACTTTGTTTAAGAGCATGTTCTTAAATAGAAAGATAGAAAAATTGAAAGTTGGGGAGGTTGATCAAAAAGAAATAATGAATTGATGGCACAATGTATCCTTTGAAAAATAAAAAAAATGATGAATAAAACTTTGAAAAGAAAAAGAAAAGAAAAAGGAAAGGATCATTGTGTGAGAAAAGAAAGAGGTTGTGGTGAAATAAGGATGAAGTATGAATGGATGTTGTGAAATGGGAAATGCTCTTCATTTTCTATTACCCATTTTGCTTCAATGGCTTTGTATATATATCCTTTGTTTTTAACCCAAACCAAGTTACAACTATTGAAAGTCCTTAGTGATCTTTGTTTCCATTTTGTTCATTTAACTTGTTTTGATGAACGCATGAATTATTCTGGATCTGCAATGTTGCTAGTGAGAGTGTTTTATCCTTTATAATTAGTGAATTTTTGTTCTTCAAGAAATATTGAAGAAGGCTTTAGGTGATTCAAGTTTGAACATATCTTTTGCTTTTGCTTACATGTATCGATGTTTTGTGTTTAGAAATTAATTCATAGCCATGTTGTATTTCTAAGAAGCAATTATCGTGTATCTGTGTCAGGTATGTTGAGTTTGAACCATCCATTTTGTGTTGATTTACATGATTTAAATTTTGTGATCTTGTTTTCTTGTTGAGTTTTTTACCTTTGTTCGAGGACAAACAAAGAAGTAAGTTGGGGTAAGTTGTTAAGGACCAAAATGTAGATATATTTGTAGATAATTTTGTGGTCTTATATAAAAGAATATATATATATATATATATATATATATATATATATATATATATATATATATATATATATATATTCTTTTATATAGTTTTTGTCGTAAATAAATTAGTTTACCTTGTTTTATGTCCATTTTGTAGGTTGTTGATGTTGATACTTGAAGCATTGAAGCTATGGGCAAGCATGGATCAAGTCAGACAAGTCCGCTTAGCGGGAATCCAAGCGCGCTTTGCCTTTTTGGACAGAGGCAGAATGTCATTTTTGAGGCCGCTCAGCGGCGTGGTCCTGCTTAGCGCGGGCCACTGAACGTGAAAAGTTGTATTTGCTGAGGCCGCTCAACGCGATCAGGCCTCTGAGCGGGATTTCCTGTCATGGTCACTTGTATAAGTACCATACTTAGATATTTTGTTCACCAACTCCACCGTTTCCATCCAAAATCAGATTTAGGGCATATAAACAAGTTATTTTCTCCATTGTAACTCAAATTCTTTGAAGAAGATCTTGAATCTTTGCTTGTTTATTTTCCATCCATGTTCATCATCATCACTCCATTTCTTGCAAGTCAAGCTACCATGAGAATAAGTAGATAAGTTTCTTTGTGTCAAGATTAGAGGTAGTTAACCTAACTTTTATGTATTTCTTTTAATCTCTTTGTGTATGAACTTGGTTGATGATTAATATATATTGAATATCTTTGTTTTATTTGTACTTTTTATGGTTTGGATCATGATTGAGAAATATGTTTCAAACTTGACCTAAGATATTCATCTACTAAGGAACAAATGCTAGACATAGATTTGTGTGTTAGTATTCACTAGTATCAAGCTTAAAGATTATCATGTCAATAGTTGGAGTGAGACATCATCTAAATATTAACATGATAAAACCCATAATATTGGTTGGAAATCAACAATATTGAGAGGATACGTGAATATATCGATCATCAAATATTTCATCCACTTAGTTAATTGAATTTATATGAAATTAGGTTAATGAAACTAATTTCGACATGCTTTTACCATTTGAAAAACCAATCCAAAACTGTCTTTAATCCAAACAAATCTCTTTGATTAGAAAACTAAACTTGTTTGCATGAAACTTATGATTTTTGTGACTAGGAACCAAAACCCCTTTGTAACCAAATCTTAAAATACACTTCAACTATCGAACATCGGTGATATCACACCAATCCCTGTGGAAAACAATAATATACAATACTCGTGTTAGAAAATATGTACAACAATTATGAATGAATTTTAAATATATCTACCTCATCTTGTTGAAAAGAAATGAAAGTAGTTTGTGTTGTTGAATAGATGGATTATAAAAGAATGAAATTCATTTAATATACACTTGAATTGTGTAGATAAACCCGGTTCTAAAGGAAGACAATGATTTCATGTGTTGAAAGAGGAAAATTGCTGATGGTTGTCAAAAGAGTCAAAGTAGAAGAGAGAAGTAAGAATTTTTCTTCATACGATTTGTTATAGAGAATCAACTTTCCTTTATACATATTGGGTATGTGATACTAGATGTTGATATCACATTTGTACGAATGTGAAAAGTCTTTTAAGAAGTAGAACCCTACTTGTAATTTAACTCAACTTACATGTAGAATAGAAAAACAATTTTTCAAGGACTATACGAGCTTATGATTAGACTTATATTAGAGCTTGTAATGAAACCAAATAATTGTTATTAAGTTTAATTTTATATTAAAAACAATAATTTTAAGTCTTGTATTGATAAGATAAGGAATGCATGTTTAGTAATAGGACAAATATTATCATGACTTTCCGAACTGTGTTTTCAATACTAAATCAAGTAGAAGATTTGAGTTCTACGATCTTGATAATCTCGTCCATAATATATGTTGGATGTATCAAATAATAATTGAACCTTATATAATTGACATGAGTTAGAATTCTTTTGAGAAGAGTTCAAGAGTGAAGTTGAAGAAAACAACTTGAAAATGTATTAAGACCATACAAATTGTTTTCTATGGTAAATACCCATATAAAGAATATAATGACCATTTAAATTATATCATGTTTGACATTGGTCAATTTAAGATAGTTCAATTATATCTTTGAGACTCGTTTATAAATTGTTTTACACATAAGTTTATTCATATCCATAACCAATTCCCTTAAAAGTAGTCTTAGAGACACCTTATTTGATATGGTGGTAAGAGTACCTAGTTTGTCTTTATGATCATCAAGGTTTTAACGTTTATTAAGTAAACTTGATCATAATCTAGATGAAGATGAATTTATGTATGTATCCCAATGGAAACAAGGCAAACATATTCTATAACACATTATGGAACAAAATTGTTTTGTTGCTATAACTAGATTCTTCCATTAGAGATAATATGTATCTAAAGGAGCCAATAGGAGTGATGTAGAACTTGAAGAAATTCAAGCATCGAAAATACATATATTTATGAGAATGGAATATGAAATGATTCTACAAGAGAGTTATTGTTGGACCATTGGTTCATGTAGCACAAGATCTAGAGAAGATCATAAATGATCTTAATTCTAAAAGAAGTATAAATTATTTAAATCCAATTATGGATTAGAGAACTTCTTCGTGCTGAATCCTTTTATTAATGAAGTTTTATGTAAACTTGGATTAATAAATGTCACATTTAAATCTTGTGCACACATGAAGGTTAGTGGGAGCACTTACATTAATCTAGTATAGTATGTAGGCGACATAGTGATCATCAAAACAAATTCCCTACAACACCAATGCAGGATATGGCTAAGGAAATAATTTTGATGAAATGCTTACGCGAAGTTTCCTAAAAGGTTAGGAATTAGAATCTATAGAGATATATGGTTGATGAATCTCAATCCTAGCACAAGTACATCTTCCAACGAAGTATTGAGATACCTAATATACATAAATATCACATTAAGATTATTACATGTGTGTCAAGATGTCTTGTCTAATGGACAATGTCTTATCTCATTGGATGAGAAAAGGACACCATGATATGTACTACACTAGATGCATCATATGCTATAAGCATAAACAATAAGTACCAAGATGATTGAAGTGTTCATCACTACATGTTAAATTAATATCTTATTGGCTTTAGTGCTAGTGGGAGATTGTTGGAGTAAGCCCTAATAGGCAATCAATATTGGCTTGGTATTATTTTTTATCACGACCTTGATATATGTTATTTGTTAATATATATGCTTATCAATCATTGTATTTACTCTATCAAGGGGCTCATAAATATTACACCCGTATATATAGGAGGGAAGAATCTCATCTAGGTCACTAATGTCCCTCAGCATGATTTGTAAAGTACATATAAACCATCTTTATTGTCATCCTGTTACGAATAATGTTTGATTGACAATAAAGTATCCAACTCCACATCTAGGGTCCATAGTGGTTTCAGGTCTAAGGGTGGTATACACCATTATCACTATAAGAATAACTTATGACACTTACATAAAAAAGTATGTAGAATTCTCATGTTGGGTCAATCCATCATAAATATTACTCCTTTTATACCTACTTGGAGACTTGATATCTCATATTCATGACTTGTGAGATACACTCATCAGTCCACTCACATAATAGTCTCTATGCATTATTGTTGTCCTATTTGACAGTAAAACTTAACTACAGATACTTTAATAATAACGTCCTTATGTTTAATGAGTTCTCATGATTAAGTCACACTTAATAGGTCATTAATAGACTAATTACTCTATG
Source organism: Vicia sativa (assembly GCA_021764765.1). Taxonomy (NCBI): domain Eukaryota; kingdom Viridiplantae; phylum Streptophyta; class Magnoliopsida; order Fabales; family Fabaceae; genus Vicia; species Vicia sativa. Next base: position 104,726,142 of record CM038797.1, on the reverse strand, counting down.
GACTTTATTATGTCATATACAAATGACACAATAAATACAATGTCTGATATATATATATATATATATATATATATATATATATATATATATATATATATATATATATATATCAAGATCATGATAAAAAAACATATTAAGCCAATATTGATTGTCTATCAGGGCTTACTCCAACATCTTCATCGAAAAGTACATCACAGTGTATTACCTCGAGGGGTGACTGTAGCAGTGAAAAATTCAAGATTAAGTTATTGATTAACTTAACTCACAAAACAAGATCTTACTTTGTTTTCAAAAGAATGGGAAAAGAGTGAATAAAACCCACATAAGTTTTTAAAACAAAAATAATAAAACAAAGAGATCTAGGTACGAGGGCCGATTATTTAAAGGGAAGGTATTAGCACCCTAAACATCCATGGTACTCAATGGAAACCTCTTCAAAATCTATGTAAAAGGCTAAAATTTTATGTTTGTAAAAAGATTGTGGATATGAGAAAAGAAATGGTTTTTATGAATTTTTATTCGACAAAACATTAAGATTTATGTGCCTACGCGTCTCTAGTGTGCAATGAAAAAAATCAGAACCACGTAGTTCTTCTAAAAAAGAATGAAGCTTTGTTTATTTTATTTAAAATGAAGAGAATTTTGTTATCTTAAGGAGAATACTTAACTAATCATTTATAAACATGAGAAAGATGGACCTTTGCATCACAATGAAAGAAGTGAAGGTAGAGAAAACTCAAGAAAAGGGGGTGAGCTTTGAATTGTGTTCATAGAAAACATTCTCCTTTAGAAATTTTAAGCACTCAAATAATAGCAACAACAAAACTAGGCTACTCATGTCCATCCCCTCAAGGATGATTTCGCCTTATCCAAAGACTTAATCCACTATAACCAAACTAATTACACTTGCACGGGCAACCGCCAGTGACTAACACACAATGACACGTTCAATGATCCAAGAGGATATAACGTTCATAGACCCAATAGAATCCGATCCCTCAAGATCTTCTACCAGGATTTCCTTACAATGATATTCATTAGTGATCTCACAAGACTTACCTTCACTCAGTCCCCTTTGAGATATGACTACCATTGACCCAACAGAATCTAACCTTCCATGATTTCCTATCAGGGTTTCCCATAATGAGATCATCCATTATCTTCTTGAGATCCGACCTTAACTAAGTCTTCCAAAGAATCAATCAACAATAGTTGATGGTGATATTGTGTTTACATGAATGCTTCTTCTAAGCAGATTACACCAGTATCTTAAGCACATATTGTTTAACAAGTAAGGAGTTGACAATAGCTTTAATTCTTAACACATATTCGGTAATGAATTTATCACATTTCTTCGTCTATTTCAACTCAACTCTCAATTGTGTAAATTGCGCCTTCATATCCACGCATTGAAGTACTTGTGAATTTTGTCCCATACTTCAAAATTATTGTTTAAAAATAAGAAAATATATTAACAAACTTGTATTGAAAAAAAAACGAATGGAGTGGATATTACATATTGTATTCTAAAAACAAGTCTATTCACCATAATTAATTTATTTATATGGGATGAAACTAAATGCATGCAAATGTAGCTAGCATGCTTATGGACCAACTCGGTTGGGGTCTACAGTTGATGAATTCACGTGCGAATAATTCCTTGAATGAAAATCAATGTTGGACCTCGTCCAAGGAAAAAGACATGCTCAATATTTACTTAGTTGCCTAGCTAGTAATGCTTGTCACAACATTACATCTCAAACACAAGAAGGACCCATGAAAGTAATTTTCCACAGACCAATTAATTGAGCCATATTTTTATTACTCATCCGTGTAATTTATTTATAAAAGAATTGTTCAACCAAACAAAAGAACCATTTCAATTTTTAATATGATTTAAATCATTTTTTAATTAATATTATTTAATTAATATTGTTTGCATTATTTTTACATCAACATCTTTCATTTTATATTTATTGTAGTGATGAATACATCAATATTTAATAAGAATAATATTATTAAAGTATTATTCTATTTCTTTTCTATTAAATTTTTTTTTTTAAAATTCATACAAAATATTCAAATATATAACTTATAATTTATCATGTGACTTATAGAGTAAACAACTAAATATTCGGCAACCGTTTAATTAAAGTTTCAGGTGGAGAAGAAAAATATTTGCAAATAGGTATCTTAGATAGCAAACAGTTAACTATATATGGTAGGCCAATATTACATTACATTAAGCAGAAAAACAATAGGCTCAACACAATTGAGCCAGTATGGACAACCTATAGAATATGGTAGGTCTATATTAATATTAATCTTGGGATTACGGTATTTTTAGACCCCTATGAAATACAGTTTTTCTTTTTATAAAATTTCCAATTAAAGTGTACTTTGATAAGAAGTTGGATAGAGATCCATTAAGATAGGGGTATAATATACATTTATTATATCATGTGGTTGAGGCACATGATAAGAATACGATAATGTAGTTTTATTTTATCATATGCCCGATACACAATTGGCAGTGATATGAACCACCCCTAAGTCATGAACCATGTGCAGATACATCTAAAAGAAGGTAAGAGAATTTAGGCAATTTCTTATTCAATTATATGACCTTCATATCTACGGTACGAATTTTTAAAAATACACTTTAAAATTGAAAGTATATTTCTGTGCGCATCACCATCTGATAAAGTAGACACTAAATCAGAACTTTACCTTCGGTTCTGTATCGTAACTGTATTTTCGATTTTATTCATAACAGAAATCAGAAAACTTTATTGCATTGTTTAACATAGAGATACATAAAATTCATAACATAAACTTAACAAATACATTTAGTAGTTAAACATAAATAAAACATTACAAATCAATATCCAGGTGAACGTTGCAACATCCTCATAATGTCATCGGTGGTTCTTGATAAAGTCGCATCTAGCTCGATTCGAACTTTCTTCCGAAAACTTTGATAAGTCGACCACATAGCCCGTAAATCAACGTCATTCTTCAGTTCACGGTTCATGAAGTGAAGATTTCCTTTGTTGTCAATCGATGGCGAGCAATACTCGATCTTCTCTACTTTTCGATCGTTGTCGTAAGGTACAAGTTCCGACAATGTTTCATGCACCTCTTCAATTTGGGTGTACACATTAATCTTGAATTCGTGAGACAGTATGACGTCGGGAAAATGGACAACTCCAACAACCCATGTGATGTCTAATTTCATGTCCATATCTGGTTTTTTGTGTTGTGGTAGGGAAAAATATAAGAGGAAAGGTATTTTTATAGTAGTTGGATGTAAACATGGACCGTAGAAGTCCTATCCTTTTGTCAGTGATAAGACTGGAAGTTAAATTTATGTTTTTAACTTAACCAAAATCGAAAGTAAACTTCCGGTAAATGGCCTGGGGTTGAAAACCCAGAAACAGAACAGAAACATAAACTATACTCATAAAATCTCATATATTTAGATGTTATGCATTTGGTCAAACTATAAAAATGAGTAAAATTTCACATCATAATACATGAACAAAATGAAGTTAACATTAAAATACTACCTAACTACTTAAAAGAGGCAAAAAAAGTGTCGCCGAATAAATCCACCAGCGGCACCTCTTTTGACTTTTCCCTATTTTTTTATTTCTATTTGGTTCAACTTGTTGTGTTTTTGCATCCTTTCCATGAATTCGTCCGAACATGTCTCTGATGGTTCTGTGAAATGAAGCATCCACTCCGGTGATTTCGGTGGTATAGGGAATCCCGATTTCAAATAGACTTGAACAAAATGTCGTGGATTTGAAATCCACCCAACACATATGATACGATCATTGGGATTTTGTGTAGGAGCAGTGCATAGAGGGAAATAAGTCTCCGAAAAACCATATCTTGTCAGATTAAAACACACCATGTCATACACACTTGCTATGAGATGACCCATTTCAGAGAAGAACATTCATTTATCCTTTGGTGCAAATCAAACCTCAGCAGGTACAAGTGCGTGATATATTTCCTCAACCTTCTCTTTACTCCCTAGCACACGTGTGTACAATTCTCTATGTTCCATGAACTATGTGATCAGGGTATCTCGCATAGTATTGTAATACTCTTCATGGCTACCAAGCAAACAAGAAATAGCTCGAGAACCACAATTACCATCACCACCCACATTGACGATTTGTTCAACGTACTTGTGCATGAAAACCAGCATGTGATCGATGAATGGTATTTTTGATGGAGTCGGTGTAGGCTGCGCTTTTCTAAAACGGGCACCTTTGAAAGCAGTTTTTTGAGATTTCGGTGTAGGTGAATCGGGAAATACTTTGTCAACATGTTCAAAATACAAAGGACTCCTCGTAGTATAATTTTCGCCCAATGTCGGTGTCAACTTCTTTGGTGGACCTTTAGTTTTTACCAGTTGGGAGGGTGGTTTCAAATCCGTGGTCTCCAGAAGCGCAATCTTCCTCATCTCTTCTTTGATGTGGAGTTTGGTGGCGTCATCGCCTTTCAAAAATCTTGCTTGTATCGCTTCCCATTCGATAAAGATGGAGATATTTGACTTGTCGTTTTTCATTTTCCCGTCATCGTCAAAACTAAGTCTCTTCCAATGACTAGAGACCTCGTCCATACGTATTGGGATATGATCACTCATATTCTTGGATATGACAGAAGTACATGGGAGACCAAATGTTTTCACAATAGTGCAGCCACACTTTGAGGTGTCATCACCCACATTAGAAGCTCTTTTGGCCTCATGAAAAATATAATTAAGAGTCGCCTGAGAGATGTTACCAACCAACTGAGAATATAGCATGTTGTCTTTGAACCTATGTTCCAACACCGTGATACTACGACTAAATGTCGTCTGTATCTTGTTATGTTAGTTTAGTATCATATGGTTCACAAATTCCCTACCAGTAATCAAATCACCCTTGCTATTTCCGAACCAATTATTGAGACAAGCATGCGCAGACTCAACTCAATTTAATGTTGTATTACAGAGAGGTGCATAACCTGATTGGTCCATGCACAAACAACCTTCTCATTCAACTGATCAAGTATTGTGCTCTCAACATATTTTAATAGATTCAAATATTTCGTACAAATGGCTCAGAATTGTAAAACAGAATCAACATACATCTCTTTTGTAGATGCATTTATAATAACATTCCATGCAACCATGATTTTCTCCACAATAACTCCCGACTTGACCAACTTTCCATCTTCACCAGCTACCTGTTTTGACCCCACAACAGGTTTAACCCGACTTCTCACATTTTTAATAATATGATACCTATAAAGTAATCCCAAAGAAGTGGGAAATACTGTTGCAACCAAATTCATTAATGTCATATCTCGGTCGATAATAATGACTTTAGGCATATCATCTTGGTCCTTCAACATTGACCTACACACCTCTAAAGCCCATTGAAATTTATCTTCTTTTTCACACTCTAGAAATGCAAAACCAAAAGAATACATCTTCTCAATCGATGTAATACCAACAATTTCCAACAACGGTAGCCTGTACTTGTTGGTTTTATACGTCAAGTCAATCACAAGCACGGTAGGAAACATGTTGAATAATTTAACGAAATCAGGATGAGTCTAATGAATGCCTCTAACACTTACTCCATCATCACCCCATCGGTGCCTACAAACATGATTATTCTCATCTAGAACTTTCAACATGTGTTGTATTTCGGTTCGATCCTCCCGAAGGGCTAACATGGTTTGATAGCGCTTATTTTACACTTGTTAGATATTTGATGTTCTCTCCGGTCTTTTGTGCTTCAAAGTTGCAAGAATGTTTTTAGGAGGTACCAAATTCAAAGTCATTTTAGAAACACAAGTCTTCTCATCCGGAAGTAGCTGACATGCTATTGGATGACCGACCAACTTTGGAGTTAAATCATGATTGTGTTTACCGCTAATCACATTTAATTTCCACTTCTTGTTGGCTATGAGATAACCACGCAACCGAAACGGGCACTCACATTTTCTTGTGCCGATTTCCCGCATTTAAAATTTTGAATGCGAGCCGCATATTTTCCACTTTGTTCGCATGTCAAAATTACAAACGCATTTCTTCTATCAGTACCGTTATCAGACCTTGATATCACAGTACCAAATCCTAGTCTCGTTGCCTCTAAATGAATCCACTACAACATATTGTCACATAATTCAAATTATTCAACATTTTCAAAATGTTCACGAACATCTACTGCCTTAATTACGAGAGACGAAACTACGACCGGCGAAATAACTTCAGTCACATCGGGTTTAGGAATGTTATCGGGGTGCACCATACCTATGTTACATAAAAAAACATAACTATACACATGTCACAGTGAAAGCTGCTGCAAAATTTAACACAGAGACAAAACCGGAAATGGAATTCCGTTGTGTTCAACAAGAAACCGGAAGTATAATTCCGGTTTATACGTAACCTTATTTTCTTCAAAAACTAACATATTAATGTAGTGAATGATGGATAAAAGGGAGAAAGTTTACCTGAAATTCTACTTTCATGAGCTATTTTGATATGATGAACCATAAAAATAAGGATTTGGAGTGAAAAATGGATTGACAACGGAGAGGGTTTTTAAGAGGTTTGAAGAAGATACTGATGTTTTAAGCAATCAGTGTCATGACCAAAACCAGAAGTATACAAAATATCCAGGTGGAAAAATAATTCAATGTTCCCGCTACCAAAATCGAATGTGCATCTCCGGTTACGTTTCTTACAATTTCAGGGGTCACAACATATTTAGACTGGTTTGTGCAAAATGGGGTGCGAGCCAGAAATATACTTTTGATTTTGGAAAGGGTATTTTCAGTTTTACATGGGGTGCCCCCCCACTATGGGATGGATTAAGGAACTCACAAAATTTAATAGTGGCGACAATGTTAGTTCGCTTCACTTTGGGGCTCGATTCCATACATATCCCTCCCCGTATCTAATTCTACACAAGTTCAAATATATTTCAAAGGAAGTTACTCTCTGATTGCAAGTGTAGTGTGTCTCAAAGTCCTTTACTCCTGAGTTCTTTGTTGAACAGACCGCCATCTTTAAAGTCAGATTTCTTAAGAAAGAATATGAAGAAAAAGAGTCATTATCACTTCTAGAGTCATAGGTTCTATCATAACTCCGAAACGTTCATACTTCGAGGCGCTTATAGTCAATTGGTCCTTCAAATTGGTAAAGGAAAATTGCGATAAAATATGTAGCGAAAGACTAAAATTTCATTTAAGTCGATGCTTACGAATGAGCATGATCAATGATAGCAACGATTATCTCTTGTGGCGATTAAAGCCTTTGATACGATACGCAATTGGATGATCAATCACATGCGATGAATGAAGAACAATGCCTATACTCACTCCACACTAACATAGTGCCTTCAATGTTAGTGCTAACAAATACGAATTAAGACCTTGAGAGATATGGGAGAGAGAGGGGGGGAAGGGAAGAGAGAGAGAACACGACAAGGGTTCAAAACTAAATTTCATCAAGTGAGAAAGCTTATGCTCGAGGTTTCTATTTATAGAATCACTTACGTAGGCTGCAAGCTGAAAAAGCTCACTTAAGTACATCGCTTCTTTCAGTGTATTTTGTTTCACTTGAGTGCATAGTACCTTATGGTTTCACTTGACTAGAAGTAGAGATTTTGGAACATTGTAAATACTAATGAGCCGAGAGCTTCCTTTATAAAGACATAAAACCTAAGTACCATATGATAAGTTTTATAGCCCAAAATTTTCCCTCCTATTTTTTAAGTCAATACACATCTTTATACTCAAGAGTTCCTCAAGGGTTGGCCAGATGGACCCTCTCCTAAGCAATCAACCCATAACTAGGGTTTTGACTATCTCAAGTAAAAGATGGTTTCTATTGCCTCAAGTGAGAATCATGCCTCCTCATATGTCTCAAGGTATCACCATGTCAAGTTTCAAGCCTCACATCTCAAGTTTGCTCAATCAATTGCTCAGATGGTTGAAAATCAGTTGTATTGGACAAAAAGTCAATTGTGGTCAACATACAATCAAACTTCATCATTTTTGGTCAAAATCAAGATTTTGAAGTCACATTAATCATTTGATCAAGTTCTGATCATGATTCATCAAGAAAAATCAAAGAATGATCAAAAGTCAAAAGTTTCTAAATTAGGATTTCTTAAGGGAAAGTCAACAGAACTTTGACCATGCATAAATTTCACATACTTCATCAGATATTTTTCCACCAAAGCTCATTTTGAAGGGAATTCATTATCTAAAAATTTGTGTCTCACAAGATTTGCCCAAAAATGCTTCATTTGAGAGATATGAGCCAAGATATTATAGGTCCTCAAAAAAGTCAACAAAAAGTCATCTTTTTTCAAAGAAGTGTACATGATCATGGAAGCTTCAATTAAGATGAAAATAAAGGATCATTTATAGAACATCTTAAGATTTCTAAAAAGTCCAAGAAAATTCTCAAATGATGAAAATTGAGCAAGTTATGGTTTGAGCAAGTTTGGAAATTTTGAAGAAATGCACGAAGAAAATATTGATCAAACTTGAAAAGTTTCCAAATGGGACTTGGTTTTTATAATCTGAACTTATTCCTAAAGTGGCCCATGACCTATAAGCTCAATTACACGTCCTTATTTCATTTATTTAATTTATTTTTGAATTATTTCCTTTAAATTCAATTTTAAATAAAATAAAATGCAAGGAAGGAAGTCATGGTGTGTTGGGCTTGGTTTATAAGTTCCTTAAGGTCCAAGAAAGTCGATGAAAGTTGGAAAGAAGCATACAAGGAGTGATTGCATGAATATTGGCCAATTTTGGAAATATAACATTTGATTTTCAATCAAATATTTTCTCATTAAGACAATACATTTTCTCATAAGTCTTGACCTAATTTTGTTCCTCTATATATACACAACAAGACTAGATACAAAAAACACGGATTGCATGCTCAATAAACCCTAGCCAAATCTCTCAAATTTTTCAAGTTTAGAGCAAGGTCGAATTTCAATTTCCAACCGCTTTCAAGCCAAACCAAGCATCCATTCATCCTCTTTAGCCTTCCAAGAATCGATTCAAGCCTTTACACCATCGCAAAGCATCCCATAATCGTGCCATTCAATTGCATCGGTTTGGTAAAACTTCTTGAAATCAATTTTACTTTTCCATGCATTTCTGACATGTTTGATGTGTTTGTTCATGTTCAGGATGTTTGTTAGAACAGGTACAACGTGTTACATGTAAGCTTTGAGGCTTAAATCATGTTATCCCATTTTTAGGGCATGAAGAACTATGACTTTCGAACCTATTGATACAAGGATTTTTAAGACAAACCAATGCCACCAATTGATTCGCAGAGGTCGATTTAGGGAGATAGGCTTAAGCTTTTGTCCCGATTCTTACTATTTTGCAGGTTTTGAATTTGGAGTGGTCGGAGAAGACGACCAGAACTCATCTCCGGTGTCTCTGACCTTGGTTGATCGACAAGGGCATGCGTGGCTGCAGGAGATTGGATCATTTAAATTCCCTGGGCCCCAGCGCGCGTTTTCATTTAAAAATTGATTTTTGTGAATTTGATATTGCATATATATTTATGTTTGTGTATTAATTCATGGATGTATCATCATCCCAGTGGTTCAACATGCGCGCTAGCCTCTCACTTTCTCAGGGCACGGGTTCGATCCCTACCTTTTGACAATTTTTATAATTTTTCTGATTTTTACAGGTTAACGCACATATACTTTCAACGACGAGTTAATTACAACACAGGAAAGTCGCCTAGTGGCCAACTTTTGAACATGTGACCCCAAGGTCACAAGTTCAACACTTAGCAACGGCAAACCATTTTTTTTAGCAGTTGTTTTCTTCATGTTTTCTAATTCTTTTCAATTTTCTTTCTTATTTTATTTCTTTTCCTAAATTATCTTTAAATACAATAAAACCCTAAAAATATTTTTATTTTAGATTTAGGTTTAAAATTTTTTTAATTAATTTTAGACACAAAAGTATTTTATTTCTCTTTTCACTTTTAATTATTTTTCATAATTAATTTAGAATTAGGTTTTCTTAATTAAAATCAATTCCAAAAAATACCAATAAATATCAATAAATACCAATTCGCAAAGTTATTTTTGTAATAGCGTAGATTTAATTTCTCGCACTTTACTTTCTGCACCTCCAATAATGTAACTGCCCCAAAGCATTACAATATCGTAGGGTTTATTTTCCGCAATTTTACTTTCTGGACTCTCTTATAAACTGTATATACACTGCTTAGATTAAAATCAACCGTTAGATAACTCTAAATTCAAAGATAACATATCTAAATTGAATCACTATTTCACACTTGCACCACCTTAGGGTATCCTCTCTTGTTTCCTTTCGGAAAAACAATGGTCATGTCCCTCGAACGTAGGGGTACCATTAGCAAAAGTCCCTCGATTCAAAATCATCACAAAGATCATAGTCCCTTGATGACCCTAGATTTTTCCTACGAATATATGATCTCGTCCCTCAGTTGTTTCCTACGAATAAGTGATGATCGTCTCTTCGAATTTGCTAAGGTATCCCTACAATGTTGCCTTCAATGACCATACGATGACCCTACACATGTCCCTTCATATCCAACACATAGATTTAGCTACCAACTAATGGTATGGATAACACTATCCTAAAGCAGAAGGAAAATAACAAGAGCGACCTTCTAAGTAGGTAATAAGACTCTTAATTGCTTGCTCCAATCAAAAAAATTTCACATCTCACACTCTTTTCAAAAATACTTTCAAATAAACACTTTGTATACATTTATACGAGAATCATTACAAAGTTACATTTTTCAAACAAATATTTTCAAACACTTCGTATACATTCTTTATGAATGATACGAGAATCATTACGAAGTCAAAAGAAAATACTTCTTTTCAAATTACACACACAGAAAGCAAGTTTTCAAAAAGTGCGCTAAGCAATTAAGAGCCCGTAGATAACAATGGATGGAAAGGGTGCTAATACCTTCCCGTTTCATAATTACCTCTGGAACTCAGAATCGATAAAAGGTATTTCCTGTTCTTTTCACCTTTCCTTTATTGGATAAAAGAAAAGTCGATGGTGACTCTTGCTATCCACAACATTTGCGATAAAATGCAAAACAAACAACTCAGTTCGCTCACCGTGTTACAGAACTGGCGACTCTGCTGGGGAGAACACCCAAAGAGAGGTTACTTTAGGGCTATAGATCACTTTTATTGCTTTCTGTTTGCTTTGTATGATCTAATTTTAAGGGTTTGCTTGGGTATTATATTTGTGGGGGATCCTACACCCGGATCCAGGTTTTCTTAGGTAAGTAACAATAGATCATCGTGATTGTCCGGCGTAGACCGAAACGGTTAAAATGATGGCTACGGTTAGTGCGACACTTTGGATGTCCTGCTGTTCCTCATATTCACTTGAGGAAATATTTGGCTTCTGCGTGGTGTCATCAAACACTAACTAAACTATTAGAACCCTAATTGACCCATCTTAGCCATTAGAAGGTAGTGAGATAGCCGGCTTCGATATAGACTGAGGTTAGTTGATACTCGATGCTACGCTCATTAAGATTCGAATTTCGGGATGTTTCGGTCGACCATTTGGTAGTTGTACTGAAATAAAGCCCGCGAGAAAGATTTGTGATATGAGATTCCTAGAACCTGGTTACTATTGTAGGACAGATTGAACCAACTTAAACTCTGGTAGGGTGGACACCTATACCTCATGCAAGCCTTAAACCTAGGGCTATTGTGTGAATTACTTGTGCTTGCTATTTAAACATGACCTCATGACATCATAACATCATATCATCATAACATTTATAACCATTTCAAGGACCTAGGGATTTAATTTTGCTCTGTGTTGTAGATTTATGGCTCCCAGGAAGACTATATGAATCAACTTCGTGGGTATACCTTATCAGCTCAATGAGTTAGTCTCAGAAGTTCCCGACTATGCTCAGTTCATCAAAAGACATGGTTATCTACTTGACTTAGTTACCTCCGGTTTCAAAGAAGATATGATGTATGTCATTTTCCAGTTCTTTGATCTGAAACATCATTGTTTTACCTTCCCAGACTTTGAATTTGTACCTACAATAGAAGAATTCTCTAAGCTACATCGGACACCCATCCTTGATCAGATACCTTTCACCGGTTCAAAAAAAGTTCTGAGGTTTGAAGATATTGCAGCAGTTTTACACCTAAAGTGATCAGATATTGAAGCTAATTGGGAAACAAGAAGTGGAGTTAAGGGTTTGTTTACTAAATTTCTGATAAAGAAGGCTCGAGAATTCTTAAAGGCTATGAGTTTCCACGCTTTCGAAGATATTTTAACTTTACTAATCCATGGTTTGGTGTTATTCCCTAATCCAGATCAATTCATAGACGTAAACGCCATCAAGATATTCCTCACTCATAATCCTGTGCCTACTTGTCTCCGAGATATTATGCGTTCTCTTAACACTCGTACTATGAAAAGACAAGGGACTTTCATGTGTTGCATACTGTTACTATCCAGGTGGTTTATTTCTCACCTTCCTTGATTAGTGACGAAGAATGAACAAGGTCTGAAATGGTCTCAAATTTTGATGTCACTCTCTCATTCAAATATCTGTTGGTGTCTCTACTCTAAAAAAGACTTCACTTTCATTGACGGTTGTGGAGGATTCCCCAATGTGCCACTTCTTGGCATAAGGGGAGGTATCACTTACAATCGTTCTCTAGCGCTAAGTTAGTTTGGTTATGCTCAAAGGGATGGTCCTCATGATATACTTATTCAAGGCATTATGTTTGACTATGGAAACGATCTCCAAGGTTACCGTCGAAGATTTGTGCACGCTTGGGGCATGGTGAAGAAAACTGATACCAAGACTTTGGGGCATAAAAATTCGATTACTTGGGAACCTTACCTCAAACGGGTGCAGGCTCGCGCTCAAAATCTCGTGATGCCATATGCTGCCATTCTACCAATAATTATGGAACCTGTTGCCGAAGGCGATGAATCTTATACCATTATTCGTCCAAATATGCCTACCGATTTTGAAGAATTGAAGAGATCCTAGATTCAACTCAAAGAAGAAATAATACATTCGAAACCCAGTGCTATACAAGCGAGGAAAGAGTGTTAGAGATGATGAAGATACTTCACGAGGAACAGATCATTAACACTTATGTCAACAAAAAGAGGAAGCGTCCATGGAGGCCTAAACACTACGAGTTTCACTTTTGTACTTGAACTTTCTTTTGTATTTACTAATTAACTAATAAAAGTCTGTTCGTGCTTGTTTACCAAATTTAAATTTCTAAGGTCCTTGACAAGTACTCTAAAGACCGGTTTTCTTATTCTCTCGCTGTTTATTTCAGCATAAATGACTCTCGAACAAACTGTCAAATATCTCGAAGCTCATAACGCTCAGTTCCAAGAGATGTTCACCAACTTGGCCCAAGGAAAGAAAGATCTAAAAGAGCTCATTATCAAGAAGAAAAAGAAGAATATTGCTAGTATTCTCAACATGGGTAAAAGATTCAGAGGTTCAGTCAAGGTAGTCAAATATCTTGAATTCTCATAAAAGAGCAGCCAAACTGAAGGAAGTGTCAAGGCCAATGAAGGAAGCCATCATGGGTCTTAAGAAGAAAAAGGAGAAGACTATATGAGCGAGCAATATCCTACTAACAACAAGAAGTATAAGCAACTTGAAGATCGCCTGAATATTGTGGAAAATCTGAAAAGTCAGGATTGAATTTTGATGACTTTGTTAGACGATGTGCTCGATCTATAAGGGGGGTTTAATAGATCGGGTTTTTAAAAGTTGCGCGTTTAAAATAGTTTTTACGAAAGCCTCCTGGATTTTCAATCGTCTAAACGATCCGCTATTGAGAATATCAGATATGTAAACCGTTACGAAAAAGTGAGAAAAATTGTTTTGAATAATGCACTTTGAATACACTTTATTAAGCGTCTTAGCTTTCACCTTGAGTATCAAATACTTCCAATGCGAATAGTAAGAAACTAAGCTTAATCACAATAAGGAATTTGTAGTAGAGACAATTTATCAAACACCTTGTTAGCAAAGTTCATAAGTGTTGCATTAACTAATTTGTGTTGTCGATAATTGTCACATAACGATCAAACGGAGCATTGCGGACATATTTGTTAAACCTCGACATAACACCAATTTAGTTTATGCAAGTTTGATAATTTGAAACTAACAAATTTGATCAATCGAATAATGAAATTAAATGTGAAAAAGGAACACGATAATTTGTTAAGGCAGTTCCACATTTCGTCCTCGCGTGGTGTACGTCTGCCCCGAACTCTAAAATTTAGAGTTGAGAAGTTTTTCATAAAATTGAAAATTGTAACAAGTGAAGAAATAGTTCCCTTTTCAGACAATTCAATTGATGATGATGAACCTATCTTCTTCACAATCCATGGTTCGAGCCATACCAAGCTTCGATCTCTTCGATTACACCTCCGATTAGCGATACTTGAAATCTTTACTAATTTGCTGCAAAATTTCTTTCTCTCAAATGATATCAATCGAGCAAGATCGAAACCTAACTCTTCCTTCAAGATCCTCTGGTTATCGTGACAAAATCAAGCAAGTCCACTGCTCCTTGATGCTTCACTCGGCTGAATCTTGCAAAGAGAAGATTTGTAATGCCACGTTTTAATTAATTTTATTATATTAATATTTTTGAGTTACCGTTTGACGATTTTTTTGGCGACGAGAATATTTATATTAATTGATATATCTATTAATATATTTGACGATGTTTCGTTTGGTCCAGTTTCTATTCCGTTTGGTTCGATAAAATATTATTCGGACCGATATTTAATTCCTCGGAATTATTTTAATTAATTGAGTTAATAATATTATTAAATATTATTAAGGTATTAATTAATAAGAATAGATAGGGGTGTGAGGATTAATTGAGGAGGATTGGGTTTACACCCTTAGCTTGCTAGTAAGAACACATTATAAACACTTTTTCTCATTTTCCTTCCATAACACACAAAGCCAAGCTTAGAAACTTGGAGAGAAAAAGAGGGTTTTGGGAAGAAGAAGAAAAAGAGCAAGAACAAGCATGAGGTTGGAATTTTGTCGGAGCATCTTGCAATCATCCAAGCACTAGAGGTAAGGGGTTTGATTTTCCACTTCCTATAGTTAGGGTTTGATAGGTATATTGTGAATTTGGGATAGAAATTGATGTTGTGGTTTATGAGTTGTATGTGTGATTGTTGAAATGACTTAAAAAGTTTGAGTTAGGAGTATATATTGAGGGTATTTTGGTGTTAGCTTGTAGAAACTTGAAGTATTAAAAATGGAAAAATGAAACAGAAAACCTAAAAACCAGAAGACACAGGAAATTGGTGGAGAAGAAGATGGATGAGGTCGGGGCAAGGGGAGGCGCCCACCTCCCATTGTGGGGCGACCGTCCCCAAGGGCCAGGCGCCCGCCTCCCTTCTTTCATTGTGCTTGGGATGTACGTCCCTCCCTGGCAGTAGGGGAGAACAAGTTTTGTTGTTTTCATTTTCGGTTGCTTCAGTTTTCTATTCCTGCATAATCTGTTTCTGCATAACTCTCATTTTGCTTCTGTTAGTTTCAATTTCCATAATTATTCATACTACTAGTTAGTATTATAAAATATAATTAGGACATAAGTTAGCCGATTAAATTTTGAACCCGATTATGATCCGATTTCTCGATTTCTCGATTTCGGTAATTTCGGCAACGGAGCAAGTTGCTCCGAATTCAATGAAAATTAATGTGCTAGCTAAGTTCGACGTGTAGAACGTAGTGTTGAGGTTAGTTTTTCGAAATTACGAGTTTTTACGAAACGACCCGAAATAGGCTAAATTACGGTTAAATTGAATCGGATTGCGTTTTAGTAGATTTAAGACACGTATGGACAATCCGATTGCGATGTTGACGATTATGATTAATGCCGGTTATTAGGAATGGCTTTCGTGACGATTATAGGTGTTTGACTATTCTTCCGTATTTGGAATTTAGTGAATGAATTGATAATGAGGTGGTGTGATTAAATATGATGTTTGCGGCGGTGTATTTATTAACGAATATTTGACGATATGCGATGCGATGATATGTTTATCTTGATGTGGATGAATATGGCGACGTGGACTATATGTCAATTTTGATGAGCGATGATGATGTTTTTATTGTGTTGTTTTTATTGTCGAGTCACATACATTGCATTGGCGACGAGGGGTTTTATGCCAAGCGACGATGGCCTTTATGCCAAGTGTTCCTAATTATGGACAAAGCGACGGGCGCCACATGCATAACATAGTCGTGTCTCATGGAGTCGATTATGTTTATATTTGAGTTGTCTGGCATTGGGTTTTAATTGATGGACGATGTTGAATTGTGATGATATATGATGCTTTGTTTGGTGATGATCTTTATGATGAACATGAAATGAATATGACTTGATAATTTCATGATAACTATGCGATGAATATAAATGATGAGTTTTGTGATGATTTGACTTTGATGAAATGCTTAATGCAAATATGATGTGATAATGTTTGTGACGATGGGCTTTTATGCCAAAAGCTTTGGTGTTGTTGTTTGATGTTGTTGTTTATGATTTCCGTGTTGATTAGTGACTTATTGACTTGTGATGATTTCGTGGTGATGAACGTTTATGTGTTGTTGTGACGATTTATATCGATGAGGTTATGGTGATAAAGTGTAGATTATACACATTAGAATGACGATTAGAGTGAGTGAGTTTTGGATATGTGTTGGAATGCACTTATTAATCTATACCCTTTATAATTCTGAAACTATATATATATATATATATATATATATATATATATATATATATATATATATATATATATGTTATCATGCCTTTAATTATATGTTTTGGAGTATCTCACCCTTTACTTGTTTCGCCGTTACCTTTATACTGGTAACGTGCAGGTTATGAAGACGGAGATTATAGCTGCTATTAGTCGAGTTGGTGTCGCTCTGATACGTAGCACTCGGGGGGAATATTTATGTCGTCTTGTTGTTGTTCTTTTATTGTTATTCCTTTTATGAATAAGAATCATACTTTATGAAAACATGATTTGATGAGGAAGTTTAATAAAGAAGATGTTTTGATTTTTAAGAATCGATTTATGATTTTCGACGATGCTATGTATCCGAGATTTATACTTTAAAGCAAAATTTTTAAAGTAATTTGGTTTTGAAGGTGTGACGCCTCAGTATTGAATTTTTGAAATTTTAAATTACTCTGATTTTTACATATAAAACCTTGGGTAATATTAGGGTGTTACAAGAATAGTAACAAAAAACCTCGCACCGATACGGATCTAAGAGGACAAAACTCTAACAATTTTATTCAAGATAGAGCTCATAAAACATAACCCAAATCTGACTCAATTGTTCAATTCGGATGTTATCAACAATTCTTTGATCTTGAATTCAACCACTTTGATATTTGGAGAAGTTGAATTTGAAGAAGGAATGTTGAAGATGAATTGCTCTCTATGTGTATCTTTCACTCTATTCTTGTTCAGCAACTCAAATGACAAACAAAATCTATTTATATGCGTTAGTGTAAATGAAATGAAAATAAGGCAAAGAAAAAGAAAATTAATTAAAAGTAACAGCACATGAGGGATGCATTGACCGCTCCAGGAGGTAGGGTCGGTGCGTAACTTCCAAAGCCAACGCGTTGGTCTGATTATGTTGAATGTGTCGACTTAAACAGGGGAGTGCGTCGACACAGCCTTTTTGATTTTAGCTTCCAGACTTCATTTGCTTTTGCGTCGACTCAGGGGTCGGCACGTAACTTCTAGAGGGTTACCCTTAAATGTGCATTGTCTGGAAGGTATTGTGCGTCGACACATTGGATCCTTTTCTTGTTTCTCTGTTTTTCTCCTGACATCCAGCCTTGTAGCACGCACGTACACATCTTGGGGCTATTGCCTTCATTAAAACTTGAGCATCCATTTACATACTTAAGTTTGGTTCCTGGAGTGGCCATTCCCCGCAAGTTTAAAGTTCATACTTTTTTTAAGTACGATGGCATTTCTTGTCCGAAGCTTCATCTGAAGTCCTATGTTCAGAAGATTCAACCACACAATGCTTACAATAAATTATGGATGCATTTATTTCAAGAGAGTATGTCCGAAGCATAGTTAGAGTGGTATTACCAGCTAGAAAATACTCACATTCATACCTGAAATGATTTGGCAGATGGTTTCTATAAACAGTATCAGTATAACGCTGAATTGGCACTAACCCGCATGCAACTGCAAAGTATGTCTATGGGCCGTGATGAGAAGTTCAAAGATTACGCCCAAAAATGGAGAGATCTAGCAGGCAGAGTCCAGCCACCCTTGTCTAATAGGGAATTGGTTGACATGTTCATGGGAATACTGACAGGCCCATTCTTTAATCATCTAATTTGAAATTCTTCAGCTGGATTCACCGAGCTGATATTGACAGGCGAACGTATTGAAGCTGGAATCAAGAATGGAAATATTCAAGTCGAGACATCTTCAAATGCTGCAAAAAGATATTTTGGTGGGAAGAAAGAAGCCAATGTTGTGTATGCTCAGAAGAACCGTGACAAAGATGATTGCCAGCAATCTATAGGGGCAGTCCTGATCTCCAATCCCACACTAGTGCAACCTCAACAAGATAACGCGCGTAGACAAAATACGCTAAGAAGACAGTTTACGAAGATCAATATGTCATTGTCTCAAGCATTACAACACATGTTAAAAGCAGAGCTGATTACTTTTAGAGATCCTCCTCAGTATGTAAACACATCCTCTCCGAAGTAAAATCCCAATGCAAGGTGTGCATACCACTCCAATAACCCAGGGCACGACACCAACAACTATTGGTCCCTTAAGAACAAAATTCAACACATGATTGAAGCTCAGGAAATTGAATTCGACCCTCCTATCAAAACTCTAAATTTGATCAACGCACTGATGCCCGATCATGGTAAGAGTGCCAACGCCATTGATAATGACTCAAATGTCTTTGTTGTGAATGAGTTAACCACTCCCTTGATGACTTTTAAGAAGAATCTGCTACAAGCCGACTTATTTCCATGATGTTTTGACAATTGTCGTTACTGAGCATCCGAACCCAATGGATGTGCCTGGTTGAAGAGAGGTGTTTAACTCCTGATAGACAAATGAGAAGTGTTATTCATGAAAACTTCGTCTGTAGAGAGCTTGTGCATAGATTTTTCCAAGAACTTGAAAATCGAAGATGTAAGTGAAGCCATACTAGAAGTCTGGGATGCCTTGGGGCAGCCAAGTTGGAAATTTGATTTCATGGTGAAATATACTGCCCCTAAAAGCTACAAGATTGCAATTGAATACATCAAAGAAACCAGATAGGGAGATGACGACTATCCCAAAGAATATGTTGATGTGAATATGATAAGGATCGCCTCTTCCGACCCTACACCTAGAGTGGCACCTCTAATTATTACCTCGCCCAGACTAGTTCCTTATTCCTCTGACAAAGCTATACCTTGGAATTATGGAGCCGAAGTTTAATACTATGACGTCAAGAAAGAACCATTAACCATTGAAGGAAATATAGTTAAAGCTTCTAGTCTTGATGTCGATAATATCGTCGGATCAAGCAAAGTGACTAGAACTGGAAGAGCATTTTCTCCAAATATCTCTCATCCAAAAGACATTGTTGCACCATTCCGTATTCTTGCTGTTGAGCCAACTCTCGGGGCTCGAGGAAAAGAGAAAGTGACTCAACATGCTCAGACGAAAGTACCAAAGGAAGTTGTTGAAGATACCTCTAAGCAAAAGATGGAGGAAATCCTGAAGATCATTAAGAAAAGCGACTACAATGTTGTGGAGCAGTTGGGACAAACCCCATCTAAGATTTCCATGCTAGCATTGTTGCTGTGTTCCGAGGCTCATGCTAAAACCTTGGTGAAGTTTCTAAACAATTCTCACATACCGCAGGAAACTTCTGCTGACCAATTCAAACGTTTTATTGCTAGCCTGACCGTAGACAATGGCTTGGGTTTTTACAATGCTTATTTGACTCATGCCGGAAGAAAACACAACAAGGCCTTGCACATCTCTATAGAGTGTAAGGGAATTACATTGTCTCATGTATTGGTGGATACTGGATCTTCTTTAAATTTCCTACCCAAGAATGCTCTCGACAGACTTTATGCTTAAGAAGTGGTCATGAAACCCAGTGACGTAATCGTAAGAGCCTTTGATGGTTCGATGAGAATAGTACTTGGAGAGCTCAACCTGCCGACCAAAGTGGGTTCCCAGACTTTTGATTCTACTTTCTTTTTGATGGATATTCGTCCAGCTTATTCTTGCCTTCTCGGATGCCCCTGGATACATGGGGAAGGCGTTGTTACCTCCACCCTGCATCAGAAGTTGAAGTACCCAGCAAAGGGGAAGATCGTTACAGTATGCTGAGAAGAAGAATATATGGTAAGCCATCTGCAGTCATTCTGGTAGATTGAAATGGAAGGAAAATTTTTCGAGACTCACTGTCAGGCTTTCGAAGTAGTTCCACGAGTCATTCCTGTTAATGATCCTATCACTCCTAAGATTACTAGAGTTCCACCAAAGATGGCCTCGCTAAAGGACACCGGAGCTATAGTTGAAGAAGGAGGTTGTACTGTTTGGGGTCAGCTACCCAAGTTTCTGCTCAAATCTGAAGTCTGGTTTAGGCTTCACTTCTAAAGGTCATATGATGGTACGCCGCGAATGTGCTGGTGGGCCCCCGTGCCGCATCAACAAGAATGGAGTTCAATATATAGAAGACGATGGTGGTGACTTCGACATCAACAATTGGATCTTCCCAACTCCCGCCGATGGACTCAACAATTGGACGACTAAGGATGTTATGCCAATCTCCTTTAAACAGGAGTAATTGTTTTTCTGTTTTATGCTTTTATGCTTTATAGTTTCGAACAATAAAACTTTAAGCCTAGTGCCTTGCTCGGGGCATCACGGCTCATTTGTGAGGGTTGTTATTTGTCATTCGCATATTTTCATTCAATAAATCATTGGACGTTTGCATTCAAATATTGTGCTCCCTGTCTTTATTTTTACTCTATCACCTTTTTCAAAAGCTATGTGTTCTTACACACAAACACATAATAAACTGCAGATCCACATTCACTCCGGATCCCATTGATAACGACTATGTTATTGCTAAATATGACTTCGATAATCCGATCTACCAAGCCGAAGACGAAGGCGAAGAAGATTGTGAAGTGTCGGGAGAACTTGCGATACTACTACATCAAGAGGAAAGGGCTATACAGCCAAATAAAGAGTCGGTCGAAGTTGTGAATCTAGGTACCGACAAAAATAGAAAAGAAATCAAGATAGGAACGGGTCTTGAGAACACTATTAAGGAAATTTTGATCCAAATGTTGCGAGATTACATTGAGATTTTTGATTGGTCTTACGAAGACATGTCAGGTTTAGATACCGACATTGTGGTACACCGACTACCAACAAAAGAAGGTTTTCTCCCTGTGAAGCAGATGGTTCGTCGTATTTGTCCAAAGATGTCTGAGAAAATTAAAGCCGAAGTTATGAAGCAATTCAATGCAGGTTTCTTAGTCATCATTTCTTATCCACAATGGGTTGCGAACGTGGTACCAGTAAGTAAGAAAGAAGGCAAAGTGTGCATGTGTGTAGATTACCGAGATCTGAATAAGGCGAGCCCGAAAGACGATTTTCCGCTTCCACATATTGATGTCCTGGTTGACAACACCGCTCAGTATAAGTTTTTCTCTTTCATGGATGGTTTCTCTGGTTACAATCAGATCAAAATGGCTCCCGAAGACATGGAAAAGACTACTTTCGTTACATAGTCGGGCACTTTCTGTTACAAAGTCATGTCGCTCGGATAGAAGACTACCCGCGCAACATATCAGCGTGGTATGGTAGCTTTATTCCATGATATGATCCATCACGAGACAGAGGTCTATGTCGAAGACATGATAGCTTGATCACAAACTGAAGAAGAACATCTTGATCATTTACGTAAGGTGTTTGATAGACTGAAGAAATACAAATTATGTCTGAATTTGAGCAAATGCACATTTGGAGTCAGATCCAGAAAACTCATGGGATTCATTGTCAGTGGTAAAGGAATCAAAGTTGACCCTGCTAAGGTCAAAGCTATTGAAGAAATGCCATCTCCCCATACCGAGAAAGAAGTTAGAGGTTTCTTAGGACAACTGAATTACATTGCCAGATTTATTGCACATCTAACTATTACTTGTGAGTCGATCTTCAAGTTACTGAAGAAAGATCAAGTAGTAGAATGGAATGACGATTGCCATACAGCTTTTGAAAAACCCAAAGAGTACCTACAAGAACCTCCTATCATGATGCCACCAGTTGAAGGAAGACCTCCTGCACCCTGTGAATGTAGACATAGTTAAACAATACTACACATAAACAAGACCCGCTAGGTCTACTGACCTAGGAAAAATAAGGGCGTACTGGCGAACCAAAAGGGTTCGGGAAAAAATTACGAACATATAACAAAAAATGTACACCCGACAAGTCAAAAACCTGCAAAGATGGCTTGGGCAAAAAAGGGTATCCCGGTAGACTGAAAACCCGAAAGGGCGGTCTAGGCAAAAGTTAGGGATTAAAGCGTATGACTATGTCTCGTCAAGATCATCTACTTACAAACTACGCTATTATGAACTCCAAGATTTAAATGGCGCAAATCAATCCAATCACCTTCTTCTAGCATCAAGGAGATGAGATGGTCGAAAATATATGAGCAATAGCAGAGTTGAAACTCGATGAGATTTCTTCCATATAGCTTTTACTATTTTCCAAATGTTTCCGATGATTTCCTCTTACTAGGATATTTTTATCTTTGTACATGAATTGCATGTTTATAGGCCTACTTTTCAAAATTAATATAATTCCCCTTTTCCAGTTTCAAACTTTTTACTTTTATCTATTTTGTTTGCATAAGTCCAATGATTACTTTGAATGATTATATGCATCTAACAATAAATATCTGTTCACAAATACACGAAAAGCGAAAAGAAACAACAATTACTACAGGCTCTAGGAATTGAGATGACAACCCAAGTCACCAACGCATCCCCCGCATAGTCAGTTTCACAGAAATATTCCCACAGAATAATCTCTACAATCCCCACAGAGCCATCTCTCCCTCGATAAAGACCGACTTCCCAACAAGATTACTACACTATCATATCCTCAGCATGATCATCCCCTTACAGCAGTGTCCATATTTCTGCTTGTTACAATAGTCCCCGAGAAGTAGCAAGACAATTTCCATCTCATCACATTAGTTCCTGAGCAGTGACCATATCAACTCATCACGTTAGTCCCCGAACAATGATCATATCAACTCATCACGTTAGTCCCCAAGCAGTGATCATATCAACTCATTATGTTAATCCCTGAGTAGTGATCATATCAACTCATCATGTTAGTCCTTGAGTAGTGATCATATAAACTCATCATGTTAGTCCCCGAGAAGTGACCATGTCAACTCATCACTTTAGTCCCCGAGAAGTGATCATATCAACTCATCACGTAAGTCCCTGAGCAGTGATCATATCAACTCATCATGTTAGTCCCAGAGCAATGATCATATCAACTCATCACGTTAGTCCCCGAGCAGTGATCGTCTCAACATCATCATGTTAGTCCCTGAGCAGTGATCGCCTCAACATCATCATGTTAGTCCTCGAGCGGTGATCGTCTCAACATCATCACGTTAGTCCCCGAGCAGTGATCGTCTCAACATTATCATGTTAGTCCCTGAACAGTGATATTATTCACGTCAATCCCCATGCATTTAATGTCAATTTTGTTACATTGGTCCCCGATCAGTAACATATCATCAACTTATTATGTCTGTCTCCAAGAAGTAATAAGCTATTCAAAGTCGCATCATTCCCCAGCAAGGGTTATTTCTTCAAAAAAACATACACAAGATATTCATCCCCAGCTGAGTATCACTCAAAGATTATCATCTTCCCATAACATCAATATCCAAACCCGAAACTTGGTCAGGTAGTACATCGGAGGAATCTACATCTCTCTTACCCCCCCATTCAGGGTCTCCAACAACTATATCCCCAAGCAGAAGTCGAAGATCCCCAGCAGAACATTCCCATCTTCTTCAATATGGATACGTCTTGAAATACCATAACATCTATATTCATACATCATTCATAAAAATCATAACATGTGCATACATAATTCTCGAGAGCATCATTACATACTTGCATGCGTCATAATGTGCATAAAACTAACCTCGTTCTTTCAGGTTAAATTCTCAAACAGGCGAAAATTATTTGCAAACTTCTAGACAGAAGGTCATATATTAATGCCCGAAACAAGACGGGAAAACTATTTGAACGACCAAGTCAGTATGAACCCCCGAGACCAGACAGGTATACCAAACGAAGCAACTTGTAGATTAATTCTCGAAACAAGATGGGGCGATTAATCTACACAATCAAACGGTATGAAGTCCTGAAACTAGGCGGGTTTAACAACAAACAGCAGGATACAAATTAGTACCCAAAACAAAACGGGGAAACTACCTATATCCTGACGAATACTCAACTCAGATGAAACTGATACGAAGGTTTATTCTGACTCTCCTATCATCAACATCTCCAAATGGAATCTTTAAGCCCATCTCCGACTACACATTGTTATCTCTCCACCTGCAGAATGTTGCATATCTGGTTAAAAATCAATATGTACTAATAACTTCATTCAAAAGTGTAGCGGCAAAAACAGCGAGTATAAGCCGTTGAATTGACTTAACTCAAAAAGTAACGAAAGAGTCACCACCGCGCTTTTATTTTATCCAAAGGACTAGGAAAAAGAGCGAATAAAATCCTTAAAAAAAATATCAGAGATCTGGGACCGGGGGTTTGTTATGCAAAGCGAAGGTGTTAGGCACCCAAAGCATCTACGGTACTCCACAAGAACCTTTTTGAAAATTTGTATATGTGTGCTAAAAAAGAGTATATGTACAGAATGGATGGTGGGGGGAGAAAAGAAGTATTTTTTATAATTTTTGGTTTGATAAAACTTCTAATGAGTTCCAGGCCAACATACCAACAATGTGCAATGTTGAAATCAAAACCAAGTAGTTCGGCTAAAGAAGACCAAAATTGTGTGTTGGTTTATTTTGAGAAAATGTTAGTTTAGAAAAGCTACAAAGAGCTCAAAAAATTTGAATAAGGTTAGGTCTTTTTTAGTCTTAACCAAAAGTCGTCAAATTATTATTAAATGGATTGGAAGTTTATTAAGAAAAGAAGTTTGAAAATGCATGGACCTAAGTCCAAGTTTTTTTTATGAAAGTGGTTCGAGTTTCTGAAATAAGAATCCTTTGAAAAAAAAGAGGGAAGGTTTTGAAAATTAAAGAATGGGGAGGAGATGAAGAGGCTAACCTAAGTGCATAAAGTAAAAGGTAAGGGTAAATAAAGATCTAACCAGGTGAGAAGACTAGTACTTGACATTAAGAGCCAATACCATATCTCATCCTTTGGATTACCATATAAACAACAAATAACCATACAAAAAACCAAGCTTCGGATAAGTCAATGCTTTTAGGTGAATTCTGGTCTTGAGAAAAATGGGCAGAATAACGGTTGTATTTGGAGGAAATCCACTCTTAATCGAGTATAACGGATCAACGTGCATATAAAGATAATAACCAGACAAGACAGAATAACACCAAAGGCATAGAGATCTCCAAGCTGAGCTAGAGGTCCTAATCATAATTCCAAAGATCAAGCTCCAAGCTCAAGGATAGTAACCAAGTCCAATTAAAAGTTTTTTATGTTTAGGTTGAATTATTAAGTGTTTTTGGAAAAGAAAAATAAATCTCAAGTGAGCAAATTGAAAATAACAAGAAAGTAAAATGATCAAGTGAGCAAAGGAAAAAATGACATAGAAAATAAAATGCTCAATTGAGCAAAGAAAAAATGACATGAAATGTAAAATGCTAAAAAAAGTGCATAGAAATAAAAAGCGTAAAAGTAAATGCGGAAAGTAAAGAGCGGAAAATAAAAGCAATTAATAAAGGTTAGCAAGATGACCATCTTGAAACTTGTCAAGTATATCATCGAATTGTTAATTGTTAGTCGTCAGCAAGGTGACCATCTTGAAACTTACGCATGAAGACTTGCCAGAAGCTTGATAGTATCAATGCGACCATATGACAAGTTTCAATTGTTTTTTGTCAAGTATATCACCGGTTTTAGAATTATCACATCACTTGATCAAACATGATTGAGAATTTCAAATGGACAAGGTTAGTGGAAACTTGCCAGAAGCTTGACTAGAAATCAACGCGACCACACGACAAGCGCCACAAGTGTTGAACCAAGATCAAAGCTCAAGTTATCTTTTGGGGCTTATGTTAGAACATTAAAGTTCATGCCACCAATTGATCACTTTCTCCGAATCGGGACAAAAAAAATAAGATGAAGAAGAAGAAATAATTTCCAAGTTTATTTTACATCAGACGAATTTATTCAGTCTAACTTCGTCAAAATCAATCAACTCTCTTAGTGGATTTGGTCAAGAGACCTATCAACACCCAAATTCCATTGATGTTGAGGAAATTTGTGACTCTAAAATAAATTCAAAAAGTCAGCAAAATAAAACGGAAACAAAAATCAAATAAAAGGATTAAAGGTAATTTTGAAATTAGGTTATTTAATTGGACTTTATTGACGAAATACACATCAAAATAAAATTCCAAGAAAATTACCCAAAGTGAAACAGAGGTCAACAAGAATTGACAATTTTTAAAAGAATTTTTTAAAGTCAAAAAGTATTTTTAGAAAACAAAATAAAAGGTGACATAAACCAAAAATGGAAAAAAATAGTAAAATAAAAATAAAAATAAAATGAGGTCACCAATATTTGTCAAGTGACCATTGGATCCTTCCATAATTTTTCCAGAATTTTAAAACAATTAAAAATATCAAATAAAAGAGACAAATAATAAAAAATATCAAATCTAAAAATAAAATTATAAAAAAATAAAATTCAGAAAGATAATAT
Organism: Vicia sativa; assembly: GCA_021764765.1. Lineage (NCBI taxonomy): Eukaryota > Viridiplantae > Streptophyta > Magnoliopsida > Fabales > Fabaceae > Vicia > Vicia sativa. Next base: position 104,698,983 of record CM038797.1, on the reverse strand, counting down.
TTCAAAATATTATTGTGAATTTTTTCATAATTTTTGGACCAGAAATGAATTTTATATGATTTTTTGAAGATTAAAATATTTAAAATATAAAATCAGAAAATAAAAATAAAAGCCAAAAAATATGGGCCATCTGATCATAGTCAAAACACGTGAGTAATCACATCCAATGGACATGGCGCGTTGTGCTTGATATGGACCTCCTTGGTTTTCACACCGGATTAAAATTAAATTAAAATTTAAAAAATAAATCAGAAGCAATGTCACACGTTGGATTGATATTGACTAATAAAGGTAATCAAATCCAAGGGCTCCTATTACGCGTGCACGGTAAGGTAAAGTCACCAGATCCAGTTTGAAAAACTTACATGTCATGCTTTCATTGGTTGTCTTCAACCTCCAGCAATCCTCCATACGTGATTTCTCAAACTGTAAAATCAATAGCAATGGGTGGTATCCTTGAATTCGTCTCTTCAAGACGATCTACACCACATGCTCGCGAAAAATTTATTTACACTGAGTGAAGAGAATTTTGGAAAAAACTCAAATAATAGCGAATAGGATTTTGATGGATTTCTCAGTCAATACTTGATGAAAATGCAAATGGTGAAGATCACAAGGATCAGGGAGATGACGAGAGTGCAATGATGTTTTATTTTGCAAGGTTTGGTGGAGATTCCTACCTGAACGAAGTTCACTTTCATAGGTCTAAAACTGGACTTGGATAGCACGATTTAGGAAGCTTCAAGGCACAATTCTTGTTCTGTTAGCTTCAGTGAGGTTCAAGGAAGAAGAATGAATGGTTAATTTCAAACTGGAATGGCTTTGAGAGTGAAAACGAAGTTGTAGGAAATCAGGTTCGAGAGTGAGTTTGGCAGGGGTTTTCTGGCTATCAAAGCTTTAGGAAATGAGTGGAATGACTTGCTTATTTATAGGATAATTGAATAGGATCAAAAGGGAAGGTGAATGATACAATTTGGATCAAAATCATGCACACTCTTGGTCATGAGGAAAGTGTGACTTCATGTGCATCAAAACTCAATCATTCCTTGTGTTTTGATGTGCTAATTAATCCTGGGAAGTTTCTAATCACAATTAGTCACGAAAATAAGGCTTAACTTGGCTTAAAAACAAGTTACACACGCAAATGAACAAACTGATGGTGAGTGTAAAACAGATTTTGGCTCAAAATTTGAACTGAGGCCAAATCCAATTCCTTTGTGCGTTTTCTGATTTTCCTTGAGTCAAATGAAGTATTCAAAGAGTAGAACACAGTTCAAAAAGAAACAAATCAAATGGATGCTTGAGTTGCGAGATTGAGCCTTTAGGATTCTTGCAAAATCATTGATTCTTCTTCAAACTTTCCCTTCCAATCAAATTTTGCTCTTTATTTTCAAAGATGATATGAAGTATACCTCTCAAAGAAAATTTGGCAAAAATAATCACTCAAAAATTCCAAAATTGAGAAAGTTATGATCTTATGTATTTGATGAAAATTTGTGTAATGACCTATAATCTTTTGACTTCTTCAAGCAACTTTCAAACACTTTCAATCTTCAAGGCTTAAATGGAGATAAAGTTCACATCTTCAAGATTGTTGTGCAAAAAGAATAACCTCAAAATGATAAATGATGATCAAGATATGATCTTTTGAAGTTGATTGACCAACAATTAAGAAATTCATCAAGGACTTGTAATCTTTTGACATCAAAAGCAAGCTTCCATGCATTTTCTATTCCCACCAATTGAAATAAGTTGTATTAGACATCCTTAGGTTTATTTTGAAATAAAAATGAGCTCAAGGAGACAAGGGATGACCAAGTTATGATCCTTTGAAGTCATACAAGATGAATGAAGCATCAATAGAGAGAGTGGAGAATCATATACTTCTAAAACAATCTTCTCATCAATAAAACTCCTTGGATCCAAGAATATTAATATTAGAAGTCCTCTTAATAATTAAATGACTTTGAAATCATCCACAAACTTCCTACAAACACCAAGATATGATCCTCAGAAGTCCAAAACCCTAACTTCAGGATAGATGGCGATAAAGTGGTGAATTCTTTGAACTTGATGTTATCTTTCAAATATAAAGCATATACTCAAGATGAGAGGCCATGGTAGATGATAAGATAAGTCTTCAATGGGAGACAATACTTTCAAAAATTATTGAGAATTGAGGAGAAAAGGCATGGAAATAAACACATGAACCTATTGACTCCTTAAATAAGCAACTTGTGCACCATTTACTACAATATTTAGCAAGAAAAGTGTACACATATTATTATTAGCCAAGTATCAATCATCACACGCAAGAATTGACCTCATACATAAGGTGCTTGGTTATCTTATAAGGGAAAATCCAAAGATGAGAGAGAGAGAGGTAGATTCAAATTGTGATCTTTGTGCCATGCAATGGTTTGAAGTATTAGAGAATCTTAGGGGGAAAAACTGGGGTACAACAAAAAGCTACCGTGGAGTCTAACGTACGACTCACTCCCCAGCATCATCTTATCCAAATGGCATTTATAAGCTCATTCCAGTACATCATCAGCCAACGGTCTCACTCTATACACCAGTGAGTGCAAATTTCAGGGGCACTCGAGTGTTCAATCATCTTCTACCTTCAGGTCATTAAAGGCAAGCATCCCAAACTCATGCTTCAGGTACAAGAAGATTGAACAAGGGCAACTGTTATACCCTAAAATTTGTCCTCCTATTTTTCAAACCAATACACATCTTTATACTCAAGAGTTCCTCAAGGGTTGGCCAGATGGACCCTCTCCTAAGCAATCAACCCATAACTAGGGTTTTGTTTCTCTCAAGTCAAAGATGGTTTATATTGCCTCAAGTGAGAATCATGCCTCCTCATATGTCTCAAGGTATCACCATGCCGAGTTTCAATTCTCACAGCTCAAGTTTTCTATATCAATTGCTTAGATGGTTGTGTTCGCGTTAAAAAGTGACGTGCTAGGGAATCGAATCTGAATTCGGATCCTCTGGCTCGAAACGATTTACTCTTTTGATTTGTTTATAAAGATGCCGCGAGCATCAAGATTTATTATTTTCAACACAAGAAAAGATGATTTAATGATTATGAAAAAGGGGAAAGCTGTTAATACCCTCAATTGATTATGATATGCATCACGACTAGCGTGAACTAGACGTAACGCATTGGGGAGATTCCGGGTAAGGGGGTTTGTTATATAAAGGGAATAGATGAAGCACCCTAAATATATATGGTTATCTATAGCTTTATATATGAATATGTTTGATATGTTTGTGTGTTTTAAATTGCTATTTCTATGATTGGGAAAGTTTCTCCTTTGGATTTTATGAAGGATTGATTATGTGGGATCCTAGTGTTTGTTATTATTGTGCTCGCAAAGATCTTTGGATCTTCTGCATACATATCCCCTAATGGGAATCAGAGCATTTGTAGCTCGGATCTAAAGGGATCTATGGTTTGTTTGGTCTGAGGGAGGAAGAAATTTGCTCGGCAAGGGTGAGACCTTGTGCCTACGTATTCTCAAAGGGATGTTGAGAAAGTCAGAGCAATCGTAGTTCCCACTTATGCTAGTGGAAGCAACGGGATGTTAGTAAGAGACATAGACAAATGTCATCTTAATGAAAAAATGTATCTAATTTATTTCATCACATACATTTTGAAAAGTTGATTGATTAAAATCTTTCATCGTAAGTTATAGGTGTTTTGCTTGAGTGTACAAGCGTTACCACTTACATGTTTAAGAAAGATGTTTGGAAAAAAAATGATTGAATCTTTTAATTGTAAGCATTGGGTGTTTTGCTTGAGTGTACAAGCGTTACCACTTACAGATTAAGAGATGTTTTTGTTTGAAAAGTTTTTTTTGATTGTATGTGATGTGATAGATGAGATACTTCTTCCATAGAGATGATAAACGTCTAAATCTCTAGGAGAAATTGATTGGATTAGGGGATGCTTTTAAGAAGCCCATGGGTCCTTGTATTGTTAGCCCAAGAGGAGGCATTCCGAGGGTCATCGAGGGTCCTTCTATGAAGCTCAAGAGGAAGCTATAGGGTATGGTTGACTTTGTCTTTAAAAGGGATTTCACCGGGAAACCATCCTTTTGGAATTAAGAGCAATTTCACCGGGAAATTATACTCTCAGGGTTCTATCTTAGCGCGGGTGATTCTTTGTATTGGAAGCCCAATAGGAGGCTGTTAAGAGATTTCCTGGTCTCTTTCTTTGTATGATGCCCAAGAGAAGGCTAAACTCAACGAGGAGTTCTTTTGAACGAAGCCCAAGAGGAGGCTGACTCAACAGGGGAGTGTTGTCTTATATGAAGCCTAAGCGGAGGCTAAACTCAGATAAATGAGTTTTCTTATATGAAGCCTAAGAGGAGGATGAACTGAGATAAATGAGTTTTCTTATATGAAGCCTAAGAGGAGGCTGAACTCAGATGAAATGAGTTACCTTGTACAAAGCCCAAGAGGAGGCTATTTGTGGGGAACCTATTGGTTAGACTAGTTGTTATGTTATAACTAGACAGTTGTATAAACAAGTGTGTGTGATATGTATTCACAGGAGTTTATGAAGGAAATATAAACAGATGCATGATGTTTATTTACAAGAGTTTATGAAGGAAATATAAACAAGTGTTTGTGAAACGAACGTTTAAAACGAGTGTAACTTGATTATTTACAAGTTTGAATTGTGTACAAGGAAGTAAATATGTACACGAACGAGTATTTATGTACAAGGAGTTGTGGATGTACATAGTAGGGTTGGGACTTACACCGTAAATGAGGCCCATTGGTTTTAAAAGCAGTTACACCGGGAATAATGCTCCTTTCAATACCAATGGTATTCAGTATATATACAAACGAAACGGAAACAAACGATCGAAGTTTGTCTGTATTTGAGTATTTACAGAAGTATCTGTATTATGTACAAGTAAAAATAGATGTGTACATAAAAGAATTGGTTATGTACAAGGAAATAATTATGTACATAAAAGAATGTTTTTGGGACTTACACCGTGAGGGAGGCCCATGATCGATTTAAGAAATTCGAGAGGAAACGAATTCGGTTTTATCGTTTAAATCGGATCGATCATGGAAAAAAATGTGAGTTTGATGAAAATTTTTGAAGAAAGATCTTGAAAGTGTTTTTGAAAAGTGAAATATACTTACAAGAAGTTTTGAAAAGAATCAGGCTTCGAAAGTTTGAAAAAAATCACCTTTAAAGGTGTTTTGAAAAGTACTCAAAAGTACCGTTTTCGGCTCGATAAAAATATAATCGGATGAAAGTTTTTGTGAAAATTTTTGACACTATCTTAAAATAGATACATTAATTGACAAGTGTACAAAAAAATCACCTCAAAATGAGGAGTTTTGATTGGGTTTTGAAAAGGTCAAAGTTTATAAAAAAATATGAAAAAATTACAAAGTTTGGTAAAAAAATGGTCCCAAGGCTGTTCGAACCCGGGACCTCAAGGCAAGGCAAGGTATAAATGACTTAAGAGTGAGCTGGCAACAGCTGGGGCGGCAATACATCCGTGTATTGAAGTCAAACAATGAAATTATATTTTAAAACGGATATTTGAATTTGAAAAAACGCGCGCAGTGTTCATCTTCCTCCTCCAATCTTCATTCAATCCTAAATCCTTCGTTTCTTGATGAAATCAAAAGATGTAAACATCAAACTTAATCGTTTTTAGCTCAGGAACATGATGATGTCCTTTAATTTCATTTATTTTAAGCCTAACATGATTAAATTTCTCAAGAACACGAAGAACCCTAAAACTGAAAATCTTAATTGAAATCGTGTATGGTGAATGATTTTGTCAATTGATTGAGGGTTATTGATCGTTGATAGTGCAGAAACAAAATGGCCAAGAGTTTTTTGAACTGGAATCAAAGAATCATAGAGTTTGAAGTTCGTGTTCTTACCTGTTCAAGCTGAGATCGAAATCGATGAAGGAGTGTTTCCAGCTATGATTTTATGATTCTTAGAGCACCAACGGCCTTCAAGGATCATGTGAGGATGGTCTGCTCATCACGAATTTGTCTGGATCATCTTGACCAAGTCGACCTGCAGTTTGCTCAAAGTGAAACTTGAATTCGTGGTTAATGGAGTTACAAACCAAATATGATGGTTTGGATCATTCATATGGAGTATATTGATGATGTTTGGATGATCAAAACATAACTAGCTCGAGCCAAACTATGAATTTGAAGTTTAAGGCAGTTTTGGCAAGTTTGTGAACATGGAGTGCAAAATCTGTTTTTTAGCTTTACCTATGTTGCTTTTAAATTACAAACCAATTACATATGATATTTACAACATGTTAGACACCAAACATCTTATGTTTCTTCACAAGTTTTCAAAAATGCAAGATTTCTCCAATTACACTATGTTTCTTGATTTTTAAGAAAGAAGAGAGAAAGCATGTTCTTGCATAGCTTTGGTGTGTTTTGAAATTGCAAACAAGACCTCTATTTATAGGTCACAAGTTCTGAATGGTAAGTACAAGAGATTGGCTTTGGTATTTACAAGTTGCCTTAGAGGGCAAGGAAGTCATTTTTACATTAAATGCAAAAGGAAGCTTCCTTTTAACCATGGTTAATTTCTCAACTTGATCTTATCCCATCATAATTACTCTCCATCTGATTTTTTATCAGCTCTAACTCTTTTTCCAAGGTGGCATAGCTTCTAGAAGAAAAACTCAAAAATGACCTATAATCTTGAACTTTGTACTTGAAAATCAAGGATTTTGGAGCTCTATGTTTCAAAATCAAATGTATAGCTAGACTCCATGGATTTGAGAGTTATTGGACATTTTGGAAAGCTTGTTTCAAGGTATACAACTTTCATGTTTTGAGTTTTTTCCAATTCAAAGTGGAACTATGTGAAAAAATGCCATGAAGTTTGGAAAAAGTATGAAATTTTAACACTTGAAAAATTTTCTAAGTATTGAAAATTTTGACTTTTTGTTGACTTTTCCAAATTTCTTGATTTTTTATGATCATGATGGATCATTTGAAGTATTTTGATGATGGAAAAATTTTTGTTTTGAAAAAGTTGACCAAAAGTAAAAGTTTGACTTTTCAGTGCAGATGAAATTTCATCAGATGATTCAGAAATTGACTGATGAATTATGTGAACTTCTGTGATGTTTTGAATCCAGAAATTAGGTCAACATGTTGTATCTAAGATATGAAGATCAATCTCTAATCAAAAAAGTCATTCATTGATCAAAAAATCAGAAATTGCTCATCCTCGATGAAAACCCTAATTGGTCGATCCTTGATAGATCATGAGGAAAATTTGACATCTGAAGATCAGAGGTTGATGATTTGATCAAGATAGATCAAATGAGGTGAATAAAACTCAAACCCTAATTGATTTCCTCTTGAATCAGATGAAAATTTTGTGAAACCCTAATTTTGACCTGTGAAATTCACACCCGATTAATTCTGTTCTGGACTGTTAAAGATGAAATGATGAAAATATAAGGTGGTATATTAGGTCAAAAATTGGGGTATGACAGGTTGAAAATAAGTTTTATTGGACAAAAAGTCAACTATGGTCAACATAAAGTCAAACTTCATCATTTTTTGTCAACATCAAGATTTTGAAGTAACATTCGTCATTTGATCAAGGGATGATCATGATTCTTTAAGAAAATTCAAAGAATGATCAAAAGTCAAAAGTTTTTAAATTAGGGTTTCTTAAGGTAAAGTCAACAGAACTTTGACCAGGCATAACTTTCACATACTTCATCAGAAATTTTTCCACCATAGTTAATTTTGAAGGAAATTCAATTCTCTACAACTTTGTATCTCATAAGCTTTGTCCAAAAATGCTTCGTTTGAGAGATATGAGCCAAGATATTATAGGTCCTCATAAAATTCAACAAAAAGCCATCTTTTTCCAAAGAAGTGTACATGAGCATGGAAGATTCAATTAAGATGAAACCAAAAGGAGAATTTAGAGGACATCTTAATATTTCTAAAAAATCGAAGAACTCTCTCAAATGATGAAAATTGAGCAAGTTATGGTTTGAGCAATTTTGGAAATTTTGAAGAAATGCATGAAGAAAATACTGATCAAACTTGAAAAAATTTCAAATGGGCCTTGGTTTTTATGATCTGAACTTATTCCTAACATGATCCATGACCTATAAGCTCAATTACACGTCCTCCTTTCATTTACTTAATTTATTTTTGAATTATTTCCTTTAAATTCAATTTTAAATAAAATAAAATGCACGGAAGGAAGTCATGGCGTGTTAGGCTTGGTTTCTAAGTTCCTTTAGGTCCAAGAAAGTCCACGAAAGATGGCAAGAAGCATACAAGGAATGATTGCATGAATATTGGCAAATTTTGGAAATATTACATTTGATTTTTAATCAAATATTTTCTCATTAAGACAATATATTTTCTCACAAGTCTTGACCTAATTTTGTTCCTCTATATATACACAACAAGACCAAATACAAAAAACACGGATTGCATCCTCAATAAACCCTAGCCAAAGCTCTCAAAATTTTCAAGTTTAGGGCAAGGTCGAATTTCAATTTCCAGCCGCTTTCAAGCCAAACCAAGCATTCATTCATCCTCCTGAGCCTTCCAGGAACCGATCCAAGCCTTTACACCATCACAAAGCATCCCATAATCGTGCCATTCAATTGCACCGGTTTGGTAAAACTTCTTGAAATCGATTTTAATTTTCCATGCAATTTTTACATGTTTGATGTGTTTGTTCATGTTCAGGATGTTTGTTAGAACAGGTACAACGTGTTACAAGTAAGCTTTGAGGCTTAAATCATGTTCTGCCATTGTTAGGGCATGAAGAACTGTGACCTTCAAACCCATTTATACATGGATTTTTTAGGACAAACCAATGCCACCAATCCATTCGCATGGGTCAATTTATGGGGGTAGGCTTAAGTTATTGTCCTGATTCTTACTATTTTGCAGGTTTTGCATTTGGAGTGGTCAGAGAAGACGATCGGAACTCATCTTCGACGTCTCTGACCTTGGTTGACCGGCAAGGGCATGCATGGCTGCGTGCGATTGGATCATTTAAATTCCCTGGGCCCCAACGCGCGTTTTCATTTAAAAAATGATTTTTCTGAATGTGAAATTGCATATATATTTATCTTTGTGTATTAATTCATGGATGTATCACCACCCCAATGGTTCAACATGTGCGCGCTACCCTCTCACTCTCTCAGGGCACGGGCACGATCCTTGCCTTTTGACACTTGTTACAATTTTCTGATTTTTATAGGTTAACGCACATATACTTTCAGAGGCGAGTTAATTACAACACAAGCAAGTGGCCTAGTGGCCAACTTTTGAACCTATGACCCCAAGGTCACGAGTTCAACACCCAGCAAGGCCATACCATTTTTTAGCACTTGTTTTCTTCATGTTTTCTAATTAATTTCAATTTTCTTTCTTATTTTATTCTTTTCCAAAATTATCTTTAAATATAATAAAAACCCTAAAAATTATTTTTATTTTAGATTTAGGTTTAATTAACTTTAGACACAAAATTATTTTATTTTTCTTTTCACTTTTAATTATTTTCATAACTAATTTCTAATTAATTTAGAATTAGGGTTTCTTAATTAAAATCAATTCCAAAAAATACTAGAAATTTTTTTTCCTTTTTATTAGGGTTTAGAACACTTATGTCTCCATTCAAATATGTTTCTCTTATTTATTCATGCTTTATTCTGATTTGAATTCTAGAAAACGATGTATAGGTCGCAGGGTTATTTTTGTAATAGCGTAGATTTAATTTCTCGCACTTTACTTTCCTCACCTCCAATAATGTAACTGCCCCAAAGCCTTGTAATAGTGTAGGGTTTATTTTCCGCACTTTTACTTTCTGCACTCTCTTATAAACTGTATATACACTTCTTAGATATATAGCTAATAGGATTTGATGGCAAGATTAAAATCAACCGTTAGATAACTCTAAATTCAAAGATAACATATCTGAATTGAATCACTATTTCACACTTAGGGTAACCTCTCTTGTTGCCTTTCGGATAAACAATGGTCATGTCCCTCAAACGTAGGGGTACCATTAGCAAAAGTCCTTCGATTTAAAATCATCACAAAGATCATAGTCTCTCGATGACCCTCGATGTTGCCTACGAATATATGATCTCGTCCCTCGGTTGTTGCCTACGAATAAGCGATGATCGTCCCTTCGGATTTGCTAAGGTATCCCTACAATGTTGCCTTCAATGACCATACGATGATCCTACGCTTGTCCCTTCACATCCAAAAGATAGAGTTACCTACCAACTAATGGTATGGATAACGTTATCTTAAAGGAGAAGTAAAATAACAAGAATGATAGTCGTAGTAGGTAATAAGACTCTTAATTGCTTGCTCAAATCAAAAATATTTTTCACACCTCACACTCTTTTCAAAAATAATTTCAAACAAACACTTTGTATAAATTCATACGAGAATCATTACAAAGTTACAGTTTTCAAACAAATATTTTCAAACACTTTATATACATTCTTGAGGACTGATACAAGAATCATTACGAAGTTAAAGCAAACTACTTCTTTTCAAATCACACGCATAGAAAGCAAGTTTTCAAAAAGTGAGCTAAGCAATTAAGAGCTCGTAGGTAACTACGGATGGAAAAGGTGCTAATACCTTCCCTTTTCATAAGCACCTCCCGAACTCAGAATCCGTAAAACGTATTTCCTGTTCTTTTCACCTTTCCTTTATTGGATAAAAGAAAAGTCGGTGGCGACTCTTGCTATCCGCAACATTTGTGATAAAATAAAAAACAAACAAGTCAGTTCTCCCACCGTGTTATAATAAAATTTCCTTCTATTAGGTATACACCAATGGTCGTAGAATGAACCACCACACATCTCATGCCTTGACATGTGTTAGCAAACCAAGGTTTTTCTGCATATTTTACTTGGTGAGGCGAGCCCATCATTATGAGAATTTAATGTTGTATGTGTTTCCCTAAATGAAGCTTGAGGGACTCACCCCATGCTAGGCTTGAGAGACTTGCCTAGAGTAATTCTTGAGGGACTATCCCCTGCATAATTGAAGAAACATCATGAAACTACAAGATGGTAGTACATTGGAGTTAAATCTATTCAACGTTTCCCATGCCTCGTGCTTGAGAGAATGTGGACTATAATAGTTCATTTTGGCCTCAATATGAAATAGACCATGAAAAAATGTTCTTTTGGAGACAGAAAGCTAGACACCTGCCAAAAGCGAACGTGGGCACCTGGAGTGGTATGGTTACTCGAATAGGAGAGGCTAGTCACTCGATGGGATTTTAGTCTCCCTCCCCCAATCAGGGAGGGGGGAAATTCCCATGTTTTGAGAAAATATTTATCTCTACCTCCATGTTCTCTATGACGGGGTTATAGAAACCGACTTTAGTTAAGCCCATGAGTCTCTATTAACATCTTAAGACTCCAAGGTTAAAGGCATAAACAATCTTTTAGGAAATAAAGCACCAGATCTTCCATGGTCATTACGTGAGTAGATCTATATTATTTCGCTATTATACTTTTATATATATTTGTCATACCCCAATTTTCCCTACCCCATTTTATGCTATCTGGCTTTTTGCCGAAGTTCATTTGCGTATATAAGTCCCCTACCAATCACTCATCTAGTTGTATCAATCATTCTTTCCATATGTATTTTAGATAATTTTAGATTAAGGGTTCTTAGATTAAATTTGATCTCATAAGGTGTGGTGTTTCTTAGTACTTAGTGGCTAGTTGTTTCCCCTTAGCTGTGTTAAGGAATTAGGGTTGAACTTTTCATTTTATAATGGGATTTAATTGCTTCTAATTTAAGCTTTATTAAGAATTGTTTGAAGCTTTCATTGATATGCGGAAGGAAAACATTTTATTTGCAAGTAGAAGAATATTTTATTAAACATCAAAAAATTTACAAAATTTCTTCTTATGGCAGAAGTCAATACATAACAAACTACATTACATTTCATCACATGAGAAAATGAGCATAAGAATGGTAGTTGACTTTTTGGTCAACATGGTTGACCCTGTTGACTAAATTGTTAAACCCATAGTTTTAGGTTTGACATGAATTTTGTTAAAACAACATGATTCTGGGCTGATGTTGAGCAGGATGTCACGACCCTTAATAATCATATGTTGAATTCCTTGTATCTCAATAATATAACCATATAGATAATTATAAGTTAGGTATCACGACCCTTAATCCCTAAAAGACTACTCACTCATGGTGAGATTCAGATTAACAAAAGTTATTTCATTCATAAACAACATGATTATAATAATTATAATAACAATAGTATGCAATAGAAATAAGAAAAGTAGAATAAGAACCTGAATAAAATTGCAATTGGAAAGTAGGGTAACTTGCTCCAATAGAGACTTTTACAGAGAGAGTAAGTTTTGCAAAGAAAGTAATTCTACGATAAAAACTAAGATCCTCTTTAATCCCTAGCAAAGGTATATTTATAATTGTTTTAGAAAATATCAGAATCAAAGTCATAAAAATCTGAAATCCCAAATTAGAGACAATACCGGCCGAAAAAGGAAACAAATATATTGATTCTCGCACTCCTGTTACGGGCCGTAACATGCATTATGGGCGGCCGTAATAGGGCGCGGGTATTTTTACTGGGCATGCTAGCAAGAAGACCTCCTCGTTTGGGATGCATTACGGGCAACCTTGATGCATCTCTAGATTTTGTACAGGAGAAGTCTGGACTTTGCACTTTTCTCCTATTTTTTCCCGAATTGATTCCATTTTCTTCTATTATGACCATAAGGACCTGGAGAATGACAAAAACACGATACCAAAGCATAAAATGCAGATAAAAAGAAAGAACATAAGAAAAACACAATAGAAAATGTGACTAATTCAAAAGCATAAAGCGGCATAAAACACACTTATCATGTTCCTATTTTTATGTGAATACCTTGCAGCTCATTTAAAAAGTGAACATTCAATTTTATTTGAAGAGTCTAAGCCCATTCTGCAAGAGTCTATAAATATGGATTGGCTATACCTAAAATAGCAAGCATTCACATAGAAGAAATCGTTGGTGCAACATAAGATTTTAGGGTATGGGGAATCTTTTAAGATCTTTGTGTTTTTTGTTTTTTTGTGTGTCACTCATGTATCTTTTGATGCATTGAGTTTGACTGGTTGTTACTTGATAATTTTATCAAGTTATTTTCTCACTCATGAGGTTTTAAGTAAACAGTTGAGTATTGTTTATTTGAAGTGTAATTTCCTTTTGGGTTCTTAAGACTAGTCACAAGATTTGTGGTTGTAGGTATCATTGCGGTGATTGGAAGTGAGAGGGGGATCTCGTATATAGTTGTATCTATGTAGAGTTTTCACAAGATAGGGATTAGGCTAGAAGTTGTAAATTAGGTTTGGTTTAACTTTGAACTAATACTATCATAGTATATTTCCTTCCTGGCTTGGTAGCCCCAGAGTAGGTGACGTTGCACCGAAGTGGGTTAACAATTGATTATGTTGTTTATATTTCTGCAATTTAATTCCTACATAATCTCCAAATTTAGAAAGTGTTTTTGCGTCAACGTATGTCATAACATTTGCCCTGACATTGTATTTCTGTGTTAAGACATAAGTTTTAACATTTGTATTATAAGTGCTAGAATTTCAATTAGCATTAGAGAAGGCACCTTATTCTGTCTATTGTGTGAACTCCAAGGAGAATATTTTCTGGTACTATGGACAAGAAAGGTGGATACAACAATAAACCACCTTTGTTAGATGGTTCAAATAATGATTGGTGGAAGGTTAGAATGGTGGTTTTCCAAAATCCATGAATAACAAAGCTTAGAAGGTTATTTTGAAAGGGTGGGAACATCCTATTAATACAGACAAAGATGGGAATGTGTCATTAAAACTAGGGGAAGATTGGAATGATGAGGATGATAAATCATCTCTTGGAAATTCAAAATCCTTGATTGCTTTATTCAATGGAGTAGACAAGAATGTTTTCAGGTTGATTAATAAATATACTATAGCCAAGGATGCTTGGAAAATTCTCAGAACAACTCATGAAGGTACATCCAAAGTAAAAATGTCAAGACTTCGGCTTCTCACTTCTAAATTTGAGAATCTAAAGATGAATGATGATGAGATATTCCAGAAATATCATATGAAGGTTCTGAAGGTGTGAGAAACACAAGAAATGAGGGTTTGAATTGGGTTTCACAAAATTAATTCTTTTCGGTGCTGACGAACCAAGTAAACTCCAAACATTGAAATAAATGACACAATTATTTTTTTCCCGGTTCCCTATTAATTAAGCTACTTCAGTCCACCCTCTCAGGATGGGTTCACCTTCAACAAGGATTTAATCCACTATAACCAAACTAATTATATAACAACCCACAATAAGTCTGATCAACCTTATTGGCACCCCCAATAAGTCTGTTGATCCTTATTGCACAATCAGTCAAGCCGCATCAGGAGTCTTCTTGAGATTAGACCTCCACTCAGTCTCTCAAGATATTATTCAACAAAAGTTAAGTACTTCTAGTGTATTACATGTTTACTTCTTGAAAGAAGATTACACAGACTTTTCAGTACAATGAAAAACACCTAAGTGTTCTACTGCAAGATACGAGCAACAACTCCTTGCTTATTTACAAAACTTTACACAGATGATTTCTCTACTGAGTTTGCACAATGCTTTGGTGTAGTTTTGTTGAGCTTGATTTAATCTGATAGATTTGTCTTTGTGGTGTTGATTCTTACTTTTCTTCAAATTCCACATCTTCCTTTTATAACTTGTAAAAGAGATCCGTTGAAATGGTAGAAAGGTAATCGGAAATCTAGTTGTTGGTTCTCAATGGTTATAATGAGAGTAGTCACAATCAAATACAAAAAGGATTTTCCTTGCGTCACTCTAGAAGAGTAGACTCTACAAAAAGGATTTTATGTACCTTTTATACACTATCACACGTTAACCATTTGAACTTTCTTATTATTTTCAGAGACTTCGAATATTTGAATATATAAACATTGAAGCTTGTTGTAGAAGAATCTTTCTTAATATTTGTATTGACCCTTGTTTGTTTTAAACAAAAAATATTTGATTATATGGTATTAAATTACATACAATTTTTTAAAAAAAGTTTCTTTGTTACCAAAAAATAACATTAATTTACTATATTTTTTATTTATATTTGTCAATAAAGGTTCATAAAGATCACAATTAAAATTTCTCTTCAACTATATACTAATTTGTTTTTAAAATGATCAATTTCTTAATTGAGTTAAATTTTAATAATACATAATATTCAATTTAGTCTTTCATATTATAAATAGAAAATATTAGGTCAGAACATTAATATGTATAATAAACACTCATCAAATGACACGATTCTTTGCATTCCTCCACACCTATATAACAAAATTTAATCTTTATATTCATTATTTAGTAGATGTCTTTTCTACACATTTCACAAGCTCATCATTTTCTATGATTTTTCAATAGTAAGCTTTTTTTTTCTCTCTATGTTTTTTAAATTTGTGTATTCTAAAGAATTACACAAGTCATTCAACAATGAACTATTTGTAAGTAAGTTTATCTTATTATTAAGTCTCATATTCTTTATCTTTTTGCATGTGGATCAATATTTTTTTCATAAATATTATCTAGCCCTTCTCTTCTTATTTTTTTGCCTTCAATGTATTGTTATGCAAATTTCCATATTTGTGTTTCAAGAATCCCAACCATAATGCCTCATTCTCATGAAGAATTCTCCGCTTTCATCAGCCTAGTAGTGCCTTATTGAATGTGTTCACATCTTTGATTCCTAATCACCCTAGATGTTTTCTTCAAACACATTGTTTTCCAACTGACCCAAAAAACTCCTCTTTTCTCTTCATTTCCTTGCCAAATGAATTTACTTTGAATACTCATTATGATTTGTTTTAAAACTTAAAAGGAATCACATTCGTTTTGCAACTAAGAAATGTTGAAGCTATCTGCATAAACTAATCTTTTACTCCCACTCCATACAACTTGCTATTCACCATGTTCACACTTAAACCATAGACCATTTCAAACCCTCTTAACAAAACTTTAATTGCCCAAAGATTCTCCCATGAAGCTTCCCCTACTAGCAGATTATCATCAACAAACTGCAACAGATTGTATGATATCTGCTCATTCACTTTGAATTCTCTGAACACTTGGATCCTAGTTGCATTCTTCATCATTCCATATGGCCTTCAACAACTATTACAAACAAAAAGGGTGATAAAGGATCACCTTTTCTTAGCTCTTTGTGAGTTATAAAATCATTAGTGGCGCACCTATTTATTATCAGGACTGACATGCTACTTTCAAAAACTGTTGCTTCTATGCACCTACACCATTTTGGACTAAACTATAATCTTCTATTTATAAATTAGAGTTTATAAATAGAGACAGCTAAAGTATTTCACAGTGACTTGATATAGTAAAAAAGTATTGAATGTTTAATTAGTATTGAAAAGTAATAAATAATTAAATAAAAAGTATTACAAATAAAATATTTATATTAAAACGGAGGTAAGAGTTTCTGATAAAAAACCAACAAATCTATAGTTTTCTTTAATGGTAAATTGTTAGTATATATTAACATATTTGTCAAAACTTAACAACTTTTATTCTTATCATTAAAAAATTGTTTTAATTTTGTTGAGCTATTTCTCTCATCCCAATCAAATCAATTAAAGTTGTTACATACAGTTAGGAAAACTAATAATTGAATCAATAAAAATAATATATTTATAAAATTATTCTTAATTATTATTATCTCCGTTTTTTATTATAATAGTCGCTTTGAATTTTTCACTCGTATTAAAAAAAGTTTTTATTATTGTAGAAAAATAAAAAATTAAGAATGTTTTTACAAAATTATCTGAATAAGATAAATTTATATAATTTAACGAATAATTTTTTTAAAAGTACAGAAGAAAAAATAATATTAATTATTCATTAATAATAGAAAATAATTTTGCAGTATAAATTCATTTTCCAAAAAGATTTATAATATAAAACGTAGGAAATATTGATGGTTAAACATTGTGATAAATACATAGTTTGATTTTCTATCTTGAAAATAATGTAGCCAATAGTTATCGTATATAAAGTTAGTAAAAATTAATTAATATTTCATTAAGAAAAAGTAAATAAATTATTATTTTGAAGAAAAAACTAATTAAATAGATCCTTATTTTAAAAAACAGGTATCCTTAATATATTAAAACAGAATACACGTTTACGCGCCAAATTTAATATAAAGTCCCGCCTAAACACGTGCATCGCATGGGGTGAAAGTACTAGTTACTACTTATAGCCTTCTAGGGCGTTTTCACTATTGCCGCCGGTATGTGGATAAGCTTTTCGCCACCATATCATTAATTAATTTGTGATATATGACAAATGAATGTCCTCCTTCTATATATATATATATATATTCATTTAAATAAAGAGAACTAATGATTCTCTAACTTTTTTATACATCAAAATGGGATTCGAATCCGGCCAAAAAAACACTAAGGAGAAATTACAAATCAATTACGACTAGGTTAAAAATAATAAAGGCTCTTTGTTAAAATCATAAGAGTTACAATTGGGATATGTAATATCTCCTATAAAAGACCACTTTCATACCAAAATATATATATATATATATATATATATATATATATATATATATATATATATATATATATATATATATATATATATATATATATATATATATATATATATATATATATATATATATATATATATATGTAAGAAATATTCATTTAAATAAAGAGAACTAATGATTCTCCAACCTTTTTATACAACAAAGCAGGATTCGAATCCAACACAAAAAACACTAAGGAGAAATTACAAATCAATTTCAACTAGGTTAAAAATAACAAAGGTTCTTTATTAAAATCGTAGAAGTTACAATTGGGATAGGTAATATCTCCTATAAAAGACCACTTCCATACCACTATTTTGATACTCCACACCATATAACTAATGTTCCACGAATCATTTCTAAAACAAATACCATTCCTCATCAACCAAATGATCCATGAAGTAGCTAGTCACACCACTCCTAATTTACTCTCTTTCACTTTCTTTCTTTTTTTACAAAAAATATACCAATCCATGAAATAAGCTAGACAATCGTCTACTTCCCTCCAAGGTTTACCAATCTAACTAGCAATTTCCCTCCAAATAATCTTCACAACCGAGCACTTAAAAAAAGTATGATCTCTGTTTTCGTTATCAACAACACAAAACACACACTTTAAAGAATCTAAAGGGAAATAAATACCTCTATGTACCAAAAGATTCTTAGTTGGAAGTCTATCCACTAAAAGTCTCCAACCAAAAGCCTTAATTTTAAAATAAACATGCAACTTCCAAACTAAGCCCAAATCTTTGTCACATCTATTTCGCGGCCCAAGAGGATAAAGGAATTTTGCATAATGAGAATAACAAGAAGATATCGAGAAACTACCTTCCGTGTCCAACAACCAAACAACTTTATCTAAATCGGACTCATGCAAGTCGAAACTATACAAATTCTAAGAAAAACATGAGTGATGAGCTCTCATATTCGAATGCAACTCCTCCCTATTAATACCGCATTCACTGCAAACCCACTCATCGTTATTCCACCCCTCATTCCGGCCACCGAAACCCTTTTCAATCTTGACGCCGCATATAAGTCCGGATAGATTTCTTTCAAACAAACATCTTCGAACCATTTTGCTTCCTAAAAAGTAGTATACCCTTTTCCTACAATGAACTTACAATTTTCCACAATAAGATCACTAGAAGAATAATAAGGAATAGACAAAATATCTTTCCACCAAGAAGATTGGGATTTGTAAACCTTAAACTCGTGACCACCACAAAAAACTTTCATAGCTATATCACCATATCTATCTTTCAAAAGCTTGAACCAAAGAGAGTCTTGTCCTTGAAGGATCCTCCACCTCCACTTGTTAAGAAGAGCCATATTAAAATGTCCAATATCTTTAATCCCTAAACCTCCTGACTCAAGAGGAAGAAAAACTTTCTTCCAACTCACCCAATGAATTTTCCTCTTGTCTCCATACCTCCCCACAAACACTACCTTGTAAACTTGTAATTGTCTTGACAACCTTACTTGGCATCTTGTAGAAAGACATAAAGAAAATGGATAACTTTAATTGTGTTATACGTCGTTGGTTGATGTTGATGAGGAAGAAAGATAACAGTTTTGTCGGATAAATATCAATATCAATATTCATACTATGATTCTTGAGAAAATTGCCATTTTTTAAAAACGTCTATATAAGACTCTTTTAATTATTTTTAAGATGTAGGCTGTATTATATAATTTTTTCACTTTATCTTAAATAATTTATGAAGTATGGGCATGTGAGGTAAAAAGACGATTATGTTTTTACGAATGGTGGAGGAAATTGTAAATCATTGGAGAGGAGGTTAATTTGGTCGATGTAGTAGTTATTTGATTAACATTGTTCGGAATATAGAAGATGAGTCTTCTATCCTGTTTTAAAAAGATATTTGGCTTGACGGTATTTCTTTGAAGGTTATATTTAATAGGATTTTTGTTTTAGTGGAGAATAAGATGCCGATTGTAGCAGAGATGAACGAGTTGGAGTAAGGGAGAATGGTAAGGCATAAAAGTGGCGTAGCAGGATACTTGTGTGGGGGGAAGAGTTAGTGGAAGATTATATTAAGAGGTTATTCTCAGTTGGTTTACAGGTGGACGTAGAATACTGTTGGTTATGAAATTTACATCTCATCTTGCTACACGGTCAACAATGCTAATGAAAAATTATCTGAAGTTGATAACAACAACAATCAGGCCCCAATTTTGTGGTTGAAGATTGTGTCGCTCGAGGTTTTGATATTTGTTTGACGATTGTTATTGAAAAAATTCTATCGAAGTAATTTTATGTGGATTCTTGCTATGGTCGATCAAAGATGCGTGACGAATTAGGCATGAATGAAGACAAAGATCATTTGTTTGTAAAATGTGATTTTTCAGAAGACTTTGGCCTATTTTTTCTATTTGATTAGGGTTCTCAACGACATCTCAAAAAAATTTATTAGATCATCTCTCACAATTTAGGAGATTAGGTGGTTTTCCAAAATTGTTCGATTGGATCTTTACACTATTTGGCATTATGTGATTTTTGTTATTTGAAAAGAGTGAAATAGACATATTTTTTAGAATAAAGCGAAACATTTGCAAGTTTTATCTGAGAGGGCAACGCTTCAGTAGTTTTTGTGGTTAAGTCGATGTATGTTACTTTGAATTATGATAACCAATTTTGGAGGGTAAATCATTTAATTTTTTTATCACCTATTATGTAGTCTGTTTTTTGTTATTTCTTTTTGAGTATTTTGAATAATAATTTCAAATTCATTTTGTCATATTCAGTACATTCTATATTGAACTAACTTGTTTTGGTAGTTTATATATATATATATATATATATATATATATATATATATATATATATATATTGATTTTTGAAAAATTGTGCACGAAAGATTTTATACATTATTATTTAAACGAATAACACGACAAAAATATCTGTCAACTTAATAAATTTTTAAAGTCGACTTTAGTCATAAAAATTGAATTATATAAACAAATTTGCATAACCTCATGCTATTTATATATAAATAAACCAGCCATTTAATGTTAGAGAATTTCTTAATCAACCCTATAATATTCTAAGGCACCACGTAAAATTCTACAAATGCCACTTAAAATTGAAAATATATTTCTGATTCGCACTCTATATCATGAAAATCACATTGAAAAGGGTTGGGTGTAAACTGGAAGTATATTTCCAGTACCAAACCGTAAATATATTTCCGGTTCCTCGACGCACTTAAGGTCGCCAGAAACTCTTCCCCTCCCATTACAACAACTTTTCAAAATAAACTCAAACTCTGTTAAACTCTTTCAACCCTTCTCACCAAAATCAATTTTTTTCTCAAACAATCAATACAAATCATCAAGCATTGGATACATATAACATCTAACGCAAACAAGCAAGCATCAATCACTACCAATCAATCAAGCGATTTAAGATATTTTTAGAGTTTATGTGATTTCTACCCAAATTAGTGAAATATGGTTTTAAATGTGTTGTTTTATCTAGTTTATATCATTAGGAGTTATTAGAAAACACGTTGTAAACTTTATTTGACGATCAATGCATTTTTTGACACATTTGGGGTTTTGTTCTTCCCAAAAACCGGAAGTATAGTTTCGGTTTTTGTCTGCACTTTTTTTTTGCCTTTTTTTTCACTTTAGGACATATGCTAACGTTTCTTTCTTACTTCTACAGGAGATATGGATGAGAGACCATCACATTTGAGGCACAGGAGGGTTGCACAACATGCTTTGGTACGGAGAGTGATGAGTCATGCAACACAACCTTCTTCAACATCTGTACCTTCGACATCCAGATAGGTCATGCCGGATGCACATTCTTCTGCTTCTGATTCTACTTCTTCTACATCGTACTCCCGCAGCATACATGATTCTTAGGTGCATCCTTCGTCGCCCTCGTCCTCCTACAAATGCACATCTTCGCCTAGGGTATTTGAGACGAGGTCATCATCTAGTACACAGGTACAGCCATCTGAGGTGATACCTGATGCTTCGCAGACAGAGGCAACGGTGCCACCTGAGGCACCTGAGGTATCCGAGGCACCTGCGACACCCCATGCCCCTCGGGTCTTTGGAGGGGAGCCTTCTAACTTATCTCTGCTCCCTCTTTATCCCACCCATGTGGCTAGATATATATGGGAGAGACAAGTATGAAATTTACATTTATATTACATTTATGAATTTTTTATGAATATTATTATGAATTCTAACAATGATTTTTTTGCAGGAGCATGATACACTAAAGGTCATCAACCATGGGAGGAAGATTAGCATACTTGTTACCCCTCCCGAGCCATGGTTTGATGATCTTCTGCGTCTTACAGGGTTGAGAGATTTGACCCTCTGTAGATAGTGTGGTCAAATGGGAGATGATCAACGCTTTTGTTGAGAGATGGCACCATGAGACGTCGTTGTTTCATCTACCACATGGTGAGATGACGATCACACTCGATGACATCACGTGTCTGCTTCACCTGCCGACCAGAGGGGCCTTTCATGATCACCAAAATATGGACAAAGAAAAGTCCATTACTTTATTGGTTGAGATGCTGGGAGTTACCCTAGATAGTGCCCTGAAGGAGTTTGATAAAACATGTGGTTGTCACGCGAGATATAGCTACTTGGCAGAGGTTTTTAGGGATGAGCTTGCACGTGCTACAACAGCTGATGGTGATGCTGAGTAGGTTACCCTTCACAGGAGGTATGCCATGAGAGCGTACCTCTTGTATCTTGTTGGCATATAGGTCTTTGTGGACACCAGTGCCACTTACACTAACATCATGTACCTTAGGTACTTTGTTGATTTTGAGGCAATCAGTGGATGAAGCTGGGGGCTTCCTACTTAGTTTATTTATATAGAAAGTTGGATTAGGGGATTAAGTGGAATACAAGGAAAATGACTGGCAGCATGTCACTCATGACGGTATAAATTGTTTCTCTTAGTGGCCTTTGTTAATTATTCTGATTTTGAAACTAACTGGTTTAATTTTGTTACTTCAGAAATGGATCATACAACACTTCCCCCGCATTTCAAGATGGTCACTTGTTGAGGGTTATACTGAGGATATGACGCGTGCCTGTGCATACGAGCCACTCAAAAGGAACCAGGCGATACAATTGTTCCGAGTTTACCTGGAGTGGCTAGTGCATAAGGACATTCACTTCAGTTCCTACGTCGACCACCGTGAGACAATACCATTTGATGAGGTATCACATTTTACAGGTTGGTTGACTTGTGGGACTCGCGCGACTGCTCCTTATATGCCTGAGCAGGTGATGCGTCAGTTTGGGTTTACCCAGACCATTCATCGGGATCCTGTTGTATGTGCTCCTCCGATGGTGAAGAGGAGGGACATGGATGTTATGTTTGATGATTTTGAGATACATCTTGTACCTGATGAGGCCAAGAGTATCGTGGCTCCAGACGACTAGAGTTACAAGTACGATTAGATGATAAGGTTCTTCAGGGTATCCCATCCATACTTGGTAGAGGATGCTCCAGGGAACCCACTGAGGCCAGTTCATCAAGAGATCCTAGAGGAGGAGCATGCGGAGAGGGATCATGCTCATGGCATTGCTGCCTAGGTGTCTCTGTATCATGGAGCGTTTGCGGGATGACATTGGCAGAGGTTCGTTTCCTGACGGATCTGATGTCAGAGGAGTTTTAGAAGCCATCATGGCGGAGGCTCAGGGTGCCCTATCATACAGGAGGCAGCGGAGGGATGCCTCAAGGATGACAGGCCAGTTGATCGATCATCCGTCATATCTAGTAGTTTAGGTTGATCATCCACTTGTTTTTTATTTCAGTTTTTTATTTTGTATTGTGTCGAATTTTTATTTTGGATAACATTACTTGTATTATATTAAAATTCATTTTGGATAATATTTTTGGTCTTTTGTTCAATTTATAATTTGTATAATTTTTTCAATTATTGTTTTTGTTTAATTTTCTGCTATTGCCATGCCCTGAACCAGAAATATACATCTGGTATGGAACCAGAACTATACTTTCAATTTTAACACAAACATTTCAGAAAATAATACGCACCAAAAATATACTTCCGATTTTAGAGAAACATTTTAAGAAATGCATAGGATTTAATTTCCCACCATGAGGTGGGTTAAGAAATTCTCTAACGTTATAATAGGTTTTCGTTTAATCATAACTATTTAGTTCAACAATATATATATATATATATATATATATATATATATATATATATATATATATATAATTCTAACACCGAGGAAATTCTTTCTCTGTTCTATTGTAACTGGTTTACTTTTTTTCTTTGAAATATTTTAAGAATAAATACTTTGTTCTTAAAATGGTGAGATATCAAAATATTTGTACACTAAATTAGTTAAGATATTAAAAAATTAGAACCAAACATAAAATGTTGAAGGGTGAAGGTTTTTTGGGAGGCATGGAAAGTGAGTCCGCAATTTCTTATGTTAGGTGATTTGCAAATTTAAAAGTAAGACAGCGTTGGATGTTCGAAATCATTGTTTGGTCAACTTGGATCTTGAAAATCTTTGTAGAGATTGATCTCAAATACCACAAATATGTGGTGTCATATTGTTTAAGTGATAAATGAGACTCACATTGTCTAGGTAGTTGGGTATTGATTTTCTCACTTCTTTCTGGGACGATACTTGAATGGGGTCAACCCCTTCGAGATTTTTTTTTTCAAACTCTTTCAAATTTCTATTCAATGGGACCTTAAAGTTGGGAGCATAGATCATTGGGAGGAAGGTATTGGAATATACACAAAATTAAATTAGTAAATCAATGGTGAAAAGTGATTAATTAGAGAAGATGGATATTAGAGAGAATTTTGGAGATTAGAGAGAGAATAATTGAGGAAAAATTATACATCGACATTAATCACACATTACAAAAGGGTATTTATAGGACACACCTAAAACAAGTTAGGAACAAAAATTGTCCGGTAAAACAGCAAAAAACACAATATGTCGTGTTAGAAACCGATTTCCTAAAACAGGAAAATCGGGTGCCTCAACAGAAAACTAAACCAGGAATTGAAAAACCTGTGACAGAAATCAATTTCCTTAAACTGGGAAACCAATTTCTTCTTCGAAACTCAAAATTCTCCAACTTTTCAGAAGTGCTTTTCAAATAAGTTGTTTTACACGAAACGATCACAAAAGTTTCCAGAATTTGTTTGAATTATTATCAACATTCAATACACCACCTTAATTCAAATTCTCAACATTCGTCATTCTTAAACTCCTCAAAGCTTCTTGAACACATCATTTACCACGCCTTTCGTCAACAAATCCGCAAATTGTTCTTTGCTTAGACAGTATCCTAACCTTAGTTGGCATGCACACACCAGTTCCCTCAAGTAATAAAATCTCATCTCCATATGATTTCTCCTCTCACATGCTATGGGATTCCTGGCAAGATTAATGTCTGAAATATTATCAACCAAAAGTGTAACAGCTTTTTCACAAGCCACACAGCCCAACACACCCACATCAACACAACAATATATTCTGCCTCACAAGAAGAAAGTGTTGTAAGTGTTTTATGTTGGCTTTAATTTTTGGTAAAAACCAATTTATGTCAATGTCTTGACTGATGTCATGTCATTCAGAGTTGAAGATAAATTCTGCAAAAGAAGAATTATAAAGGTACAACTCAGTTTGGTTTTACTGGAAATCTGCAAGAAGAATGACTGATGTCATGAAAAATGTTATGACATTATGTGTAACATATGTGGTTATGCAGATTTACTTTTCCTGAGAGTTTTCAGGATTCTACTGAGCTATTTTATTATGGATTATTATGTTGGATCATATGCTCATGTGTTTTTGAGGTTAACCTTGTTTAACCCTAATTGTTATGTTGTAAAGACCAAGTCTTTAGGTGAACTTTGGTTAACCCTAGCTATAATTATGGAAGCCCAAGTTGAAGACTTTACTGCTTATATATTATCAAAGAAACCCTTATGTTACTACTGCCCCTTTACTGTGTAGAAGATTAAGCAGACTATTATTTTGGTGTTCTAGTTATTCTTGTGAGCCAAGCAATTATCTTTTGATAAGTGCCTTGGAGTAGGAATTGGTTGTAAGGGTTGTTTATCACTCAAAGCTTTGAAGCATGAGTGTTGTGTCTCTTGATTAAAGCTTTGAAGCAAAATCAAGTATGTTTATTGAAGAATGTCTTCACAATTCTATTAAACAATAGACTGATATCACTGTTGTGATTGAGGGGGAGTGAGTAGGAACTCAGGTCTAAGTAGGACTTAGATTGAAGTTCCATTGGGTAGGTCTTAAGTGAAGGAGATAAACTGGTTGGTTTATTCCTGAATTAACACTGCTTATAGTGGATTTCCTCCCTAGCTTGGTAGCCCCCAGATGTAGGTGTAGTTACACACTGAATTGGGTAAACAATTGATTATGTTCTTTACTGTTTTAAATTACTGTGTAAATTGTTAAACAGTTTGTCAGATATGGTGTCATAACATTCTCTGTGACATTAAGTATCTGTTGCCAGAAATTTCAATTGGTATTAGAGCTATAACTATGCTTGGAAGGCAGTTCAACAAACTCATCAAGAGAATTGACCCAAAGTCAAGGTCAAATGTCAAGAACATTTCCTCTGACATTAGCAGACCCTATGACTCCAGCAGAAGAACTAAGTCTAAAGAAAGGGAAATCACAGCAGAAGAATCCAGTGCCATGGATGTGAAGGATATGGCCACATTCGAGCTGAATGTCCTACCTTTCTAAAGAAACAAAAGAAAGGAATGTTTGTTACTTGGTCTGATGGTGACTCAGAAAGTGACTCTGAAGAAGAATCTGCCAAACTAGTTACTGCACTATCTGGTGTTTGTAACTCTGATAATGATTCTAGTGATGAGGAAGTGACATTTAAAGAACTTGCTGACACCTACAAGAAGCTGTGTATCAGAAGTGCTGAAGTCTGTCAGCAAAATGAGAAACAGAAAAATCTCATTGTGAAGTTGGAGGCTGAGAAGAAGGAAGACACTGCTACTATAAGTCATCTCAAAGGTGAAGTTTTAGTATTGAACTCCAAACTTGACTAGATGACTAAGTCTGTCAAGATGTTAACAACTGGAACTGACAAGTTGGAAGAAATCCTTCAGACTGGACAAAATGCAGGAAACATGTCTGGTCTAGGATTTGTAAGGTGACAAGAAGAAGACCAGGCCTGATAAACCAATGTCAAAGCATATGTCACAACATAGGGCTCAACATCAAGAATAGAGAAACATGAAGAAAAAGTTTCAAATATAGAGATGTCATTATTGTGGAAGGTTTGGCCACATAAAGCCTTTTTGTTTCAGATTATATCGATATCCTAATCAGACCCTATATGTCAAGCCTAAGATCAACAAGGCACCATATGTTCAACAAGGAAGAAAAGATGCGCCTCGATAGCTCACACCTCCCTTAGAGTTTCTGCCAAGGAAGACTGGTACTTTGACAGTGGATGCTCTAAACACATGACTGGAATCAAGAATCTGCTAAATGATGTCAAACCTCATACTACTAGTTATGTCACTTTTGGAGATGGAGCTAGAGGAGAAATCAAAGGTGTTGGAAACTTGGACTGCCCTGGAGTTCCAAACCTAAATGAAGTTCTTTGGTAAATGGTTTGATCGCTAATCTCATAAGTATCAGCCAACTGTGATCTAGGATTCAAGGTCAACCTCACCAAGTCTGAATGCCTTGTAACAAATGAAAAACAAGAAGTTGTAATGAGAGGAGTTAAATCAAAAGACAACTGTTACTTATGGGAGTCTGAGAACACTAACTACTCTTCTGTGTGCTCTATAGCCAAAGAAGAAAAGTAAGTGAAACTGTGGCACCAAAAACTTGGTCATTTACATCTTAGAGGGATGAAAAAGATCATATCCATGGAGGTTGTCAGAGGAATTCCAAGACTTCAGATTGATAAAGGGAGAGTCTGTGGTGAATGTCAAGTTGGAAAGCAAACTAGAATGTCACATCCAAAGTCAAGACATCTAACCACTTATAAGGTGCTAGAACTTTTACATATGGATCTGATGGGTCCCATGCAGGTGGAAAGCCTTGGTGGAAAGAGATATGCATATGTTGTTGTGGATGATTTTTCCAGATTCACCTGGATAAACTTCATTAGGGAAAAATCTGATGTATTTGATGTCTTTAAGGAATTGTGCAAAAGACTTCAAAGAGAAAAAGAAGGATGCATTGTCAGAATCAGAAGTGACCATAGAAAGGAATTTGAAAATAGTAAGTTTGATGAGTTATGTTCCTCAGAAGGAATCAATCATGAGTTCTCCTCACCTATAACTCCTCAACAAAATGGAGTTGTGGAAAGGAAAAACAAAACTATATAGGAATCTGCCAGAGCAATGATACATGCCAAGAAGCTTCCTATTCATTTTTAGGCTGAAGCTATGAATACAGCCTGTTATGTCCACAACAAGGTCACCTTGAGAAAGGTAACATCATCCACTCTTTATGAAATATGGAAAGGAAGAAAGCCTACTTTGAAGTATTTCCATGTCTTTGGAAGAAAATGTTATATTCTGACAGATCGTGAACAAAGGAGAAAAATGGACTCTAAAAGTGATGAAGGAATATTCCTGGGATACTCTACCAACAGTAGAGCATATAGGGTGTTAAACTCCAGGACCAAAGTTATGATGGAATCTATAAATGTCATAGTTGATGATCACCATGAGGAAACAAATGTCCCATATGATGTTGAGACATTCTTTGAGAAATCAACACAAGTGTCTAAAAAGGATGATGTGCCTAATCCTACTCCATCAGAGTCTGAATCAAAGGAAGCTAACAAAGATCCTTCCATCAGAATTCAGAAAGATCGTCCTAAGGAACTCATCATAGGAGATCCCTAACAGTGGAGTCACTACAAGATCTAGAGAAATCATCTCAAATTCTTGTTTTGTGTCTAAGATTGAACCAAAGAATGTTAAAGAGGCTTTGACTGATGAATACTGGATTGGAGAAATGCAAGATGAATTGAACCAGTTCAAACAACATGAAGTGTGGGACTTAGTTCCTAGACCAGAAAGAACAAACATCATTGGCACAAAGTGGATCTACAAGAACAAGTCAGATGTTGAAGGGGTTGTCACCAGGAATAAGGCAAGGCTTGTTGCTCAAGGATACACTCAAGTTGAAGGGGTTGATTTTGATGAGACTTTTGCTCCTGTAGCCAGGCTGGAATCAATCAGATTACTACTAGGAGTTGCTTGCCTTCTGAAGTTCAAGCTGTTTCAGATGGATGTGAAAAGTGCCTTCCTAAATGGGTACTTAAATGAGGAAGTGTATGTGGAATAGCCTAAAGGGGTTGTGGATCCAAACTGTCCTAACCATGTATACAAATTGAGAAAAACACGGTATGGTCTGAAACAGGCTCCTAGAGCTTGGTATGAAAGACTGACAAAGTTCCTCACAGACAAAGGGTACCGGAAAGGAGGATTGGACAAAACTCTTTTGTCGATGAAGGAGGAAAGATAATGGTGACTCAAATCTATGTTGATGACATAGTGTTTGGAGGAATGTTAGATAAAATGGTTAAATATTTTGCTAACCAGATGCAAGCTGCATTTGAAATGAGCCTCATGGGAGAATTGACATACTTTCTTGGATTACAAGTCACACAGATGGAGTACTCAATTTTTCTTTCTCAAAGCAAGTATGCAAAGAATATTGTCATGAAGTTTGGGATGGAGAATTACAGTCATAAAAGGACTCCTGGACCTACTCATCTAAAGTTGTCCAAAGACAAAAGTGGGACAAATGTGGATCAAAGCTTGTACAGAAGCATGATAGGAAGTCTACTATACTTAACAGCCAGCAGACCTGACATTGCCTTTGCAGTTGGAGTATGTGCTAGATACCAGGCTGAACCCAAAGTAAGTCACATCAACCAGGTGAAAAGAATTCTGAAGTATGTGAGTGGAACTTACAATTATGGTATGCTGTATTCTCATGGATGTGAACCAATTCTGTCTGGTTATTGTGCTGCTGATTGGGCTGGTAGTGCTGATGACAGAAAGAGTACCTCTGGGGATGCTTCTTTTTGGGAAACAACCTTGTTTCTTGGTTCAGCAAGAAGCAAAATTGTGTGTCTTTATCTACTATTGAAGCTGAATACATAGCAGCTGGTAGCAGTTGTTCTCAAATGATCTGGATGAAACAGATGCTGACTGAGTACAATGTCACACAAGATGTCATGACATTGTACTGTGACAACCTGAGTGCTATTAACATTTCCAAGAATCCTATACAGCATAATAGGACTAAGCATATTGACATTAGACATTATTTCATCAGAGATCTTGTGGAGGAGAAGGTGATTAAGTTGGAACATGTTGCCACTAAACTACAACTTGCTGACATTTTTACTAAGGCACTTGATGCTAGTCAGTTTGAGAACTTAAGGGGCAAGCTGGGTATTTGTCAATATGAAGAGTTGTAGCAATTAATTTTGCCTACAACAAGGGCTGAAAGAGACATTTTCATCAGGTTTATTCTGATTGGGCAGAAAATTAGTTTCCCTCTTTCTTTCCAAAAATATAAGAAGACTCAACTGCCATGGATGCTGATGTGCTTGAGGTAACTCCTCTTCGTGCAATGGCAGCTGATCCTACTAGGGTCAAGAAGTTGTGAACCAGACATGCAAGAAGATCACAAGCCTCTCCCTCTGGTAAATCTTCTCAACCATCTTCCGCTGTTCCTCCAGAGATAGCAAATAGGGAAGGTTCTGCTTATGTGCATCAAGCTATTGCTAGACTAGTCACTAGGATTCTTAATGAAAACCACTCTGTTCCTGGTGTATCTGTTCCATTGAACCAAGAAACTGCTAGCCCTAATTTAGAAAGTGATCCAAATGTCACTCAGAATATTGAGACATCTGATGACAATATTAGGAAATCTCTTGAGACACCTGAAGACAACATTGAGAAATCTCTAGAGAAACCTGATGATCACCAGACCCCTACTGACAAGGCTGTTGAACCCCCTGTCATTGATGTTGATGAAGAATTTTCTGACAATGACTTGATTGCTAATGTCAACCCTAGCATAGCAAGAAGGATGATGAGTAGAAAAGAAAAGCAGAATGCTGCCCAAAGCCCCTCCAAAGAGAAGGCTACTGGAGTTGTTCATGAGAGTTCTAGGCCTGGGAACAAGGCTGGAGAAGAAGCTGAAAAGGACCAAAAGGCTGAAACTTCCAAAGGGAATGGTAGGGTGAAATCTGTTGGCAGTCTCTCAAAACCCAAGAGAACTCCTATGTCCAAGAAGAGAAAGGCTCCTGAACCCTCTGAATCTGATGAGGAATCATATTTTGATCTTGATGTTGAGAGATATGTTCCAGACATTCCTCTCAGAAAGAAACCCTCTACTAGCAAACTGCCTAAGGTTCCTGAGGTTGCAATTGATAATATCTCCTTTCACCATCCAGAAAATGCAAGCAGGTGGAAGTGTGTGTTTCTGAAAAGGATAGCCTTAGAGAGGGAGCTGAACAGAAGTGCTATTGAGTGTAAGAAAGTCATGGATCTCATCAAGGTAGTTGGCCTGATGAAGACAGTGGTCAATTTTTCCAACTGCTATGAGATTCTTGTCAAAGAATTCATAGTAAATTTCTCTGGTGGGTGTGCTGATGGAAAGTCAGCTGACTTTAAGAGCGTTTATGTGAGAGGAAGGAAGGTGACATTCTCTCCTACTGTGATCAACAAATTCCTAG
This sequence comes from Vicia sativa, assembly GCA_021764765.1. NCBI lineage: Eukaryota > Viridiplantae > Streptophyta > Magnoliopsida > Fabales > Fabaceae > Vicia > Vicia sativa. The sequence continues at coordinate 104,667,483 of CM038797.1, read as the reverse complement.
GAAGTCCTGATGATGCTCAGTCTGAGCTTGAAGTTACTAACAACCAGGTTTGTCAAACCATCACTGCCAAGCAAGTCATGCACTGGCCCTTGAAAGGGAAGCTGACTACTAGCAAGCTAAGTTTCAAGTTTGCCATACTGCACAAGATTGGTGCAGCTAACTGGGTTCCCCCAAATCAAAAATCCACCATCTCCACTGGTTTGGGAAGATTCATTTATGTTGTTGGAACACAGACAAAATTTGATTATGGTAGTTATATTTTTGAGCAGACCATGAAGTATGCAGACAACTATGCAATTAAGGGTCCTATAGCCTTTCCCTCCCTCCTGTGTGGTATTATCATTGATCAATATCCTGATATTCTGGTAGAAAAGGATTCTATCTGTAAAAGATCTCCTGCTCTTGGTTTCCACTACAAGCTGTTTCAGGGGAAACATGTCCCTGACATTGTCATAACATCTGCTGAGACATCAAATGTCAAAGCTAATTCTCAGAAGGCTGATGTCATTGTTGTGCTGAGAGAGACCTGCAGGGAGCTTGAAGCAAGAAAGAAAACTCTTGAAGAGCTGATCACTACCTTGGAGCAGGAGAAAGAGACACTGAGGTTGAGGATGCAAGGCTAGATGAGGATGGTGCAGAGGACTTGCATGAGGATGTTGAGGAAGAGCAACAGGCTGGTGCTAAAATCAGTTCATCAGAGGAAGATACTTACCATAGTGCTTCTTCAGGAGAGGAAAGTGCCAGAAGTTCTATGGTTGATAGTTTGCACAGCCAGCTGGTGCTCCTGTTGATTACTTATTGCTGCTGTTGTTTTTGCTTGTTGTTTTGTTGATTTTGTTTTGGCTGATTGTATTTTGTTAACTTGGTTGTATAATTAATACTTCTGCTACTTATATATCATGATTTCTGAGATATTGTAATGGATACTTTGGCCCCTTTATGGCTAAAAACGGGGAGAAGAAATTATGGGTTGAATTTATCTTTGGTAGGTTCTGTTTATTTAGCTTAGTTGGCTTAGTTGTTTAATTTTAATTTCTGCTGCATTATGCTTAGTTGTTTTTAGCCAAAAATTTTCCAAAGGGGGAGTTTTTAAGTGTTTTATGTTGGCTTTAATTTTTGGTAAAACTAGTTTATGTCAATGTCTTGACTGATGTCATGAAATTCAGAGTTGAAGATAAATTCTGCAGAAGAAGAATTATACATGTACATCTCAGTTTGGTTTTGCTGGAAATCTGCAAGAAGAATGACTGATGTCATGACAAATGTTATGACATTATGTGTAACATATGTGGTTATACAGATTTACTTTTCTTGAGAGTTTTCAGAATTCTACTGAGCTGTTTTATTATGGATTATTATGTTGGATCATATGCTCACGTGGTTTTGAGGTTAACCTTGTTTAACCCTAATTGTTATGTTGTAAAGACCAAGTCTTTAGGTGAACTTTGGTTAACCCTAGCTATAATTATGGAAGCCCAAGTTGAAGACTTTACTGCTTATATATTATCAAAGAAACCCTTATGTTACTACTGCCCCTTTACTGTGTAGAAGATTAAGCAGACTATTATTTTGGTGTTCTAGTTATTCTCGTGAGCCAAGCAATTATCTTTTGATAAGTGCCTTGGAGTAGGAATTGGTTGTAAGGGTTGTTTATCACTCAAAGCTTTGAAGCATGAGTGTTGTGTCTCTTGATTAAAGCTTTGAAGCAAAATCAAGTATGTTTATTGAAGAATGTCTTCACAATTCTATTAAACAATAGACTGATATCACTGCTGTGATTGAGGGGGAGTGAGTAGGAACTCAGGTCTAAGTAGGACTTAGATTGAAGTTCCATTGGGTAGGTCTTAAGTGAAGGAGATAAACTGGTTGGTTTATTCCTGAATTAACACTGCTTATAGTGGATTTCCTCCCTAGCTTGGTAGCCCCCAGATGTAGGTGTAGTTACACACTGAATTGGGTAAACAATTGATTATGTTCTTTACTGTTTTAAATTACTGTGTAAATTGTTAAACAGTTTGTCAGATATGGTGTCATAACATTCTCTGTGACATTAAGTATCTGTTGCCAGAAATTTCAATTGGTATTAGAGCTATAACTATGCTTGGAAGGCAGTTCAACAAACTCATCAAGAGAATTGACCCAAAGTCAAGGTCAAATGTCAAGAACATTTCCTCTGACATTAGCAGACCCTATGACTCCAGCAGAAGAACTAAGTCTAAAGAAAGGGAAATCACAGCAGAAGAATCCAGTGCCATGGATGTGAAGGATATGGCCACATTCGAGCTGAATGTCCTACCTTTCTAAAGAAACAAAAGAAAGGAATGTTTGTTACTTGGTCTGATGGTGACTCAGAAAGTGACTCTGAAGAAGAATCTGCCAAACTAGTTACTGCACTATCTGGTGTTTGTAACTCTGATAATGATTCTAGTGATGAGGAAGTGACATTTAAAGAACTTGCTGACACCTACAAGAAGCTGTGTATCAGAAGTGCTGAAGTCTGTCAGCAAAATGAGAAACAGAAAAATCTCATTGTGAAGTTGGAGGCTGAGAAGAAGGAAGACACTGCTACTATAAGTCATCTCAAAGGTGAAGTTTTAGTATTGAACTCCAAACTTGACTAGATGACTAAGTCTGTCAAGATGTTAACAACTGGAACTGACAAGTTGGAAGAAATCCTTCAGACTGGACAAAATGCAGGAAACATGTCTGGTCTAGGATTTGTGGCTGCAAAGAAATCTGCTGGTGACAAGAAGAAGACCAGGCCTGATAAACCAATGTCAAAGCATATGTCACAACATAGGGCTCAACATCAAGAATAGAGAAACATGAAGAAAAAGTTTCAAATATAGAGATGTCATTATTGTGGAAGGTTTGGCCACATAAAGCCTTTTTGTTTCAGATTATATCGATATCCTAATCAGACCCTATATGTCAAGCCTAAGATCAACAAGGCACCATATGTTCAACAGTGGAAGAAAAAGACTGCAGCTCTGATAGCTCACACCTCCCTTAGAGTTTCTGCCAAGGAAGACTGGTACTTTGACAGTGGATGCTCTAAACACATGACTGGAATCAAGAATCTGCTAAATGATGTCAAACCTCATACTACTAGTTATGTCACTTTTGGAGATGGAGCTAGAGGAGAAATCAAAGGTGTTGGAAACTTGGACTGCCCTGGAGTTCCAAACCTAAATGAAGTGTTGCTGGTAAATGGTTTGACTGCTAATCTCATAAGTATCAGTCAACTGTGTGATCTAGGATTCAAGGTCAACCTCACCAAGTCTGAATGCCTTGTAACAAATGAAAAACAAGAAGTTGTAATGAGAGGAGTTAAATCAAAAGACAACTGTTACTTATGGGAGTCTGAGAACACTAACTACTCTTCTGTGTGCTCTATAGCCAAAGAAGAAAAGTAAGTGAAACTGTGGCACCAAAAACTTGGTCATTTACATCTTAGAGGGATGAAAAAGATCATATCCATGGAGGTTGTCAGAGGAATTCCAAGACTTCAGATTGATAAAGGGAGAGTCTGTGGTGAATGTCAAGTTGGAAAGCAAACTAGAATGTCACATCCAAAGTCAAGACATCTAACCACTTATAAGGTGCTAGAACTTTTACATATGGATCTGATGGGTCCCATGCAGGTGGAAAGCCTTGGTGGAAAGAGATATGCATATGTTGTTGTGGATGATTTTTCCAGATTCACCTGGATAAACTTCATTAGGGAAAAATCTGATGTATTTGATGTCTTTAAGGAATTGTGCAAAAGACTTCAAAGAGAAAAAGAAGGATGCATTGTCAGAATCAGAAGTGACCATAGAAAGGAATTTGAAAATAGTAAGTTTGATGAGTTATGTTCCTCAGAAGGAATCAATCATGAGTTCTCCTCACCTATAACTCCTCAACAAAATGGAGTTGTGGAAAGGAAAAACAAAACTATATAGGAATCTGCCAGAGCAATGATACATGCCAAGAAGCTTCCTATTCATTTTTAGGCTGAAGCTATGAATACAGCCTGTTATGTCCACAACAAGGTCACCTTGAGAAAGGTAACATCATCCACTCTTTATGAAATATGGAAAGGAAGAAAGCCTACTTTGAAGTATTTCCATGTCTTTGGAAGAAAATGTTATATTCTGACAGATCGTGAACAAAGGAGAAAAATGGACTCTAAAAGTGATGAAGGAATATTCCTGGGATACTCTACCAACAGTAGAGCATATAGGGTGTTAAACTCCAGGACCAAAGTTATGATGGAATCTATAAATGTCATAGTTGATGATCACCATGAGGAAACAAATGTCCCATATGATGTTGAGACATTCTTTGAGAAATCAACACAAGTGTCTAAAAAGGATGATGTGCCTAATCCTACTCCATCAGAGTCTGAATCAAAGGAAGCTAACAAAGATCCTTCCATCAGAATTCAGAAAGATCGTCCTAAGGAACTCATCATAGGAGATCCCTAACAGTGGAGTCACTACAAGATCTAGAGAAATCATCTCAAATTCTTGTTTTGTGTCTAAGATTGAACCAAAGAATGTTAAAGAGGCTTTGACTGATGAATACTGGATTGGAGAAATGCAAGATGAATTGAACCAGTTCAAACAACATGAAGTGTGGGACTTAGTTCCTAGACCAGAAAGAACAAACATCATTGGCACAAAGTGGATCTACAAGAACAAGTCAGATGTTGAAGGGGTTGTCACCAGGAATAAGGCAAGGCTTGTTGCTCAAGGATACACTCAAGTTGAAGGGGTTGATTTTGATGAGACTTTTGCTCCTGTAGCCAGGCTGGAATCAATCAGATTACTACTAGGAGTTGCTTGCCTTCTGAAGTTCAAGCTGTTTCAGATGGATGTGAAAAGTGCCTTCCTAAATGGGTACTTAAATGAGGAAGTGTATGTGGAATAGCCTAAAGGGGTTGTGGATCCAAACTGTCCTAACCATGTATACAAATTGAGAAAAACACGGTATGGTCTGAAACAGGCTCCTAGAGCTTGGTATGAAAGACTGACAAAGTTCCTCACAGACAAAGGGTACCGGAAAGGAGGATTGGACAAAACTCTTTTGTCAGATGAAGGAGGAAAGATAATGGTGACTCAAATCTATGTTGATGACATAGTGTTTGGAGGAATGTTAGATAAAATGGTTAAATATTTTGCTAACCAGATGCAAGCTGCATTTGAAATGAGCCTCATGGGAGAATTGACATACTTTCTTGGATTACAAGTCACACAGATGGAGTACTCAATTTTTCTTTCTCAAAGCAAGTATGCAAAGAATATTGTCATGAAGTTTGGGATGGAGAATTACAGTCATAAAAGGACTCCTGGACCTACTCATCTAAAGTTGTCCAAAGACAAAAGTGGGACAAATGTGGATCAAAGCTTGTACAGAAGCATGATAGGAAGTCTACTATACTTAACAGCCAGCAGACCTGACATTGCCTTTGCAGTTGGAGTATGTGCTAGATACCAGGCTGAACCCAAAGTAAGTCACATCAACCAGGTGAAAAGAATTCTGAAGTATGTGAGTGGAACTTACAATTATGGTATGCTGTATTCTCATGGATGTGAACCAATTCTGTCTGGTTATTGTGCTGCTGATTGGGCTGGTAGTGCTGATGACAGAAAGAGTACCTCTGGGGATGCTTCTTTTTGGGAAACAACCTTGTTTCTTGGTTCAGCAAGAAGCAAAATTGTGTGTCTTTATCTACTATTGAAGCTGAATACATAGCAGCTGGTAGCAGTTGTTCTCAAATGATCTGGATGAAACAGATGCTGACTGAGTACAATGTCACACAAGATGTCATGACATTGTACTGTGACAACCTTGAGTGCTATTAACATTTCCAAGAATCCTATACAGCATAATAGGACTAAGCATATTGACATTAGACATTATTTCATCAGAGATCTTGTGGAGGAGAAGGTGATTAAGTTGGAACATGTTGCCACTAAACTACAACTTGCTGACATTTTTACTAAGGCACTTGATGCTAGTCAGTTTGAGAACTTAAGGGGCAAGCTGGGTATTTGTCAATATGAAGAGTTGTAGCAATTAATTTTGCCTACAACAAGGGCTGAAAGAGACATTTTCATCAGGTTTATTCTGATTGGGCAGAAAATTAGTTTCCCTCTTTCTTTCCAAAAATATAAGAAGACTCAACTGCCATGGATGCTGATGTGCTTGAGGTAACTCCTCTTCGTGCAATGGCAGCTGATCCTACTAGGGTCAAGAAGTTGTGAACCAGACATGCAAGAAGATCACAAGCCTCTCCCTCTGGTAAATCTTCTCAACCATCTTCCGCTGTTCCTCCAGAGATAGCAAATAGGGAAGGTTCTGCTTATGTGCATCAAGCTATTGCTAGACTAGTCACTAGGATTCTTAATGAAAACCACTCTGTTCCTGGTGTATCTGTTCCATTGAACCAAGAAACTGCTAGCCCTAATTTAGAAAGTGATCCAAATGTCACTCAGAATATTGAGACATCTGATGACAATATTAGGAAATCTCTTGAGACACCTGAAGACAACATTGAGAAATCTCTAGAGAAACCTGATGATCACTGACCCCTCAAGGTTTTGAACCCCCTGTCATTGATGTTGATGAAGAATTTTCTGACAATGACTTGATTGCTAATGTCAACCCTAGCATAGCAAGAAGGATGATGAGTAGAAAAGAAAATCTGCCCAAAGCCCCTCCAAAGAGAAGGCTAAGTTGTTCATGAGAGAAAAGGCTGGAGAAGAAGGACCAAAAGGTGAAACTTCCAAAGGGAATGGTAGGGTGAAATCTGTTGGCAGTCTCTCAAAACCCAAGAGAACTCCTATGTCCAAGAAGAGAAAGGCTCCTGAACCCTCTGAATCTGATGAGGAATCATATTTTGATCTTGATGTTGAGAGATATGTTCCAGACATTCCTCTCAGAAAGAAACCCTCTACTAGCAAACTGCCTAAGGTTCCTGAGGTTGCAATTGATAATATCTCCTTTCACCATCCAGAAAATGCAAGCAGGTGGAAGTGTGTGTTTCTGAAAAGGATAGCCTTAGAGAGGGAGCTGAACAGAAGTGCTATTGAGTGTAAGAAAGTCATGGATCTCATCAAGGTAGTTGGCCTGATGAAGACAGTGGTCAATTTTTCCAACTGCTATGAGATTCTTGTCAAAGAATTCATAGTAAATTTCTCTGGTGGGTGTGCTGATGGAAAGTCAGCTGACTTTAAGAGCGTTTATGTGAGAGGAAGGAAGGTGACATTCTCTCCTACTGTGATCAACAAATTCCTAGGAAGTCCTGATGATGCTCAGTCTGAGCTTGAAGTTACTAACAACCAGGTTTGTCAAACCATCACTGCCAAGCAAGTCATGCACTGGCCCTTGAAAGGGAAGCTGACTACTAGCAAGCTAAGTTTCAAGTTTGCCATACTGCACAAGATTGGTGCAGCTAACTGGGTTCCCCCAAATCAAAAATCCACCATCTCCACTGGTTTGGGAAGATTCATTTATGTTGTTGGAACACAGACAAAATTTGATTATGGTAGTTATATTTTTGAGCAGACCATGAAGTATGCAGACAACTATGCAATTAAGGGTCCTATAGCCTTTCCCTCCCTCCTGTGTGGTATTATCATTGATCAATATCCTGATATTCTGGTAGAAAAGGATTCTATCTGTAAAAGATCTCCTGCTCTTGGTTTCCACTACAAGCTGTTTCAGGGGAAACATGTCCCTGACATTGTCATAACATCTGCTGAGACATCAAATGTCAAAGCTAATTCTCAGAAGGCTGATGTCATTGTTGTGCTGAGAGAGACCTGCAGGGAGCTTGAAGCAAGAAAGAAAACTCTTGAAGAGCTGATCACTACCTTGGAGCAGGAGAAAGAGACACTGAGGTTGAGGATGCAAGGCTAGATGAGGATGGTGCAGAGGACTTGCATGAGGATGTTGAGGAAGAGCAACAGGCTGGTGCTAAAATCAGTTCATCAGAGGAAGATACTTACCATAGTGCTTCTTCAGGAGAGGAAAGTGCCAGAAGTTCTATGGTTGATAGTTTGCACAGCCAGCTGGTGCTCCTGTTGATTACTTATTGCTGCTGTTGTTTTTGCTTGTTGTTTTGTTGATTTTGTTTTGGCTGATTGTATTTTGTTAACTTGGTTGTATAATTAATACTTCTGCTACTTATATATCATGATTTCTGAGATATTGTAATGGATACTTTGGCCCCTTTATGGCTAAAAACGGGGAGAAGAAATTATGGGTTGAATTTATCTTTGGTAGGTTCTGTTTATTTAGCTTAGTTGGCTTAGTTGTTTAATTTTAATTTCTGCTGCATTATGCTTAGTTGTTTTTAGCCAAAAATTTTCCAAAGGGGGAGTTTTTAAGTGTTTTATGTTGGCTTTAATTTTTGGTAAAACTAGTTTATGTCAATGTCTTGACTGATGTCATGAAATTCAGAGTTGAAGATAAATTCTGCAGAAGAAGAATTATACATGTACATCTCAGTTTGGTTTTGCTGGAAATCTGCAAGAAGAATGACTGATGTCATGACAAATGTTATGACATTATGTGTAACATATGTGGTTATACAGATTTACTTTTCTTGAGAGTTTTCAGAATTCTACTGAGCTGTTTTATTATGGATTATTATGTTGGATCATATGCTCACGTGGTTTTGAGGTTAACCTTGTTTAACCCTAATTGTTATGTTGTAAAGACCAAGTCTTTAGGTGAACTTTGGTTAACCCTAGCTATAATTATGGAATCCCAAGTTGAAGACTTTATTGCTTCTATATTATCAAAGAAACCCTTATGTTACTGTTGCGCCTTTACTGTGTAGAAGATTAAGCAGACTATTATTTTGGTGTTCTAGTTATTCTCGTGAGCCAAGCAATTATCTTTTGATAAGTGCCTTGGAGTAGGAATTGGTTGTAAGGGTTGTTTATCACTCAAAGCTTTGAAGCATGAGTGTTGTGTCTCTTGATTAAAGCTTTGAAGCAAAATCAAGTATGTTTATTGAAGAATGTCTTCACAATTCTATTAAACAATAGACTGATATCACTGCTGTGATTGAGGGGGAGTGAGTAGGAACTCAGGTCTAAGTAGGACTTAGATTGAAGTTGCATTGGGTAGGTCTTAAGTGAAGGAGATAAACTGGTTGATTTATTCCTGAATTAATACTGCTTATAGTGGATTTCCTCCCTGGCTTGGTAGCCCCCAGATGTAGGTGTAGTTACACACTGAACTGGGTAAATAATTGATTGTGTTCTTTATTGTTTTAAATTACTGTGTAAATTGTTAAACAGTTTGTCAGATACGGTGTCATAACATTCTCTGTGACATTAAGTATCTGTTGCCAGAAATTTCAAGTGCAACCACAAGTTCTTTTTTAGAGCACCAACATATTGGATCTCCGCCGAATATAAAGACATAATCAGTTGTAGACTCGATCATCCTTATTTTTGCACCAATTAAAATCCGTGTAACTGAGTAACTCATCAATTCTGCCCGTATCAACCGCAGGAAATAGAATTTCACAACCAAGAGTTCCTTTGATGTATACTGGAATCCTGTTAACTGCTTCAAAGTGAGAAACTTTTGATCTCTCCATAAATCTACTTGCAATATCGACACTAAACGCCAAATTTGGCCGCATAATGCATACGTAACGTAACGATCTAATCAACCTTATATATTATGTTGGATTCAGATCTTCCTCATCTTCACTTTTGGACAACTGGAACCTTGCTTCAGTTGGTGTATTGGCAACATTACAATGCTCCATATCACACTTTTCAATATCTCAAGAGCATACTTTCTTTGATGCATGAGCAGTCCCAATTTTGACTTGTGGAACTCTATGCCAAGAAAGTAAGTCATGGTTACAAGGTCACTCATTTCAAACTCTTTCATATAAGAAAAGTATAATCACATATTTGCTTGCATCTGTCTTCACATAAACACCACGTTCAAATACACACTTATTGAAGCCAACCTCAACTAGAAAAGTATCTATGCGTTTATTCCAAGATCTAGGAGCTTGTTTCAAACCATAAAGTTTATACTTCAATTTATAGACTCCTCCCTCTTGATTCTTCACCATAAAATCAGGGGGCTGCTCTACATAGACTTCCTTCTCAAGTGGAACATTCAAAAATGCATATTTTACATCCATTTGATACATAAACTTTGATTTGCTCTTCTTTTCTACTTTATTTTTCAAACATAAAGTTTTATGTGAAATGTCTATAATGGAATCCATTTATCAACATTGTTTTGAAGAATTTATGACATTGAATGAAATTCTATACGCTAAAGAGGAAATTATGATTTACAAGATGGATGCAATTCGATAAAACATTGGATTGTCTGAGTTGATATTCAAGAATAACTTAACTTTTAAAATTATTATCTTTAAAATATTTTTAAATTAGTGCAAATTCAATGATGGGTTAGTGAAACAAGCAATCTCATATGATATAACAAACTCAATAATAACATTTATCAACAAAAACATCAAATTAATTTATATGGATTGGGAGAACTGAACAACTAACCATTTCTTGAAGCTTTAAGTGATAAGTACAGAACTATAAACACATATTGTATGCTTGCTACCACCATAATCATATTGTACACTTGCTAAAATCATAAGCATCACCATATGAGGTTCATCTAGTTTGTGAATTTATGAAGAAAAAGTATAAGGTGGATGAAGTTAACACGATAGCTTGAAACTTCTTATATTTATTTTCATAGCTTCTAAAACTAGATTAAGCTTGTTGATGTTGTTGTTTCTTCATTCACTTTTCTTGAGTCCTACAAACACCGTGAAAATTATCAACATGTGAAACCGCAAACTTATTTGTCAACAACGCAACATACAACAATGAAAGAAGAATAAGGAATTCATATGAAAACCAAGTGAAACATAACAACAACATACACGAAAACGAGAGAATAAGGAGAAAGAAGAATACCTTTATGTAAGAAGAACAAGATTGACGACTATATTGTAGAATATGAATGCTAATGGTGAAGAAGATAAACAATGGGTTCTAGGGTTTTACTGTGATAGATACGGCGCTACTATGAAAGAGCGAGAGTTAATTCGCTTATATATAAATATACTCACAACGGTTGAAGTTTCCAACTATGGTCGTAATCCTTTATTTTATATATAAATATAAATAAAATAGAAAAGATTCGTCTTAATGTTAAATGAATAATATATTTTGGGGGCACTGAGTTTCAAACGTAAGAAAGACCAGATTATATAACTATGGTTATAGTTCCAACCGTTATTATATGCTAACAATTTTTAATAAAAAATTAAAATAAAATGTTAGCGCGATAGATTTAGAAATGCCACCACGATGTTGGAAAAACCATTGTGAATTGGGTGTTATTGTTTACGTGTTTTGTAGTAGTGCCTCTTCTAGAGTCACTTTTTCCAACTTCTTAGTAGGGCACCGATTCAACAAATAGGCGGCTGTAGAAACGACTTCACCCCATAGTTCCTTCATCAAGCTTTTTCCCTTTAACATGCTACGAACCATGTTCATTATTGAGCAATTTCTTCTCTCGACAATACCATTTTGCTAAGGTGTATAAGGTGGCACAACCTCACGCACTATACCCTCACTATCACAATAATTCCCAAAATAATTTGAGGCATACTCACCTCCACCATCCGTTTTGTGAATTTTCAACTTGTGACTGCTTTGTCGCTCTACCATGGATTTATTAAAATTTTAAATAAATGTGACAAAGTACTTATTTCCACCATATGAACCAACTTGCATTGGACTACACACATCAGAGTAAACCACCTCAAGATGATGTTTGGTCCTATGACCCAAATCCTTGTTGAAACTATTCTTGTGTTGCTTCCCTTGAACACACTCATCATAAATCTCAGCTGGAATATTGATCTCGGGCAGTCCGATCATCATACAATTCCTTTGGAACGCGTCAAGATCATGAAAATCAAGATGTCCAAGACGGTAATGCCACACCCACTCATCATGACTTTCCAATGTAGAAAGACAGTTGTGTTCCATTAATTTCAACTCTACTTGAAAGTACGATTTGCAACCATGGGTGCTCTAAGACTTAAAACTTTGTTTTTGTCCAGAACGCGCAAAAGCTTGTTTTCCATGCGAATTGTGTAATTCTTCTCAAGAAATTGGCTAATTCTTAAGAGATTACATTTAATTCCAGGAATGTATAGCACATATTTGATAAAGTAATGACTCTTATCATTCTTCATGATCAAAACATCACCCACACCGTTGGCCGCTAAAGTGGTATCATTCGTGAATTTCACTCTACTATTTGTGGCTTGATTGATTTTGAAAAAACAGTCATTTCTACCCGTCATATATGTTGAACAACTAGAATCCAAGTACCACTCATCACTTCCTTGGACTCCATCTCGAACGTTTACCATTGTGTTTTGCTCCAAACACGTTTATGCATAATTTCTGCACTGCTGCCCGGCTTTTGACAGTTGCTAATACTCTTGTCCAACAAATTTTCCATGCCATAATTATCCTCTGTGATCATGAACAGAAGTGTGTTCTCATCATCTACCTCTTGTCTTGCAACCTTAGCTTCATCACTTTGATTTTCTTTCAATTTCACATTACACTTCCTTGTAAAATAACCAAGCTTATGACAATTGAAAAACTTTGAGCCATTCATGTTATACTTCTTGGTGTAGTTTCCTAGACCACCACCTTTGGATCTACTCTCACATCTTTGTACTATCTAACCCTTTGAATTTTTTGAATCTTTTCCACCAAAATTATGGAAATTTTCCTCCTGTTTAAAGACCATTTTCCTTTCGATCTCTTGTTCTTCTCATTGAACTGTGCTTGCAACGCAATCTCCGCTTCGGCCTTTTTATTTCCTCTTTCATCCATCCTTTGTTCATGAGCCTATAATGAGCTTTGAATCTCCTCTTTGCTCATAGTAATAAGATCCTTTGATTCTTAGATTGCAACCACTCTGTTGCAAATCTCAATGTTAAATAATACAAGATTTTTGCTACCACATTCTAGACCAAAACAATTTCACCGCAAGACTTCATTTGATTCACGAAACGTGTTATACGCGTAACGTAACCATTGATTGACTCATTTTATTCCATTTGAACCATATCGAAATATCTCTTATGAGTTTATAACCTCACCACCTCTGCTTTATCATCCCCCTCATAAGCTTTCTTCAAGATCTCTCAAGCTTGCTTCGTCGACGCGTGTAATACGGTGAACTGACTTTGTAAGATTTTTGTATCCAAATGTGCGGATAGCAAGAGTCGCCACCGACTTTTATTTTTATCCAATTAAGGGAAGGTAAAAGTAACAGAAAAAGACCTTCGTTAGATTCTGAGTTCGGGAGAATGGTTATGAAAAGGGAAGGTATTAGCACCCCTTTCCATCCGTAGTTATCTACGGGCTCTTAGTTGCTCTAGATCACTTTTAAAATTGCTTTCTGTGTGTTTGACAAAATGTTTTGAAAAAGGCATTTCGCTTTGACTTTGTAATGACTCATGTAGGAGTGTATACAAAGTGTTCGGAAATGTTTTTGTTTTGAAAAGAATTTGAACTTTGAAAAAAGTGTGTGGTGTGAAAAGTATTTGATAGAGCAAGCAACTAAAAGACTTATTTACCCACTCAGAATTGGTCGTTTTGTTGTACTTCTACATTCCTTTAGAATAGCGCTAGCCGTACCATTAGTTAGTAGGTAGCTCCATTCGTTGGATGTAAGCGGGACATTCGAAGGGACATCAGATGGTCATAGAAAGCAACTTGTAGGAAGTATCCTAGCACATTCGAAGGACTATCATCATTTTCGTGGCGACAATCGAGGTCAAGATCATGTATTCGGAGGCGACATCGTGGGTCTTATGATCTTTGTATCGAAGGGACTATGATGATTTGTTTGGAACGCAACGGTGCTAGAATACCTCTACGTTCGAGGGACATGACCATTTGGAATTCGTAAAGGCAACGAGAGAGAATTACCCTAAGGGGTGCATGTGTGAAAGAAGTGTGTTGGATTCAGAATATGTTATCTTGAAAATTAGTGGGCTATGTTCAATTTTAATCTTGCCATACACGCCTAATTACTAGGAATTTATAGGGTGCAGAAAGTAAAATGCGGAATGTAAAGTGCGAAAATGTAAAGTGCGGAAAGGTAAATCCTACGCTATTACAAGGCTTTGGGGCAGATACATAATTTAAAATGCGGAAAATAAAGATCCTAAATTAAGCTATTACATCCCATAGACAGTTACATTATTGAAAAAAATAAAATGACAAAGGAAAAATCGTCTGAATCGGAACAACCTGTGAAACAAACGAGAAATCGGAAAACATGATGAAATCGAAATAAGAGAAAATGTTAGAAAAAATGCAATTTTTATATGAGAAAAATTATTATATGCTGGAAATAATATAAATATGCTAAAATAAATTTTTTGGGATTTTTTGGAAAAGATTTAATAATTAAAATGCAATTAAAAGTGAATTAAATGCAAAATTATGAATAAAAATAAATATGCATGCAAAATTATATTTTGTAATTTATTAAATTAAATAAGCACTTTATGAAAATACTGTAAAAAGAAAAATATTTTTTGATAATTTTTTAATGCAGAAATAAAATATTGAAAAGAAATTAAAACAATGCAAAGTATTAAAAAAAACATGAAAATATGAAAATAATTGAGTTTGTGAAAAAGAAAACAAAATTGGCCTTGGCATGGTTCGAACTCGCGTCCTGGCTTTCAAACCTTGAGATCCCTTGCTCTGACCAACTGAGCTACTGTGCGCGTGTGTTTAGAAACTGGAATGAGTGGATTATACGCGTCGCCTTCCCATTGCTTCCTCCTTCGCGCCAGACTTCATCTTCTTCAATTTGAATATTTGAAAAGATAGCGTCGGCCACGATGCGACGCTATAGCCCCTGCGTTTTTCAAAAGCTCGTATACATAATATAAATTCATTAGGAATATACGAATCGACTGGAAATCATGTTCTAAACGCGATGGTAGTAGTCTTATAGTCCAATTTATCCGTTTTAGGGAAGCCCTAAATCGCACCCGAAAACCCTAGCCATGGTGATTTTCGCTCCAGGTCACTAAAACACAATTGGGCTACCCAGATAGCTTGCAAACTTGATGTTGATCATGAATAAACAATCAAAAAGTGTTAACAATGCGTGAAAATTGAAAATCGAATTTGGAAAAATAAGAACAAACCGAAACCGGGATTGCTTGATTCTTGATGGTTTTGAATGATATAAGAGTCTGGATCGACTCAGAACAACCCAAGGAATGCAATGGAATCCTCAAAAGTAATTGAAAGTGGCTGGATCGATGGCTGCTAGTGGCTTGTAAGTCACGGATTTCTTGAATTAGGTTAGGGTTCTTGGAGCAATTTTTTCGTCCTCTTGTGATTGGTATGCATCAGGTATATATGCTGGATGGATTTGGCATTGTTTTGGGAAAGATTTGATCAATAATCAATGATAATCAAATTTGATTTTTTCATGAAAATCAAATTTTCGAAACTTGATCAATTTCAATCCAATCTTGCCTTTTTTGATCCAATTTCGAAATTGTTGGCTTTTAATGAATTTCTTGAATCTCATGGAAGGAATAAAATCAATCTTTCAATTAATTTTGATTTTATAATTTATTTTAAAATTTAATTTGTATTTAAATGAATAAATTCAAAATTAAATAGAAAAATAAATCAAAAATTCGTGGCATTGGGCTTGGATATTCCTAATTGTATGAGGAATAAGTTTGGATGAAGAAAAAGCAAGCCCATTTGCAAAAGATTTGATTTTTGGAAGTATCTCTCTTTGTGCATTCTTTCAAAATTGCCCAACTTGTGAATGGTGTAACTTGCTCAATTTTCCACATTTTTGAGTGTTCTTGGACTTTTTGGAAAGCTCTAAGAGTCCTCTAACCAACCCTTTTGGTCTCATCTCAATTGGAGTTACCATGCTCAATACATCTTCAAATCAAAAAGTTGACTTTTTGTTGACTTTGAAAATGACCTGTAATATTTTGAGCTATACCTCTCAAATGAAGCATTTTTTGGACATTCTTGTGAGACATGAAGTTGTAGAGAATTAAATTTCCTTCAAAACAAGAGGTGGTGGAAAAATTTCTGAGAAAGTATGAGAAAGTTATGATCAGTCAAAGTTCAGGTTGACTTTTCACCTAGAAACCCTAATTTAGAAAGTTTGACTTTTGAGCAAATCTTGAGTTTTCTTGATGAATCATGATCAACCCTTGATCAAATGATGAATGTAACTTCAAAATGAGGATGTTGACCAAAAATTATGAAGTTTGACTGCATGTTGACCACAGTTGACTTTTTGTCCAATACAACTGATTTTCCACCATCTGAGCAATTGTCTGAGGAAACTTGACTTGTGAAGCTTGAAACTTGACATGGAGAATCTTTGAAGCATATGAGGAGGCATGAAGGCCATTGGAGATGTTGGAAGTTCATCTTGACTTGAGAGATACCAAACCCTAGTTTGGGTTGATTGTCTAGGAGAGAGTTTGTCTGATCAACTCTTGAGGAATCCTTGAGCATAGATGTATGAAAGTTCTTGAGTAGATGGAGGGCAAATTTTGGGGTATGACAACGCGCAATCACCAAATTTCTCAAAGTTGTCATTATCGACGCAAGAATGTACCAATAAGAGTGCATTGTAATATTTCTTATTATCTTTCTTCAATGTAGCTTGTTGAGAAGTTGTAGCTTATGCACCAAGTGGTGTAACACCATCGTTCACTACTTTGAGAACTTCTTGATAACCAAACAAAACTTTCATTTGCTTGCACCACTTGTCATGGTTCCTGGAATTAAGAATTGAAAGGTTGGTAAGGATTCAATCATTGGAAATGGTACACATGTTTGAAGTTGATTAATGGATCAGAACCAAGGCTCTTGATGCCAAATGTTGGAACATACACAAAAATAAATCGGTGAATCAATGGTGAAAAGTGGTTAATTGGAGAAGATGAACTTTAGAGAGAATTTTGGACATGAGAGAGAGAGAGAGAGAGAGTAATTTAGGAGAAAATTAGCAATATGACATTAATCTAACACACGTTACAATAGGGTATTTATAGGAAACACCTAACACAAGTTAGGAACCAAAATTGTCTAGCAAAACAACAAAAAAACACAAAATATGACACTGGAAACAGGTTTCCTGAAATAGGGGAACCAATTTCCTCAACAAAAAACTAAACCAGAAACTGAAAAAAATTTTGACAGAAATCGGTTTCCTCAAACTCTGCATGCCACCATCATCCAAAGCAATTTTAATTTTTCCCTTTCAACTGATGGTACAAGTTTTATCATCACCTAAGTAGACAAAACTAAAATTACTTGATCTAAAAGAGTTAAACCACTACGATCGGGAAGCGGGCTGGAACCATTTGATACCATAACTAACCCCCAAACCTGACTATACCGGTGGTTAAATAAAAAAAAGAGTTAAACCACTCCCGATATGGTGTCATATGGTAAGAGGGCCCAAAATCAAGGATCCATGCATTAGTGCACTTTGTAGATGAAACGCAAAGAAAATCCTCTTGATTGCGGGAACCATTAGACTGAACTATATTTGTTGAACTATTGTTGTCTAACTTGTTTTGACAGTGTCATACCCCAAAATTTTCCCTCCATCTTCTCAAGATATTTCATACATCCATGCTCAAGGATTCCTCAAGAGTTGATCAGACAAACTCTCTCCTAGGCAATCAACCCAAACTAGGGTTTGGTATCTCTCAGGTCAAGATGGGCTTCCAACATCCCCAATGGTCTTCATGCCTCCTCATATGCTTCAAAGATTCTCCATGTCAAGTTTCAAGCTTCACAGATCAAGTTTCCTCAGACAATTGCTCAGATGGTTGAAAATCAGTTGTATTGGACAAAAAGTCAACTATGGTCAACATACAGTCAAACTTCATAATTTTTGGTCAACATCCTCATTTTGAAGTTACATTCATCATTTGATCAAGGGTTGATCATGATTCATCAAGAAAACTCAAGATTTGCTCAAAAGTCAAACTTTCTAAATTAGGGTTTCTAGGTGAAAAGTCAACTGAACTTTGACTGATCATAACTTTCTCATACTTTCTCAGAAATTTTTCCACCACCTCTTGTTTTGAAGGAAATTTAATTCTCTACAACTTCATGTCTCACAAGAATGTCCAAAAAATGCTTCATTTGAGAGGTATAGCTCAAAACATTACAGGTCATTTTCAAAGTCAACAAAAAGTCAACTTTTTGTTTTGAAGATATATTGAGCATGGTAACTCCAATTGAGATGAGACCAAAAATGTTGGTTATAGGACTCTTAGAGATTTCCAAAAAGTCCAAGAATACTCAAAAATATGGAAAATTGAGCAAGATACACTATTCAGAAGTTGGGCAATTTTGGACAATTGCACAAAAGGACATTTTGGTCAAAATGCAAAATTGTCCAAATGGGCCTATAATATTTTGATCCAAACTTGTTTATGACATTATTCTTGACCCATAAATGCTTGGCCATGGCAATTTTCTATTTTATTAATTTATTTTTTGAATTTTAGAACATTTAATTCAAAATTAAATTATATAAAATATGAAAATGATATATTTTTCCAAAAGGGCTGATTTTATATCTTCCTTGAAGTCCAAGATAGCCCAAGACTCTTGCCAAATTCGTGCATGATCATGCATTGAAGAGGAAATCAAATTTTCTTCAAGAAAATTGATTTTATTTGAAAAAAATTGAATGCTCCAAATCAAATCTTTTTTCACTCCTTTTTCTCTCCAAATCCTCTCTATAAATACCAAGTATCATAGCCAGCAAGCCACACGAAACCCTAGCTCAAGCCAAACCCTTATTATTGCAAATTTTTTCTCAAAACTTGAAAAATTCGAATTCTTATCTCCAGCCATTCTCAGCCTCTTCCAGCCATTCAAACGCGTTCAGGGGGTAAGCTTGAGTAAGAATGCATCATTGTTATTGATCAAAGCAAGCCAAATCGTGCCATACACATTCATACATATTTGAATTTTTCTTGAAATTGCATTTTAATATTCTGCGTGTTTCCATTGTTTCTAATGCTTTTGTTGTGTTCATGAGGTTCTATAAGACTGATCTGGGCAATCGTTTCAAAGCTTGCACGTAAAAATCATGATATGCCATAGTTAGGGTTTTGTAAGCTGCTTCGATCGAACCGGCTTGTACAGGCACTTTCAGGGGAAACTAAGGCCACCAATGGATTCGTAGGGTCCGATTTAGGGGGGTAGGGTCTTCCTTTTCCATTTAATCGTTGTATTTTGCAGGTTTCAAATTTTGTTTGATCGGAGAAGACGACCGGAGCTAGGGCTCCGGCGTCGTTGACTCGATCTGACTCCGGCATGGTTGGCGTGGCACAACGGAGTGTTCTGATTCACTCATTCATAAACAATGGGGTCCACGCGTGCTGACTTTGATTTTCAAACATCCGTGACGCGTGTACACTTATATTCAATTGATTTCAGTTTTTCAAACACCAAAGACACGTTGTCCCAGTGGTAAAGGCGTTGGTTTGCAAAGATACTCTCAAAGGTCACAGGTTCGAGTCATGCCAGGACCGGTTCTTTTTCTTCTTTTCCAAACTTGCATTATTTTCTATTTTCTAATTATTTTAATATTTTGCATTTTATTTTAATTCTTTTCATAATTTTATTTCTGCATTAAAAAATCATCAAAAATTATTTTTCTTTTTACATAATTTTCATAAAATCTTTATTTAATTTATAAAATTAAAAAAATACAATTTTGCATGCATATTTATTTTTATTCATAATTTTGCATTTAAATCACTTTTAATTCATTTTAAATTATTAAATTGCATCCAAAAAATCCCAAAAATTTATTTTAGCATATTTATATTATTTCCAGCATGTAATAATTTTCTCATATAAAAATTTGCATTTTTCTAACATTTTTTCTCTTGTTCGATTCATATCGTATTTTCCGATTTCTCATTCTCTTGCAGGTTGATCCGATTCAGACGATTCTTTCTTTATCATTTTATTTTTCAATAATGTAACTGTCTATGGGATGTAATAGTTTAAATTAGGACTTTATTTTCCGCATTTTTAAATTATGTATCTGCCCCAAAGCCATGTAATAGCGTAGGACATTTACCTTTCCGCATCTTTACATTCCGCATTTTTAATTTCCGCACCCTATAAACTGCTAGTAACTAGGCGTGCATGGCAAGATAATAACGAACATAGCCCACTAATTTGCAAGATAAAATATCTGAAATCAACACACTTCTTTCACACACGCACCCCTTAGGGTAATTCTCTCTCGTTGCCTTTGCGAATTCAAAATGGTCATGTCCCTCGAACGTAGAGGTATTCTAGCACCGTTGCCTTCCAAACAAATCATCATAGTCCCTTCGATACAAAGATCATAAGACCCACGATGTCGCCTCCGAATACATGATCTTGACCCTCGATTGTCGCCTACGAAAAATGATGATAGTCCCTTCGAATGTGCTAGGATACTTCCTACAAGTTGCCTTCTATGACCATCCGATGTCCCTTCGAATGTCCCGCTTACATCCAACGAATGGAGCTACCTACTAACTAATGGTATGGCTAGCGCTATTCTAAAGGAATGTAGAAGTACAACAAAACGACCAATTCTGAGTGGGTAAATAAGTCTTTTAGTTGCTTGCTCTAAACCAAATGCTTTTCACACCACACACTCTTTTTCAAAGTTCAAACTCTTTTCAAAACGAAGCATTTCCGAACACTTTGTATACACTCTTACATGAGTCATTACAAAGTCAAAGCAAAATGCCCTTTTTTCAAAATACTTTTGTCAAACACACAGAAAGCATAATTTTAAAGTGATCTAAGAGCAACTAAGAGCCCGTAGATAACTACAGATGGAAAGGGGTGCTAATACCTTCCCTTTTCATAACCTTCTCCCTTACTCAGAATCTAACGAAGGTCTTTTCTGTACTTTTTACCTTCCCTTAATTGGATAAAAATAAAAGTCGGTGGAGACTCTTGCTATCCGCACATTTGCGATACAAAAATCCTACAAAGTCAGTTCACCGTGTTACAGACAGTCCCTCTTCCAATGGCCAATTTTCTCTGAGCCATAACAATTTATTGTTTTCATGTCCTCGAACTTGAACCTCTTTTTCTTTCCAAAACTCATTTCCTTACCTTTGCCTCTACCACGATCTTGACTTCCCTTCACAAATAAACCTTTCCATGAAATTCCTCCACCTTTATCTACACTTTGGAGACATTGTGCATGTTGCAAAAGAATAGAAGAAATACAATCCAACGTGATTGATTCCTTTTGGTATGTGAGAGTGGTCACCAAGTGATCATAAGAGCTTGGTAAAGAGCACAACAAAATAATGGCTTTATCCTTATCGTCAACCTTCAACCAAGTTGTGTCAAATCACCGAGGATGTTGTTGGAAGCGTTGACATGAGCATGCAAATATCCTCTTTCCTAAATCTTCAATAGATATGATTCTTCTGATGAGTACAAATTATATTTATTTTTGTGTATAAGTTTTGTTGCACTTATCGATACTTTTCGTTAATGTCATTTTAATAACCTCATATTTGTTTGTAAATACGTTTAGCTTGTGTACATAATAGAATAATTGAGTTTTGTGTAAATATTATATCATTTGATATTTTTTCATCCCTTTTGTAGGTATTCATTCATAATTGGAGCATTGAGTAATAAACACAAAAGGCTAAGCTTCAAGAATGCAATTTTTGGCAATTCATCAAAGAATAATGCTCAAAACAAGGATAAGAAAAACCATCAATTTGGTTTAGATTTAGTCGTTGTTAGATAGGGAATTGGATAAACTTTTCAACTCTTTCGACCGTGCGTAAATCAAATTTACGGATCTCAAGTTACGGAAAAAACACAATGCTGATTTTATTTAGAACAGCACAGAGCATGCTGAGCACCCTCTATTCATGATGAGCATACCATACGACTTTGAAACTCATTAAATATGTGAAAAAACACATTTTTAGGTTATGGGTTGGGTATTTTTGAGTCCCAAAATCATAAACTTCATTTTTTGGAAGAAAGAGCTTAGAAACATCAATTGGGGTTGCATCTTGATGATCATAGGTGGGTTTACTTCAATCGGAGTGACAAACTGAGCGATTCTTGTTCATCTTCTTATTTATTCTCTTTGTACCCTAATTTTTGGGGGTTTATTACGTAAATATACTTTGTTTTGTATGTATATTTATTACTCATGGTATTGTATATAAAACTTCTTTTACAAATCATTTTTTATGATTGCTTACTTTATTTGGATTTGAGTTGTTGCAGAGATAGACAATTTGAATTTAGATTTAGGATAAACATATATTGAGTTTTGATTCTAGATATAGATTAATATTTAGTATTCACTTGATTATCAACTCTTAATACCTTTATGATATTTGAGTTGCGCGCGAAATTGCCTCTGCGAGCAATACAGTTGATTTATTGCTTTGCATTAGAGATAACATCTATGTGAGTAGTACGTGATGATTTTGACGAGTAGTTTAGGTTTATTTCGACTGGGTAATAAGTTTAAATATTTAACGAGTATGTGAAATTCAATCCCGAGAGTCTCTACTTTCTGAAGAATGAATTTTTTTATGTTAATAACTTTTAATTCACCCATTTACCACTTCAAACCCAATTCAAATCAAACTCATTAACGCGGGACTTTTCGAACGAAAATTTAGTAGCACTAATCCCTGTGGAGACGATATGATAAAACTAAAAATACTTACTTTGGCTTGCCACTTTACCGCTTCTGCAAAATGGCGACATTGTCGGGGATTGGTATTTTTATTGTTTTGCATTGAGATAGTTTATTTGTTTTAGATTTTTGCTCATAATGTCCATATTGTCTATAATGTGTACATAGAAACTTGTTTATATTGATACTTGTATTTGTTTACATACTTCTGAAGTTTACATGTTTTGCATACTTGTGAATGTAGTGTATATATTTGTTTCTCTTCACATTTGCCAAATGTGTGGTTAGATGTATAGTTTGGGTAAGAGCTCGAAGTGACGAGACAAATGGCGGGAATGAAAGCATTTAGCTCATTCAAAGAAACATGTTGATTTCCAAATAATAGGCGTTGAGTTTATAACGTAAGACAATCATGTTTTATTGTTTTTCATTGTGTTAGTTTAGGTAGTGTGTTGATTGTTGTTTAAACAAGTTGAAATTGGACCTGTTTTAAAAATCTCAAATCCTCACTTTTCAACTTGTTTATTCACTTTCGTACGGTTTTTCCAAAAGCTTGCTTTTATTAGCTTGAAGAAATGTGTATGTGTTTTTGTGTTTAAATCATTTTACATCCGTGTAGCGTGCTTAACATTATTCCTCTTTTCTTGAGTTCTTTTTTTTCCACTTTCACCATGGCTTTATAATAGTAAACATTAGTATTATCTTACTAATAATTTTTCGTTTATTGTTTGGACTCCAATTTAAGTCTGGTAACTTGAAGAAGTTCGAGGTGATTTTCTGATTTTGATTGATTCAACTTGCAGATGTATGGTAATGATAGTTTTTTAAGTTGGTATACATCAGGTATTCGTTTATCGCTTTCTATAGCATAATATATTTATGAAACATTTAATTTGTATAATTACTATACCACTCATTCTTTTTGCATTACTTGCTTTTTGATTAAATCACTTTAATTCCATTTTTACCTCTAAATGTGAGGAAGATTTCCATTGTTCATATATGTTGGAGGCCACAATTCTTGTTTTAATTGGATTTCATTGTTTAATATTTTATTTGTGTTGATTGTATGAAAGCATGAAAATGATCAAGGTATTTTGCTTGATTTTAAGCACAACTACTTAGCCAAATAGTCAATTCACCTTGTGAGTGTGTAAACTTTTGTTAACCTCGATGAGCCTTTTGGTCAATGTCCATGTTGTTTTTGAACTTAATATTTGTCTATGAGTGTTTGTTTTTCCTTTATGAATGGATGTTGATTCTTGTTTTCTTGAACCCTCAACCATGATTTATGGTTTGAATTTTTACTTTGCCTTAAAAAATAGGGGAGTATTCACTTTAATGTTAGTTGAATTCAAGTTGGGGAGAGAAATGTTTGCTCACTTATCTTGTTGGTTGCTATTCGGTTGTGAAAAGGAAAATAAAAAGAAAGAAAAAAGTGAAAAAGAAAGAAAAGAAAAAGAATGAAAAAGTGAAAAAGAAAGAAGAAAAAAAAAGTTGTGAAAAGAAAACTAAAAGAGTATGGAATAATGTTGTGTTAACAAGTATTGTGATTGGTTTGTAAAATTTGACATTAAGAAGAATTTTGATTGAAATTTTTTGTTTGAAACTTCGTGAGTTGATCATTCTCTTAGGTTTATGCAAGTTTTTGTTTTGATTAGCTTTAGGAATTATCACTTATTTTTTTAACCAAGCCACATTACAACCATGAAAAGCCCTTGTGATTATTGCCTTTGTATTTTCAATAACAAATTTTGGATTAATGCATAATTTAGTCTTTTGTTTGCAAGATTGTTTGTTGAGTGTCTATGTCCCTCACTTTTGCGTGTTCTTCATCTATAGATGAATTTTTACTAGGTGTGATTAATGATAAAGTTTGTTTTCTTTTAGAATGTTTAGTATGATTTTTGTACTTAGGATTCGTTTTGTTTACATGTTGTCGTTGTAGGATTGTGGTAAGTTTTGCCTTGCGTGTGCATTTTTGGTTGAACCATACATTTGCTTTGTTTTCCGAAACTTGTTGATTCATGATTATTTGGTTGATTACTTTTGTTCTTAAAGTTTGTCTGGCCTTGTTTGAGGATAAACAATGATGTAAGTTGGGGAGAGTTTGATAACTGCAAATCGTAGCTATTTTTGTGTATAAGTTTTGTTGCACTTATCGATACTTTTCGTTAATATCATTTAAATAAGCTCATCTTTGCTTGTAAATACTTTTAGTTTGTGTACATAATAGAATAATTGAGTTTGTGTAAATATTGTATCGTTTGATAGCTTTTCATCCCTTTTGTAGGTATTCATTCATAATTGGAGCATTGAGTAATAAATGTCAAGGCTAAGCTTCAAGAATTCAATGTTTGACAATTCAGCAAAGAATAACGCTCAAAACAAGGATGAGAAAAATCAACAATTTGGTAGAGATTTAGTAAATATTAGATAGGGCATTGAATAAGCTTTACAATGCTTCTGACCATGCATAAATCAGAGTAACGGTTCTCAAGTTACTTGAAAAACACAATGGTAATTTTTTCAAAACAGCACAGACTACGATGAGTGCCCTCTGTCCGTGCTAAGCACACCCTACGACTTCGAAAGTCATTAAATAGGTGAAAACACATTTTAAGGTTATAGGTTGGGTACGTTGGGGTCTCAACACCATCAACTTCATTTTTTGGTAGAAATAGCTTAGAAAACATCAATTGGGGTTGCATCTTGATGATCGGGGATGAGTTTGCTTCAATCAGAGTGACAAATTGAACTATTCTTGTTCATCTTCTTATTTCTTCTCTTTGTACCCTTATTTGTTGGGGTTTTCTATGTAAGTATACTTTGATTTGTATATATATTTATTACTCATGGTATTGTATAAAACTTCTTTTACAAATCAATGTTAATGATTGCTTACTTTATTTGGGTTTGAGTTGTTGCAGAGATGGACGGTTTGAATCTAGATTTAGAATGAACATCTATAGGGTTTTGATTCTAGATATAGATTAAGGCTTATTATTCACTTGAGTATAAACTCTTAATGCCTTTGTGTTTTGATACAATTGATTTCTCGCTTTGCATTAGAGATAAGCTCTGTGTGAGTGGTACGTGATGATGTTGACGAGTAGTTTAGGTTGATTGAAATAGGGTAGTAATTTAAGTATTTAACGAGTATGTGAAATTCAATACTAAGAGTCTCTACTTTCCGAAGAATGAATTCTTTTTATGTTAATAGCTTTTAATTCTCGTATTTACCAATTAAAACCCAATTCAAAACAAAATCATTAACGCAAGACTTGTTGAACGACAATTCAATAACACTAATCCATATGGATACGATATGATAAAACTAAAAATACTTACTTTTGCTTGCCACTTTAATGCTTCAGCAGCTTCGCAAAAAATTGATTCATAAGCGTCTTGGACATGTACTGATGTTCCAATTTATCCCATACATCCTTCAGATTTTTGAGGTCTAGGATATTATCCATCAAGTCATCATAAACACAAAATATTATCAAACCTACGACCTCCTTTATCTCGCTCCAATAAATGGTTGCGATGTTTGTCGCTTTCTCATCACGAAGCGCCTTCTATAAATCTTTTTAAGCCAAAAAATCCTTAACCATTCTTTTCCATAAACCAAAATTGTTAGTTTCATCTATCATACCCAATTTTTTCCTAGGATCATCCATTCATCGTATTTGTGCCATTAATCGATCATTCATGCATTAGGTTGACCAAAAGTCAACTTAGGTCAACATCTGCATCATTGAAAAACCCAAAAATATTTCCTCTTCTTTTTCTATTGTAAATATTATTGTAATAAGTAGAATATTGCAAAGTAAACATAGGCTAACACTCTTTTGCAAAACTAATTAAACGTGTCCCATTGAGTAAAACGATGTGAGAGGTTCTAATACCTCCCCCTCGCGTAACCGACTCTTGAACTGTAATTTTGTTGCGATGACCACATATTCATTCTTTGTGGGTTTTATTTATATTTTTCCTTTCCATTTGGAACAAATAAAGTTTGGAGGCGTATTTGTTGTATTTCGAGTGTGTGATGCACTTGAGTGTTTTCGCATCGCAATAGTTGGAAACTCTGCTGGGACTTTCTGTTATGCGAGTCCCCCTTACTTTAGTTGGTTTTTCTTTGTTAGTTATCTTTGTTTTCATTTATTCTCAAATGGTTATGTTTCCTTTACCTTGCTTTATTACAATCATATATGAGTGTTAGAATTGATGCTTGAGTGAAGCTCTATACCCGAGTTTTGGAAAACAAGAGAAAATACATAAGTTATGATGGTGGTTTTGTAGTGTTGATCCCCAAAGAGAACACCTTGTATGGTAAATTCAAATACCCCAATTAGAGTAGATATTTTTGTGAAGTTTTTCATAAAACGTCTATCTTATTGCATGACGAAAATCCAATTAAGGTCAATGACTCTAAGAACCTTTTTAGAACCCATTCCATTTATGATGGTTATGTAGTGTTGATCTCTAATCAGCATACCTTGTATGGTTAACTCATTGACCCCACATAGAGTAGATATTTTTTGTGAAGGTTGTTATGACGGCAAGCCTATTGCATGGAAAATTTTCAATTAAGGTCTGTGACTCTAGGTATCCTCTTATCCAAGCACCTAGAGCCAACATTGTGAGTGGTCTCTTAGGTAAAAAACTTAGAATATCCTATCGCAAGGAGCCTTATAAATAAGTTATTTTGATATCTGGTTATCCATATCAATCTAAACTTGCTTCTTCCTGAGCCCACACATGACTTTGCATTGCATTTCATTTATATATATCCGCATATGACATTGCATCTAATAAAAAATCATTTTTGTATATAAAAAATTAAAAAAAACCATGCATCCGCATTCATACACATGCATGCCCATTTAAAAATCAAATACTAATATATTTTTCCATCCAAACAGTTAACAAAGCAAGTTGATACCCTGACATCCTTATAAGACACACATTATTTCTCTAAGAAAGATGGAAAACCTTTAGTAGGGACAGGAAACGATTAAAGGAGACATAGACCAGCTCAGAGGATTTGTGGGAAAGATTATGGAAATGCTCCAAGTACTGACCACTGGAGAAGGTGAACCTCAATGCACTATGATTTCTGAAATTTTTTGTATTTCAATAGAGTCGCAACTTACTCAGAGGTTGAATGTTTCATGGCCAGAATTTGGTCTACCTCCCAACTATTCTCCATCATTAATGAATGCATCTAGAGTAGAGCCCTTCACTCAGTAGGTTGTGAAGATACCACTCTTATCGTCAGATTTTTAGGCTTCTGACTTTTGGAAACTAGCGCCATGTCTCTTCTTGGATTCTAACCAGGAATGCTTCAATTCCTCCTTGTCGAAAGAAGCTTTCAAAGCCTGCTGTTAAAACATTAAAGAAACAACAAAATGTACGTATTTATTTAGTTTTATCATATCGTGTCCACAGGGATTAGTGTTGTTGAATTTTCGTTCGATAATTTCTCACGTTTATGAGTTTGGGGTTGAATTGGGTTGGTATGTGTAAAAGGTAAATACAGGAACTAAAGTAATTAACAGAAAAATAATTCATTATTCGAAAAAGATAGAGCTCCTGAGATTGAATATCATATGCTATCTAAATACTTAAAATTACTACTCAGTTGTAATCAACCTAAACTACTCGTCAATATCATCATGTTTCACTCACACAAAGGTTATCTCTAACATAGCGTGAGATATCAACTGTTATACTAGTG
This sequence comes from Vicia sativa, assembly GCA_021764765.1. Taxonomy (NCBI): domain Eukaryota; kingdom Viridiplantae; phylum Streptophyta; class Magnoliopsida; order Fabales; family Fabaceae; genus Vicia; species Vicia sativa. Next base: position 104,638,904 of record CM038797.1, on the reverse strand, counting down.
TCGATGATATCTCAATACAACACAAACAACACGAAGACATTAAAATTCGATACTCATGTGAATATTAAGCCTTAATCTATTTCTAGAGTCAAAACTCAATAGATGTTCATCCTAAATTTGAATCTAAGCAGTATATGTCTATAACAACTCAAATCCAAATAAAGTAAGTAATCACCAATGTTGATTTGTAAAGAAAGCTTCATACAGCACCATGAGTAATATATATATATATATATATATATATATATATATATATATATATATATATAAGGCATACTTACAAAAAATCCCACAAATTATGGTTGCAAAGCAAAGAAAAGGAGAAGAAACCTAATCTTCCATGGTGTCAATCACGATCAACCAAGCTCCCGACCCCAAATCATCCAATTACAAGCCACAAATCGTGTTTTCTAAGCTCTAAGCTACAAGGAATGAAGATTGATGGAGTTGGGAATAAATACCCCAAAAACTATAACCTAAAAATGAAATTAATCTCTTTTATAAAACTAATCTCAGCAGAACGCGCTTAGCAGGCTCACTGCGTTTAGCGGGCTGAACTGACATTAGCATGTTAAATCTCCTAAACTTCCGCTAAGTGGGCCTGGTTAATCGCGCTTAACATGATAAAAAATTTCACTTCTTCTAAATTCCCAAAATTGCATAGCACACCATAGGATGCACTTAGCGAGCTTACCGCGTTAAGCGGGCTTCAATGGGAAAAACTTCCAAAAACTGGACTTTTCTTCTAAAAACTCGCAGTTGAAGTTGTGCTGTTATACCTCAAAATTTTCCCTCCTATTTCTCAAGTCAATTCACATCTCCATACTCACAGAATTTCTCAAGGGTTGACTAGATGAGTCTTCTCCTAAGCAATCAACCCCACAACTAGGGTTTTGATTCTCTCAAGTCAAAGATAGTTTCTATTGCCTCAAGTGATCATCATACCTCCTCATATGTCTCAAGGTATCACCATGCCAAGTTTCAAGCCACACAACTCAAGTTTGCTCAGTCAATTGCTTATATGGTTGAAAATCAGTTGTATTGGACAAAAAGTCAATTGTGGTCAACATATAGTCAAACTTCATCATTTTTGGTCAACATGAAGGTTTTGAAGTCACATTCATCATTAGATCAATGGTTGATCATGATTCATCAAGAAAACTCAAGATTTGATCAAAAGTCAAAGTTTCTAAATTAGGGTTTCTTGATAAAAAGTCAACAGAACTTTGACCAAGCATAATTTTCACATACTTTATCAGAAATTTTTCCACTAAAGCTCATTTTGAAGAGAATTCAATTCTCTACAACTTTGTATCTCACAAGCTTTGGCCAAAAATGCTTCATTTGGGAGTTATGGATCAAGACATTATAGGTCCTTCTAAAAGTCAACAAAAAGTCATCTTTTTCCAAAGAAGTGTACATGAACATGGAAGCTTCAATGAAGATGAAACCAAAAGGAGTGTTTAGAGGACATCTTGAGCTTTCTAAAAAAAGACCAAGAACACTCCAAAATGTTGAAAATTGAGCAAGATACAACTTGTGAAAGTTTGGCATTTTTGAAGACATGCATCAAAAGAAATACTAAGCAAATTCAATTTTTTTCCAAATGGGCCATGGTTTTTATAGTTTGGACTTATTTCTAAGATAGTCCATGACTTCTAAGCCCACTTGCACGTCTCCCTTTATCTTATTTTACTTATTTTGAAATTTATTCATTTAAATCCAATTTTAATTAAAATAAAATACCAAAAATCAAATTGATGAATGCAAGCTGTAAAATCAAGTTCCTTGAAGTCCAAGATACTCAACAAGAGCTGCCAATTTCGAAATATCATTGATTGGAAAGAGATTGAACATGATTGAATCCAAAAAAAGACAATACTTGGTGCAAATTCTCAATCAAATATTTTTGCATTCAAGGCTTGATTCTTGATCAAAATTATTGACCTAAATCCATCTACTATATATGCACATTGAGCCCTAATGCCAAGAGGACGAAAATTTTGCCTCAAGAACCCTATTCAAAGTCTCAAAAAATCGTGGATTCAAGTGTTATAGCAGTCCAAGTTCCATATCAATTCAGGTCATTCCAAGCATCAGACAACGTTTCTCGGTGCTCTCTGAAAGTTTCTCAATCCTCACAAACAGCCAAAGCGTCCAGAAACTCGCACATACAACTCACGGTTTGTTGCAAAAATTTTGAATTCGATTTCGATCATACGCATATCATAAATTGAATTTGATCATATATTCATGTTTAGAATGTTATTTTCAATGTTTCTGGATAGCTTGACTCGTGTTTAGTCGCAGATTAAATGAGTTGCCATTACTAGGGTTTCGGAGTTCCAAATTGGGGTTTCTTGATCCAAGAATAATTAGACTTAACGAGCGGTACCATCATGCTCAGAAGGAGTTTTCCAGTTGATATATGCCCCCTATGGAATTTATATTATGTATTTTAAAAGTTTGATAATTGCAGGTCCTTTAGAGACGCTTTATCTGTAGGTGTAGGCTTCAGCCACGGAAGAAAACCGTGGGTATAGACCTGCATATTTCGCGAGGAAGGAGAAGGAAGCTTGGCGCGTTTTCAATTTTTTTTTAAAAATTCAATCAATTCAGTTTTTTTATTATATATATTATTTTTGTATTATTGACTAACAAAACAGGTCATACAACTCACTTGGTAAGGCACGCCCTTTGTCACCTTAGGGTCCTTAGTTCAAACCCTGATGGTGACAAACCCTTATTATTTTTCACACTAACCCTGTTTTTTTTTCTATTTTCTTAATTTATTTTAATTTATTTTTCTTTTATTTAATTCTTTTCAAATGTTTTCTAAATATCACCAAATACCCTAAAAATATTTTCTTTTTAGAATTAGGTATATAAAATACTTATTTAATTTTTGACATAAAAACTTTTATTTTTCCCTTTATTTTTAATTAATTATTTAATTAACCTTTAAATTACACTTTAATTATTTTTCTCAAATAAAATCAATCCAAAAAATACAAAAAAAATGTTTTCTTTCTAGTAATTAGGATTTACAGTAACCTTAAACTTTTTTGCTAATTTTTAAAACTTTTTTTTTACTAACATCAAAAATCTTTTACTAACATTGTTTTCTCTTATTCTGATTTAATCCTTCTCGCGATATTTTTCTGATTATTGTAACTGCTCACAAGTTGTAATAGTTAGGTTTAATTTCTCACATTATTTTCAATATTATGTATCTCCTCACAGGATGTAATAGTTAATTAGGACCTTTTATTTTCTCGCATTTTTACTTTTCGCACCTCTTATTCTGTATCTGCCCCAAAGCCTGTAATAGCTTATGGCTTTATCTTTCCGCTTTTACTTTCTGCACTATAAACTGTATATACACTGCCTAGATGTATGCTAATAGGATTGCATGACAAGACATAAAATCAAACTTAGATCACTCTAAATCAAAGATAAAATATCTGAATTGAATCACTATTTCACACTTGCACCCTCCTTAGGGTATCCTCTCTTATTGCCTTTCGAATAAACAATGGTCATGTCCCTCGAACATATGGGTACCATTAGCAAAAGTCCCTCGATTCAAAAATCATCACAACGATCATAGTCCTCGATGACCCTCGATGTTGCCTACGAATATATGATCTCGTCCCTCGGTTATTGCCTACAAATAAGTGATGATCGTCCCTTCGAATTGCTAAGGTATCCTTACAATGTTTCCTTCAATGACCATGCGATGACCCTACGATTGTCCCTTCACATCCAACGGATATGGTTACCTATCAACTAATTGTATAGATAGCGTTGTCCTAAAGGAGAAGGAAAATAACAAGAAACGACCATTCTGAGTAGGTAATAAGACTCTATTGCTTGCTCCAATCAAACAAATCACTTTTCATACCTCACACTTATTTTCAAAATACTTTTCAAACACTTTGTATACATTCCAATGAGAATCATTACAAAGTTAAACATTTTTTCCAAACAAATATTTTTGAACACTTCGTATACACTCTTGAGGACTGATACAAGAATCATTACGAAGTCAAAGAGAAATATTTTCAAAAAATACTTTTCAAATCACACACACACAGAAAGCAATTTTTCAAAGGTGAGATAAGCAATTAAGAGCCCGTAGATAACTACGGATAGAAAGGGTGCTAATACCTTCCCTTTTCATAATTACCTCCCGTACTCCGAATCTATCAAAGGTCTTTCATGTTCTTTTCACCTTTCCTTTGTTGGATAAAAGAAAAGTCGGTGGCGACTCTTACTATTCACAATATTTGCGAATAAACGCAAAACATACAAGTCAGTTCTCCCACCGTGTTACATGTGCCTTTAGAATTTTATTCCTCGATGCTCCAAATTTGCGAGAAATATCTACAAAAGACATTAAAACTATCATACGTTACACTATTTATATAAAAACACAATTATTCACAAAGTAAACGTATTTACAAAAAAAAATGAAGTTTATTCAAACGATATTAACAAAAAGTATCGATAAGTGCAACAAAATTTATATACATAAATATGTATGATTCGCACTTATCAAACTATCTCCTACTTGAAATATTGTTTGTCCTCAAACAAAGTTAAAAAACCTAAAGAAAAAAGAAATAATAATCAAAGAATTATGAATCAATAGGTTTTTAAAATGAAAAATAAATGTATGGTTCAAAATAAAATAGTACACACAAGACAAAACTTACCATTATCCTACAACAATAACATAAAAACGAAATAACTCATAAATACAAAAACAAATCTCAAAAATTATAAAATAATACAATGCTAAAAATGAATCACACCTAGAACACACTTCATCAGTAGATGAAAAACACAAACATGAGGGGCTTTACTCTCATACAACAATCTTGCCAACAACTAAATTATGCATTCATCAAACAACTAATATTAAAAAGCACAAAAGCAAAGGGTTGTAATGTGGGTTAGGTAATAAGGAAGGGTCAGTATCTAAAGGTAATTAAAACAAACAAAAATGTTTAATCCTATGAGAGTGATTAATTCACAAAGTCTCAAGCACCACTCAATCAACTTTTTCAACATTCTCAAATGTTACACCAACACAACTTTTTATTTGATCCTTTTTTTCTTTCTTTTTCAAAACTTTTTTCTCTTTTTTCTTTTTCTCTTTATTTCTCTAATCCCACCATTTTATGTTCAACCTATACCAACCAACTTACAAACAAACAAATAAACTTTTTTTCCCCAATTAAATAGAATAATACATAGTGATAAATTGCTCCCAAAAATCTAAGGCAAGGAAAGATTAAACCACAATACATGGTTAAGGGTCAAGTGTCAAGAAACAAAAATTAGAATCCATGATGAACTACTTACTCATGCATAACTTCATAGTTAACACCAAGATGAATTCTAACTAAAAGGATCAAAGGGGTTCACAAATGATCGCTCACTCGTAAAGTGAATTACTTTTGGTTAGGTGGTTTTTCTCAAAATAAACAAAATGCCTTTATCATTTCATACTTACAAATCAACATAAATTCAAGATTAAAGATAATAAAATTGAGTTCAGATAAAAAATTGTTGGTCTCCAGTGCATATAGTAAAAAATGGAAAGCAACCTCACAAGGGGTTTAGTCCTAAAATGATTCAAGAATAAAAAATTATGACAAAAGAATAAACGACATGAAATTTGGTACAAAATAAAAGTCTCCTAAACATGCTAATTTCTAGAAAGTGATAAACGAGTATCTTATGTGTACCAAAATTGAAAAATATCATTACCATACATCCCCAAGTTGAAACGATCAAACTTGGAAAATCACCAAAAACGACCACAAGCTATAGGACCAAATTTGGGCGACAAACAACAAGAAAATTATTAGAAAAATAATACTAATGTTATTTACTAATATAAATCCTTGGTGAAAGTGGGGAAAATGAGGGCCAATTAAAATAAAAAGAATTCACTAGCGTAACACAGCGGAGCGCGCTAAGCAACATCTATCGCAATAAGCGCGCTACACTAGATGCAGAAAAATAGGACAGTTGGTGCAGCTCTAATGCAAGCCTCCACTTATCACCTACACAATCTCAAATACACAATATATACATAATTTACAACTATACAAACTTCCTCAAGCTAACCACGACAAGCTCTTAGACGATAAAAACTAACACAATAACATAATTTATTATAAACATACTAAATGACCGAGTGAAATTGAATTAAACAAGTTGAAAAGTGAAGAATGAGAAATTTAAAGCTGATCCAATTTCAACTTTTTTAACAGACATTCACTACACTAACTAAACTAATACAATGAAAATCAATTAAAATAACTTAAAAACAATAAAACATGCTAGTTTTACGTCGTAAGCTCGATGCCTGTTATTTACAAACCAACACGTTGCTCGGATGAGCCAAATGCTTTCACTCTCGCCTTTTCTCTCATCTCTTTGAGCTCTAACCGAAACTACACATCTAACCACACTTTTGGCAAACGTGAAGATAAGCAAATATATACACTAAATTTACAAGTATACCAAACATGTAAACTTCACAAATATGGTGAACATATACAAGTATCAATATAAACAACTGAAAATAGACAATATATACGATATCTACAAAACTCAAAAAGAAAGAAACTATCACGATGCAATCCAATAAAAACATCAATCCCCGACAACAACGTCATTTTGTTGAAGCGGTAAAATAGAAAGCAAAAGTAAGTATTTATTTAGTTTTATCATATCGTCTCCACGAGGATTAGTGCTACTGAATTATCGTTCGATAATTTCTCACGTTTATGAGTTTGGGGTTGAATTGGGTTGATTTGTGTTAAAGGTAAATGCGAGAATTAAAGTTATTAACAGAAAAAGAATTCATTCTTCGAAAAGGATAGAGCTTTCGAGATTGAATTTCATAGAATAGTTAAATACTTAAACTTACTACTCAGTTGTAATAAACCTAAATACTTGTCAATATTATCGCGTATCACTCACGTAGAAGTTACCTCTAACACAAAGTGAGATATCAACCGTATTACTAGCGTCGACGATATCTCATCACAACATAAACAACACGGAGGCATTAAGAGTCGATACTCACGTAACTATTAAACCTTAATCTATTTCTAGATTCAAAACTCAATAAATGTTCATCCTAAATCTGAATCTAAGCAGTATATGTATATAACAAATCAAATCCAAATAACGTAAGCAATCATCATCATTGATTTGTAAAAAAAGCTTCATACAACATCATGAGTAATAAATATACATATAAATAAAGAATACTTACAAACAAAACCCCAACAAATGATGGTTGCAAAGAGAAGAAAAGGAGAAGAAATTGAATCTTTCGCGGTGTCAATCACGATCAACCAAGCTCTCGACCCCAGATCATCCGATTACAAGCCACAAATGTTGTTTTATAAGCTCTAAGCTACAAAGAATGAAGATTGATGGAGTTGAGAACAAATACCCCAAAAACCATAACCTAGAAATGAAATGAATCTGTTTTTATATAACTAATCTCAGCAGGACACATTTAGTAGGCTCGTCGTGCTAAGCGGTCTGCATTGACATTAACTTGTTAAACCACCTAAACTCCCACTAAGTGAGCTAATCGCGCTTAGCAGGCTAAAAAATCCCACTTCTGCCAAAGTCCCAAAATTGATTAGTGCGCTAGTGGATGCGCTTAGAGATCTTACCACGCTAAGCAGGCTTCTCTAGGAAAAAATATCGATAAGTGCAACAAAATGTATATACAAAAATATCTACAATTTGCAATTATCTCTTGCTTAATCTCTCTTTCAGAAGTACTCTCAGTCAGGCGTAACTCTTGCATTTGTAGACTACTTTACAGCTCTTTAATTATCATATTGTCCAGATCTTTAGAATGTTCAATTTCTACGATGTAATCAAATTAAGGAGTAAAAGAACTCAACATCTTCTCAATGATTACTTGTTCATAAAGACTTTCTCCATATGATTTCATCTCATTTATGATCAAAATCACTCTAGAGATGTAATCTGATACCTTTCATTGTCTTCATGTTGAGATTCACATACTGATTACATAAACATTGAAGCTTGATAAGTGTCAAAATGTAGTTATTTTGTATATATGTTTTGTGGCACTTATCAGTTTTTTTATTGATATTCTTCGAATAAATCCCCCACTTTTTGTATAAATGTATATATTTAATGTATAATCATGTTTTTGTGTAAATATTATATTGTTTGATAATTTTCCATTCATTTTATAGGTATTGATGCGTATTTGGAGCATCAACAATAAAGTGTCGAAGGCACGGCTTCAAACGCGCAATTTTAAGCAACTCATCAACAAATAAGGCTAAAAATCAAAGAATATAAAATCATCAATTAGGTTGATATTTTTTCATGGTTAGGTAGAACATTTTATAAGCTTTCTAACGCTTTAAATCGGGCGCAAATCCGAGTTACGGTTCTCAAGTTATGGCGAAAACAAGCGGTTTATTTCGGAACTACACAGACCAGGCTGAGCGCCCACAGACCGGGCTAAGCGCGCTGCGATTTCAGAACTCGTTAAAAGGGGAAAACACATTTTTTAAGTTATGGTTGGGTATTTTTGGTCCCAATTTATCAAACCTTCAATTTTTGGTCTAGAGAGCTTAGAAAACAATATTAGAGCTTGCATTTGGATGATCCGGAGTCGAATCTATCATCGATTGGTGTTGACAAACCAAGAAATATTTGGTTCCTCTTCTTATCTTCTCTTTCTAATCTCTTTTGTTGGGTTTTATATGTATATTTACTCTTAGTTCATGTATATTTTTCGCCAATATATAAAGCTTGCTTTACAAATCTGTGTTGGTTGTTATCTTAGCTTTTTACCTTGTGTTAGGGATTTGAGTTGTGATAGACATATACTGCTTAAATTCTTACATAGGATAATTATCGGTTAGTTTCTAAACGCTAGACATAGATTTAGAGTTGACATTCATTGTGGGTATTTGAGATTAATTCCTCTGTGTCGGTTGTGTCGGGCGAGACATCGTCGATACGAGTGACACAATTGACTTTTGTGTTGTTAAGGTGGGTGAGACATCACCATCGAGGTGATGCAGTATAATTCTCAATTTGGGTTAGGAATGACTTAGGTTGTGAGAGATACATGATAATATAGACGGGTATTGTAGGTTGAGTATAACTGGTCAATAGGTTTAAGTCTGTGACAAGTGATGTACATTCGTTCCAAATAAGTTATCTATCTTTTTCTACTTTAGTATACATTTAATTTTTGTTGATAGATTTTCTTTACAACCCATTTTAACCCCAAACTCATTAACGAACGAATTTTCGAATGGCGAAAGAATAACCAATCTCTGTGGGCACGATACGATATAATCTAAATATCACCCGGTAAAAATAAATACTTTACTTTTTACTTGCCGCTATACCGCTGCAACAAAGCTTCATCTTCTTCACTAACACATCACCACTGTAGCACCGTGTCGGTATATCCCACGCAATCTTTGTCGTTGTCGAATCATCAATTTTCTCAAACACATTCGCATCCACACACTGATGGATGTAGAACAACACCTTTTGATCTTTCTTCCTCGTATCTCTCTGCACGGTTCTCTGTTCCATGTCGCATCTGCTGCAACCGAAACATAACCTTTAGTGACAAGATCAAACACATCTTGAGCACCGAACAACACATCTTGAATCATCTGTCGATTCCAATTCTTTCTATCAAATACCAAAAATTTAGTATTTAAATTACTTATTTAAAATCTATTTTTTTTCATAAAATATTGAATCAAGATTTCTTTTTAATGTTCAAAATGATAAGTAGTGCTTGAGAGAATAAAAAATTAAAATCATCCGAGTGGTCGCCAATCCAATGTGTTTAAAATTTAATTATTTTTTTTAAATTTTATAGTTATCTAAAGAATATTTTACTTAAGCACTCCTTTCATTTATAAATATAGCAAATATTTAAAAAAGAATTTAAATAAAAGCTTTCTTACTTTTAAAAGAAATTCCTTCACATATTTTTATATAGTTTAGTAGATAGACTCACTCGCCTTTAATTTTTTCATATTTATATGATATTTTATTTTAGACATAAAAATGATCATGCATAACTATTAATATTAGATCATTAATATTATGTTGTATAAATATATGAAGATAAGAAATAAGTTTAAATAACATACAAATTATATATTTTTTTCAAAAATGTGATTATGTACCAGTTATAAGATTGTGTAAAAAAAATTGATTATATGAAATTGTGTAAAACTTATCAATTATGAAGTAATATAATATATATATATATATATATATATATATATATATATATATATATATATATATATATATATATATATATATATATATATATATATATATATATATATATATATATATATATATATATATATAATTATAATTATTACTTTTATTATTATATTTATGGTATACTTAGATTAAAAATTGTAGATAGAGATTAGAGAATATGTCTATGTTCGTTCATAAAATCTACTGCCAGGATTAGGAGCGATAAAAAGAGATCGAGATGGGTCTACCAGTTGTTAGCCGAGTAATACTTCGGTGGGACACTTGGATCAGAGTCGGGTATTATAATCGGACGTGCTAGGCATATGCATGCAGTCTAGCTATGCAGGTCGGATAATGTCAATTCGGGTTGGTTGCAGTTACAGAACTCAATAGATGGCGGTTACGGACATTACGAACCTTACAAGCCATTATGGGCGGTTACAAGTGTTACAAGTATTAATGGACATTAATCATGGCTACATTGTATATAGAGATCTGATGGCCAAAAAGGAAAAGCGAACCAGTGATCACCTCTCTATTTCTCTCGTAGCCTCTCTATGCTACATGGGTAGGAGAGGCACCATACATGGTATCTAAAGACTCTCGATTAAGGGGTAAGCTAGACCTGTAACTTGGAGTTTAATCCTACCCACTTAAAGCCTCTGAATCCCTTAAAATCACCTACCTAATTTTTAGCAAGAACATTTGGCGTCGAACATTTGGTACCGGTCTCGGGTGTACCCTGAGATTTTCGCATTCTAAGGGGCTCTCTGCCTCAAGCTTCATTTAAAAGTAAGTCGGCACAGACATATCCTGACTCTACGCCACGTACAGAATATTTCAAAGCATAGAGTACCTCAGCCTCGGCCGACCTAGACAGTCGTCTTAGAAGGCTCGGGGGCTAGCTTACGAACAACTCTGAGTTAATGAAACCGAGTAAAGAAGTTTAAATGCATACAAGGATTAATGTCCCTCATATGTAAATTCATCATGGTCTTTTCAGAACCACTTGACTGGGGGGCTATCATACATCCATAATCCTTCCACACATGAAAATGATAAATCAGAAATTGGAAAATACGTTGTTGCAGGAATAAAAAATTCACAAAATTAAAGCAGCAACAAAAAGTACGATTAAAACGCGATAAAGCCCAAAGGGCGATTGTCAGACAAACATGTTCAATTTTTTTATAAAATGCATCCACCAAAAAGGGTGACTAAATGAAACAAAATACCCAAGAAAAACACTTGGTTATCTCGGTCGGTGCTCGGTTCACTAAACGGCCGGGGGGCTCGTCACCATCATCGTCGACCTCCATAAAACTTACACGGCTATTTAAAATTCAAAACTTCCTCGGTTCAAAGCTCCCAGGCGAAGAACCATAATTGGATTCCACCAGAACCTATCTAAAGGTATTCTCGAAGGCTTTGCACCATGGTTCAAATTCCAAACAACTGCCTAAAAGGCACCTAACATTTAAGAATTCAGGTAAAACGCTTTAAAAAAACTGTTAGCCGGCTCCTACAAGTCGATACGGAGCTCTACACCTCGATTCTAAATGGAGTCCTCTTAGATGTAATCTTACGGGTCGTCTAAGCTAGAAATCTTGGGCCATGCCTCAAAAGAAAAAAATTCTTAAAAGATATTCTTATGTCTCACAACAAATTATTCAAAGCGTTCTCAATGTATCCCTGCAGGGGGCTCTGAAAACTTTAAATTGATTAAAATCTCCGAGTTTTTCTCACAGGCTCGTTCAAAGGCATATTTATGCATCAATTAAATACTCCCTTCACAAGGTTCGAGTAATAAGAACATTCCCTCTTAGAGGTATAATGAGTCTTAAAAGCTCCAAGAAATTATGATGAAAAACAGACATGTAAAATGCTGGGGGCTTTTTATAAATTCCCGACACTGCATGATCGGACGCGTATAGCCCATATAAGTAAATGCTCTTCATAAAAAAGAGTTGAGTACTTGACCGGAGTGGAAACAAAGCCTAAATTGGTCAACTACCACCTTCGGATGAACTGAACCATTAAAATGAACGAGTACCATAAAATCCTTGGCTATGATTTACGTACTTTGATCTCGCTCAAGTTGAATAAAACTCGTGATCATTAAAAACTCCAAATGAATTAATGCCTACCCTAAAAACAGAAAATGGTAACCACCATATTCAAAGAAAAATTCGCGTTAAAGCTATAGCTCGATATTGGACATCCAGCCCAGGGTAAAGATTCACGCTTTTATTAATCGACCATAAGGCTTCAAGAAGCCATATGCTCGGGGGGCTTATGTTCGTGCATAAAATCTACAGTCCGGGCTAGGAGCGATAAAAAGAGGCCGAGATGGGCGTACCAACTGTTAACCGAGCAATACCTCGGTGGGACACCTGGATCAGAGTCGGGTATTATAATCGGACGCGCTAGGCATATGCCTGCAACCTAGCTATGTTGGTCGGGTAATGCCAGTCTGAGTTGGTCGCGGTTACAGAACTCGATAGATGGCGGTTACGGGCATTACGAATGTTACAAGTCATTATGGGTGGTTACAAGTATCAATGGACATTAATCATGGCTACGTTATATATAGAGGTCTGATGGCCAAAAAGGAAAAGCGAACCAGTGATCACCTCTCTATTTCTCTCGTAGCCTCTCTCTGCTACATGCGTAAGAGAGGCACCATACATGGTATCTAAAGGTTCTCGATTAAGAGATAAGCTAGATCTGTAGCTTGGAGTATAAAACAATTTTTATTTTTTATATAAATTTTACCACTTTAACATTGTATTGTCCAATACTCAATAATTGTTTATTTGATTAATAAAGAAAGAACAAATATTTCAAAAGTAAAGTAAAATAATAGTGAATGATGAAATCATTAATTGAGACGAGTAAATGTTGGTATAAATAGCTATTCAAAGGTCAACTTGAGTGAAGACAAACACTTTAATATCAACACAAAGTCAAACCACCCCACATGAGATTACCCAACTAGTAACCAATCCCATGGAAAGATAAAAAACAAAGAGTCAAGGGAAGGGGAGAAACAGTTTGAAGTTTGCATGCAATGGAAGTATGATCAATAATGAGTAAGGAGATGAGTTGTCACCTTAATGTCATAATTGTGATGACACATTATGAGATGATAACATTCAAGACTTACATAATTTTGAAAAAAAATGAAGCATCACTCTCATGGCACAAATCGTGATCTTCATCAATTGCCCTTCACCTAATTTTAATTTATTTTTCCAATGCTTCACAGACTATTTACTGTGAGGCTATATGTGCTTTCATTGGTGACATTGTCGTCTAGTAATTCTAACCTAATAAACAAAGGTTATAGTTGACTTCACATCATCATTATTGTTGCTCCGCCTCTTGTTATATTGATCTATTTATAATGTGTCATTTGAATTATGTGCAAATTTAAAGACTATGGTTAGTTGTGTTTACAAAAGCGATAAAAATAAAATATTATGATTAGTATTATTTATTATAAGTTATATAATATTTGGATTATTTTATACTGTTTAAAATATGTAATAAATTTTGTATTTAAAAGAGAAATCATATATAATCTTGGAACTTGTTATTTATTTCTAATATTAAAAAATAAAATTAAAAATGATGAGTAATAAATAATGGAGATATAACTTATAATTTAGCATAGATTTGAGCAATAACTAGTTGAAATAGTTATATGAGTAGATAAAATAAATAAAGATTTACTTGTGATAAATAAGCAATGAATCTTCTTAATAATATGTAGTCAAATAATATGAGAAAAATAAATGAGATGTTTTAGGTAGAAAAAGTCAATGTCCAAAGTTTTAAGATGTTTAATTCAACATTTTAAAGATAAATTATCTTTTTGGACATTATTAAAAACAAAATGCAACTCTTTTCATTTCCTTCAAATTTAAGCCAAGTTTAAACTACCTTTATTTTATATATATATATATATATATATATATATATATATATATATATATATATATATATATATATATATATATATATATATATATATATATATATATATATATATATATATATATATATATATATATATATATAAATTATAAATATTAATTATTTATTTTTATTAATATATAAATATAATTAACCGATTACACCAATCTAACTCAACCAAAACTTCCTAGTAACTACTTCTATTGTATCAATGCTACAACTACAAACAAATGTCAACTAAAATCTAAAATCTATAAATGTCAACTAAAAAAAGTCCTTTTGTTTATATATGAAACTTGAGAAGAGAGTAGTACATTTGTTGGACACAATCAAAGAATGTCAACTAAAATCTAAATATTTATTGCTCCCATTCCAAAAATATTTTTGAATAAATTCTTAAATGTTGTAAGGAGATGATATATAAGATGATGCTGCTAATAAAACAATCACAAATCATAATACTAATGATAATGATAATGATAAAGGAGTAATGTATACTCTATCTAGTGATCTTAAACATTGCTAAATTCAACACTCCCTCAATTGATGCCTATAATGACACCACAGAATGCAAGGACTTTTTCTAAATTGAAACACAAATCAAAGCCACAAGAACATCAAACAAGAGGCCGGTAGGGCTATTATGTCCTATGAGCTTTGTAGCATGAACGTGGCAGGAGCCAAAGGTGTTAGGTAGTTACTATCTCAACTATATGTGCATTACTATGGAATGGATTATCAATATTTAGCATGTGGGTTGTTGGCAGTTTGGCTATTTTGACTACTCGATGATTCTTCTGTCTATTCTTCAGTATCTCCATTCGGTTTGCTTCCTTCATTTTCAATTAATGCTGTTTCGCATATACTAACTACCTTAATTGTATACTATGTAGACAAAAATATACACATTATACTAGTACACATAAATTATCGACCTGTTTTCGTCAAATATAAATTAATATGCATGGAGTTATATATGGTTTACAAATGCAAATTGCCAATATATTAATTTTGTAAATTGCAATATTTTTATTTACTTAAGTCACATAACTGTAACTATTTTACAATCATCTTTAACCAAAATTAAATTATAATCTTTGAGGATATAGGCACGAGTGTCCCAAATAATTTTTAAGGTCATATTTTGATTTTAGAAAATTGAACCATTAATAAAATTTGAAATTTTTAAATATTTTTATCAATTTTATAGCATAGAAATCGAATCAAACATAAGTTGGATGTATAAATAAAATTTTAAGTTAATTAATAATTATTAAATTAGTAAAGAGAAGAAGAAATTAACAATAAATAATTGAACAAAATAAGTAAAGAAAATAAATTTGTAATTGACAAATGAATAAAAAAATAGTATGTTTGGAACAACCGGCTGAACATTATCGGATAACTGTATCAATGAAGTCGTCATCGAACGTTTTTTATTCCGCGAGAGAAAAAGAAAACATCGAGTAAACCTGAGAGGGAGAAATCATGGTCTTACGATCAAGAGATCGGATAAGGGAGTCTGTTACGCAAGGGGAAGATATTAGCATCCCACGCGCCCGTAGTACTCTATGGTATCCACTTCTATTTTCTATTTAATAGGTGTGTTATATTTATCTATCGCTTAATCGCTACAATGCATGTGAAAGAAAGAGAATAAAGAAAACACGGGGAAAAGAAGGAAGTATTTACAAAGTTTTGCTCGATCGAGCCCTGTGACAAGATGTCTACGTATTCCCTCGTGCAATAGGAAAGTTATAGAGTGTCGTAGTTAGCTCACATGTTTTGGTGGGTTGCAATTGTTTTTTTGGAAAGTTCGATTTCGCGTCCTTACAATTGCAACTCGTGCTTGGAGATGCAGCTATAAGAAGTCTTATACTTGGTCGCTCACACACTTAGCAAATTGTTTGGACTTGAGAAGGAATCCCCTTTTTGAAAAGGTTTTAAAAGGAAAAGAAAATCTGTAGACAAAAAGGTTTGCAGTGAGGTTGGTTGCTTTTATCTTTGAAAAGGAGTCTGAACCATTATTAAGTGTTTTGATTTTTTGAAAGAAAAAAAAACAAGTTTTAGTTTTATTACATGCAAGGATGCAAAAAGGAACAAGAAAACATGTAAAGGGAGACTAACTAGTTCTACCCTAATGTTATCATGCAAAGTTGGACCTAAGGTTGAGGATGTAAGGGATCTCTACCTATGTTGACATGCAAAGGATGAAAATTCTAATGTCTAAGCTCGAGAGTTATCCTAACCGAGCGGTCCTAATAGGAAGTTATCCTAATATTCGTCTTGGTTGTAGAATCAATGGATGCAAAGGGATGAAGCAAGCAAGTGCTTTGACAGAAGCGCACAAACAATACAATGCACAGAGAAATGATCACACATGCGCAGGAAAAGAAGGAAGTCCCATAGCCTGCGACGGTAATGAGTATACCAAAGTCAACTAGGAGCCGACACATTCAATTCCCGAGAAAGGTATCACAACATGACATGAATTGTCAAGTGAGAAGAGCAATGAGTGCGGGTATCACCAATAAATGTGAACCCCAAGAGAAGGCGTCGAGAGTCAGAATAGGGGACTATTGCCACTTTTATAAATGACTCGATAAAGGAAGCAACACGATTCGCGTGTGCTGAGCTGACACGGAAGAGAACTGTGTGGGGGTCGATTGCGAACCATTTCCATGTGCGCATCATATCATTATCACATACAACACTTGTAGATCTAATTAAAGCGGGTCTTTACTTGGTGGTGCCACTCTGGTTTTCCTAACCACTCATGACCTATGCAAGCACAAAAGTAAACACATGACCGAAAGCGCCTCCCTATGAACGGAAGAGGACTTTAAACAAACCAAACACAAGTATGCTCCAACTACGGAAGCCCCATCATGCATCTTTGTTCCTACTTCTCATGGCAAAAGAAAGCGGTAAAACCCTACTTCTCATGCTCTCTAGAAAAGCGGTAAAATAATGCGATAAAAAGGTATAGCAAATACCACATGAATAACAATCTATAAGCAATGTCAAGCTGAGAAATACTCCGAAAAACTTCAAGTACTGCTGCCAAGCAATAAAGAAAATTGGTGAGTAATGCGTGGTAGCATCAAAGCATGATCGAAATGTGCGCTCGTACACATCCTAGGAAAATAAACCTGCAAGAGATTACAATCCAAACAAGGGAATGCGCGTTCTTATGCAAATAGGTATCGGAATGTGTGTTTGTACACATTCAAATCAAATAGACAATAGGATGCGCGTTCGTATGCAAATAAGCAATAGAATGTGCGTTTGTACACATTCAAAACAATTGGGTAACCTGCAAGAAAGGTGTAAATCCAAACAAACAGGTAATAGGATGTGTGTTCGTACGTAAACAAGCATTAAAATGTGTGTTCGTACATATTCAAAACAACTGGATAACCTGCAGGAAAGGTGTAAATCCAAACAAACAAACAATAGGATGCGTGTTCGTACGCAAACAAGCATTAGAATGTGCGTTCGTACACATTCAAAACAATTGGATAACCTGCAAGAAAGGTGTAAATCCAAACAAATAGACAACAGGATGCGTGTTCGTACGCAAACTAGCATTAGAATGTTCGTTCGTACACATTCAAAACAATTGGATAATCTGCAAGAAAGGTGTAAATCCAAACAAACAGACAATAGGATGCACGTTCGTACACAAACTAGCATTAGAATGTGCATTCGCTCACATATCAAAACAATTGGATAACCTGCAAAAAATGTGTCAATCCAACAAACAGACAATAGAATGTACACGCATGTGCGCAAGCACAAGATAAGGATGCTACAAATCCAAATCTCAAGTAAAAATGTCCAATGTACCCCGCACATGAAATAAAGTGTCACAATTAACAAAGCAAGTGCTAGAAACTAAGTACCAAATGCAAAACCAATTGTATATATGATAATAAATCAGTATAAGCAGGTAAGAAGTGAAATAAAATCACAAAAATTGGCTTGAGAAAACACTTTTTCGAAATCGAAGCGAAAAAGACAACTTCTCGGAATCGATTAAGAATCACATGGTTGCTTGCAAAAACATCAACGGATTCACAAATGTGATCGGTTTTAATTAATTCCGAGTGGAAGCGACGTTTTTCGGGCCTTAAAGTAACGGTACAACAACTTCGTTTAGGCATGTTGCACTTGAAATTTGATTCTGAAACCATCTCCAATGGTTTTAAAATGTGCCAAAACATTGGGGACAACTATCGTTACTTTGGACTTTTGATGAAAAATGAGTTATGATGCACAAAACGCTTAAAAAAACTTACGGAACAACAAAATTCATGTACCAAATTAAGTTCCAATTCACTTTTGTTTTAATTTTGCAATAAGAGATGAATTGGAATTTTATTCATATACATGTAGCAAGTAATTCAAAACAAAATAAGATGCAAGTTATGTACAAGATTCATTGGAGTTTGAATAAAAAAGGATGCAAAAATTCACATTGAAACATGCATTTAATGTGTATTTATGAATAAAAATGCAACATATTCATGAATGAAATGTAGATGTATGACATACAATATGCAAATAAGGTGATTACTCTACCTACACTATGCTAAACATGAATTAGAATTAATTCTAATTGAGAATTCAACATGTTCGGATGCTTGAATTAAATGATTAAAGATGCATCAATAAACACATGATAATGTGCATGAAAATGAGACACCGACACACTTTAATGTCTCCAAAATTAAGTTTCGACACATGAATTCAATTCAATTGGTCAACATGTTTGTAGATCAATGCATGAAGATACAAGATGTGATCTAAATACAAACCTAAATGCATAATATACAATGCAAATAAACCTACAAGTCAAAACGCACCTAACACTACATTTCGACACAACTACATGTGCAAAACAAGTTTTATTTCACATGAATTCAACTCAAATCATCAACCTAAATGCTATATAATGCATGAGCATGTGATAGGTGAGGCAAATGTTCAATTAAAGTGACTTAAATGCAAAGAAAAAGAATTACACAAGTGTATGTTGTTCTATGTACAATTTTCCTTCACACTGACACAATAACATTCACAAATCAGATTCAAATCAAAGAAATCTCAAACAAAAATTCAAGAATCGTAATCAACACATGTAATTCAATCAATTCCACTATTCAATTTCAACAAAAGTCAAAATCGAAAAATCAATTAAAATAAGCACTTAATTGAATAAGCTACTTGTTCTTGAAGTTTGACTTGAATTGTTGAAGAAAATAACAAAATCAAGCTTCATTTGATGAATAATCGGAGAATAATCCTTGAATCGATGAAAATCGGAAGAGGAAAACCTTGATTTGGTGAGAAATTGAAGAAAAAAGGCTTGGAAGACCTTCCTTGGCCTTAAACCGAGCTAGATCAAGATGAGAGACGACTGCCAGAGGAGGAGACCGGCCAAAACAATGGAGAGAGGAGGGAGGCGTGGTCACGAAGGGACTAGCCGGACGCGAGCTGGCCGGGAGTTGCACCGGCGAGGGAAGGCTCCGATCGGAGCGGCCGAGGGAAAAGGGGAAGAGGTCGATCGGCCTTTGGCTTGACCGGAGGGAGGGAGGCCGGCGTAAGGTGACCAGGAGGTGGTCAGAACAAGAGAGGAGGGAGGATCTCAGTGGAGTGTGGGGCGGTTAGGGAGGAGGGAGATTTGCTTCAAATTTCTTTGATTTTTGTTCCTTGAGTTGAGAGAATTAGGAGAGGAAAAAAATGAGATTTGAGAGCAAAATTTAGCAAATGATTGTGTGTGCTTATTTTTTGAAGGAGAAACTATATTTATAATGTGAAAAATTGGGCATTCGAGTGCCTTGGATCCACAATTAAGCCCAAATCGCGATTATCTGAATTATTTTCGTCCACAGTCCAAAACAGCCAAATTCGTGCGAAATTTGAAGTTGGAATATAAACGAAAAATGTTTGGAACGCAAAATTTCTTGTGTGAGTCAAAATTTTGACTCAATCGGACGAACGGTCCAGGCGATACGAATTTTTGAAGTTTCAGCATATTTTTCGGGCGTCTAATACATGCAGAATTTTTATTGCGCTCTTTGGAGAAATAGCCTCGAACGAGGATCTTCTGATTAAAATACTAACTCGGAGTCTCCGTAAAAAATGAAGCCAACGAAATTTGTGAAATTTAGGCACTAATCCCATCTCGTTTTGATAAAAATCGAGCGAGATATGATTTTTCGAACTTCGCATATCAGATAAAAAACGGTCGTTTCATTTCAAAATCAATTCCGAAGATTAAAACACTGCTCTTAAATGGTAAGGAATTGGTGTGACACCCCAAATAATTCAATATTTAAAATAATTAAAATTTTTAATTATTAATTTAATTAGAGTTTAATTATTAATATTTGAATTATTGAGTTTAATTAATTAAATAAATGAAAGGAGGAGTTGGTAGTGTGAGGAGTAATGGGGGGTGTGACGAGTAAAATCCTCTACCTATCCTAATTATTATTGTATTTTATTTATTGGAATAATAAAAGGGAAAAGAAGGAAAAAGAGGAATAGAAGGTTTTTCATCATTCCTAACATTGGAGAAGAGAAGAGACAGAGGGAAAGAGTGAAAGTTGCCGAAATTCGAAGAACCCACAAGGTAAGGGGTGATTTCGATTAATTAACATGTATTATCGGTTTTGATTTCAATAGAATTGATCGTAGTATGTCAAGAATCTCAATTTAGTAATTCTAGATTTTCGTAGAATTATCCCAATTTGTGTCGGATTGAGTAGAATTGAGTAATTCGTATGTTATAGGGTGATTAGGAATGACCAGAGTATGTTTATTGCATGTTACTGTTGTTGGATGGTGTAATTATATTGTGATTGGATGTTGGATTCGTGTGGGGTTGATAAGAATTGAGTTGCTATGCATGGAACTGTCAAAACTGCATAATTTTGCCTCTGCGGGTCGCAGGAACCGGTTCCCATGTGGGAGGAACTGGGTTCATGGTATAAAAACTAGAAGAGGAACATTCTGGGTTGCTGGGAACCGGTTAATCCTGGGGAGGAACCGGGTTCCCAGTTCATTTTTTTTAAAGAAGAAAACTGATTTTTCTGCTGGGAACCGAGTTCCTGCCTGGAGGATCCGGGTTCCCCATACATTTTTCCAGGGAGTGTGTTTTTGAACTTTGTGGGAACCGGGTTCCACTGTTACTTTTTGAAAAATTCCAAACTTTAAAAATTCATAACTTTCAAGCCGTAAGTCCGTTTTGAGCGTCGTTTTGGACGTTGCTTCTTAAATTTAATGCTTTATTTTATGAAATGAAGGGAATTCCTGTAACTTGAAATTATTTTGAAAAATGTGTCGAATTCCGAATTAAGTGGTTTGTTATTCAATGCATACTTGGTGTATATGCGGTAGTATACCTGTGGCAATTGATTGTATCAGGATTTTGTGAATGGAATGCATGTTTATACTGCTGATTATGTGCATGATTGTTGAGGACATCATGTTTTGGTTTTATTCGGTTTTTGATAATTGTTGTATTCATAGATTGATTGAATGTTGCATGCTGGTGTTGTGCATGCATATGCATTCTGGTGAAGTTAATTCCCATTATGTGGAATTTGACTTGTATTGACAATAACCGTTCCCGGGTGATGATGGGTGGTGAGGCTAGATTCGTGTCTGGGTGATTATGGACGAATCGATGATTACTGTATCCGGGTGATGATGGATCAGTGTGTGTGACTTAGTTCATATTTTGGTACCACATACATTGCGTATGCATTTGTATTTGCATGGAATTGTAACATGTTAGAATGGTTTCCAGTGTTACAATTCTCTTGTTGTTATTGTTGTGCATAATGGATTGCATGGTTGTAACTGTGTGTTGAATTCTGAATTATGCTAGAATGGGTGGATTAATATACTTGTGATATTATGTTCTCTGAGGAACTTATAATGCATATTAATTATGAAGAAATCTCACCCTTACTTTAATGATTTCATATTAAAGTTAGCAGCTCAGGAGTTGGTGAGGATGGCTCTAGAGCTATGTTATTTTGTGTCCGCGTGTCAGTGTCATGCTCTGATAGGTTGTAACACTGGGGAACGTTTAGCTGAGAAAATTATTTAGTATTCATTTGTTATTTGAGTTACTTTGGGAATAATTATGATTCGGTTTTATTCCGTTTTGGTTTTGTGGTACTTTTCCGTTGTGTAAGACATGATATTAATTTGATTGATTATTCTAATGAACCTTTCAGTGAAGCATGGCTACTGTTTATTCGAGGTTTTATTTTATTCTGAATTGTGACATCCCTTATTTTACATGTTACTCTGATTAATTGATAAATTCGCGGGGTATTTTAGAAGGAGTGTTACAATAGTGGTATCAGAGCATAGTCGGTCGTGTCTTAGTGTCGTTATCTCTTTTGTATGCGACTAGTGCAAGGTAACACTATCGATACTTGTATGCTGATGAGATTGTTTTGTAATGTTACAGAACAATGGCTAGAAGAGGTAACGGAAGAGACGATGCTGCTATCGCAGAAGCTTTGGGAATGTTGGCTAGTGTGCTTGGAGGGAATCAGCAGGGAGGTGGTATCTAGGGGTGGTCAAAACCAAACCAACCCAATAGAAAACCGCAAAACCAAACCAAACCGAAACCGCAAAAAACCGCATTTGATTCGGATTAGTTTGGGTCATTTTTTAACAAAACCGCATGGTTTGGTTCGGTTTGCGGTTTGTATTTTACAAACCGAACCAAACCGAACTAAACCGCATTATGTTACAACTTAAATTTTACTTAACTCGCATCTAACCCAAACCTAAATCTATTATACATTATCCTTATGATTACAGACATTTTTCTCATCTTTACAGTTATGATTTCATTTTCAATCTTCTTAAATATCTCCTAACATTATCACTTCATTTTCACCACTTACATCTTGCCTCTTCTTATCTAATATCTACTCTCTTATATTGTTTCCTTTCCACGTTCTTATTTTTTATGCAATTTTTCTCTCTTTCAATTTCATTTTATCGCACATCTTTATCTCTAATCTCTCCTCTCTTATGTTCTTTCTTTTTCATCTTCACTAATTTCTCATCTCTTCTATTTTTTTGTTTTATTGTAATATTTTTTATATTGTTTTATGCTATTATTTTATGTTTATTATTTCATTTTTGTCTAATCTAACTTTTGCATATTAAATGAGAAGTTATTGTCCAAATATGATTAGTTTTTTGGTTATAATATAGTAGTGTATCATGTATGAATGACCAAATACAAAGTTATGTTGTCATATATATGTGAATGTATGACTCAACAAATTATTTGTAAAAAACCGAACCAACCGCACCGAACCAAACCGCATTGGTTTGGTTTGGTTTTTTTCTAAAAGTCAACCGAACCAAACCAAACCGCATGCCTTTTTCTCTCGCGGTTCGGATGATTTTTTTCGTCAAAACCGCCCAAACCGCACCGCGAACACCCCTAGTGGTATCGGTGCTGATAGGAAATTGGGAAACTTTCAAAGGAACAGTTCTCCATTGTTCAAGGGCACACATGATCCCGAAGGTGCTCAGAGGTGGTTGAAGGAGATCAAGAGGATCTTCAGAGTAATTGATTGTGCTGATGAGCTGAAGGTGAGATATGGTACTCACATGCTGGCGGAGGAAGCTGATGACTGGTGGGTTGCTACCAGAACAGAAATGGAGCAAGATGGAGTTGCACTGAATTGGGCTGTGTTCAGGAGGGCATTTCTGAGGAGGTATTTTCCTGAAGACATTCGAGGCAAGAAATAGATTGAGTTTCTGGAGCTCAAACAGGGTAATAAGACTGTGAGTGAGTATGCTTCGAAATTTACGGAGTTGGCGAAGTACTATGCTCACTATACTAACGATGCAGATGGAGAATTTTCCAAATGTATCAAGTTTGAGAATGGTCTTCGTGATGAGATCAAGCAGGGTATCAGGTATCAGCGTATCCGAAGGTTTTCTGACTTGGTAGACTGTAGTAGGATTTTGGAAGAAGATCTTGCTAGCACTCGAACAAATGGTCGAGGGTATGTTGATCAGAAGGGTAAGCAACAGATGGATCGTGGTAAACCTTATGATAAGAATAATCAGAGATCCGGTAGTTGGAAGAAGCCTAGTGGGGGGATTCTGGTTCTTCCATTAAGTGCTTTAAGTGCGGTGAGACGGGAGATCGTATGGTGGACTGCAAGAGTAATGATATGAAGTGTTTCAAGTGTGGGAAACTCGGTCATGTGGCTAACGATTGCAGAGTGAGAATGGTGACCTGTTACAACTGTGGTGAAGAGGTTCATACTCGTCCTCAGTGTACAAAACCCAAAAAGGAGCAAGCTGGTGGTAAAGTGTTTGCTTTGTTAGGATCTGAGACTAAGCCAGATGATCGTTGATTAAAGGTACATGTTTTATTAATGGCATTCCTTTGATTGCGATTATTAATACTGGAGCAACACATTCTTTTATTGCTTTGGATTGTGCTAAAAGATTGAACTTGGATATTTCTAATATGGATGGAAGTATGGTTATTGACACTCCTGCGTCGGGTTCAGTGACTACTTCATTTGTTTGTAGGAATTGTCCTATTGTGATTTTTGGTAGAGGTTTCGGTATGGATTTAGTGTGCCTACCGCTAGAACAACTTGATATCATCCTTGGAATGAACTGGTTGGATTTCAACCAGGTTCATATTAACTGTTTTGAGAAGACGGTTATTTTTCCTGAAGAAGCTAAAGTTGAAGATGTAACTATGTCAGTTAAACAAATGAATTTAGCTGTAAAAGATGGTGTTGTGGTGTCTATGTTGTATGCTGCAATAGAAGCGGAGGGAAAGGCAAAGAGTGATGGATTGCCAGTGGTGAATGAATTTCCATAAGTGTTTCCGGAAGACGTTAGTGAATTGCCACCAGAGAGAGAAGTAGAATTTACTATAGATTTGATTCCTGGAACTAGTCCGGTGTCGATGGCGCCTTATCGCATGTCGGCATCTGAATTAGCTGAATTGAAGAAGCAGTTGGAAGAGTTGCTTGAGAAGAAGTTTATTCGTCCTAGTGTTTCTCCATGGGGTGCTCCGGTGTTGTTGGTTAATAAGAAAGAAGGCTCAATGAGATTATGTGTTGATTACATGCAGTTGAACAAAGTTACAATCAAGAATCGGTATCCTTTGCCGAGGATTGATGATTTGATGGATCAACTAGTTGGAGCTTGTGTATTCAGTAAGATTGATCTGAGGTCTGGATATCATCAGATTCGTGTGAAGACGGAGGATATTCAGAAAACCGCATTTAGAACGAGGTATGGACATTATGAGTATTCTGTTATGCCGTTTGGAGTTACTAATGCACCTGGTGTTTTCATGGAGTATATGAACAGGATATTTCATCCGTATCTTGATAAGTTTGTGGTGGTATTTATCGATGACATTTTGATCTATTCAAAGAGTGATGAAGAGCATGCAGAACATCTCAGAGTTGTATTGGAATTGTTGAAAGAGAAGAAGCTTTATGCGAAGTTGTCCAAATGTGAATTCTGGTTGAGTGAAGTGAGTTTTCTTGGCCATGTAATTTCCAAGAATGGAATTGTTATTGATCCTACGAAGGTAGAAGCGGTATCTCAGTGGGAAGCGCCGAAGAATGCTTCTGAGATTCGTAGTTTTCTTGGTCTTGCAGGTTATTACAGGAAGTTCATTGAAGGATTTTCCAAATTAGCGTTGCCATTGACTAAGTTGACCAGAAAGGGTCAAGTGTTTGTGTGGGATGCCCAATGTGAGAAAGGATTCCAAGAGCTGAAGAAGAGGTTGACTAGTGCTCCGATCTTGATTTTGCCGAATCCGGCGAAGTCTTTTGTTGTGTATTGTGATGCGTCATTGATGGGTTTAGGTGGTGTTTTGATGCAAGATAAGCAGGTTGTGGCTTATGCTTCAAGACAATTGAAGGTTCATGAAAGGAATTATCCGACTTATGATTTAGAACTGGCATCAGTAGTATTTGTTTTGAAATTGTGGAGGCATTGCTTGTATGGTTCTTGATTTGAAGTATTCAGTGATCATAAGAGTCTGAAATATCTCTTCGATCAGAAAGAGTTGAATATGAGGCAGAGGAGATGGTTGGAATTTATAAAAGACTATGATTTTGGTTTGAATTACCATCCTGGTAAGGCAAACATTATTGCAGATGCATTGAGTAGGAAGTCCTTGCATATGTCCATGTTGATGGTGCGTGAATTGGAATTGGTTGAGCAGTTCAGAGACTTGAGTTTGGTATGTGAGACTACTTCTGATAGTGTTAAATTGGGTATGTTGAAATTGACTAGTGGTATTCTTGAGGAAATTCGAACTAGGTAGAAATCTGATGTCGTTTTGGTGGATAAGTTGACATTGATCAACCAAGGTCAAGGAGGTGAATTCTGAATTGACAAGAACGGTGTTATGAGATTTGGTGACAGAGTTTTTGTTCCAGATATTGCAGAACTTCGGAAGAGTATTTTGGAATAAGGACATCGTAGTGGATTGAGTATTCACCCCGGTGATACTAAGATGTATCATGACTTGAAAAAGTTACTTTGGTGGCCTGGAATAAAAAGGAAATTGCTGAATTTGTTTATGCTTGTTTGGTTTGCCAGAAGTCGAAAATTGAACATCAGAAACCGTCAGGATTGATGGAACCGTTGTTTGTTCCGGAATGGAAATGGGATGGCATTTCTATGGATTTTGTATCTGGTTTGCCAAGGACAGCGAAGAATTGTGATTCTATTTGGGTTATTGTCGATCGGTTGACAAAATCTGCTCACTTTATTCCGATAAGAATGGATTATCCGATGGAGAGGTTGGCAGAATTGTCTGTGGAGAAGATCATAAGTTTGCACGGTATTCCTTCTAGTATTATGTCGGATAGAGATCCGAGGTTTACATCTAAGTTTTGGACAGGATTGGAAGAAGCTTTGGGTACTAAGTTGCGATTGAGTTCTGCTTATCATCCACAGACAGATGGTCAGACAGCGAGAATGATTCAGTCGTTAGAGGATTTGTTGAGAGCTTGTGTGTTGGAGAAAGGTGGAGCTTGGGATAGCTACTTGCCATTGATTGAGTTTACCTACAACAATAGTTTTCATTCGAGTATTGGTATGGCTCCATTTGAGGCATTGTATGGTAGGAGGTGTCGGACACCGTTGTGTTGGTATGAATCTGGAGAGAGTGATGTGATTGGACCGGAAATTGTCCAACAGACCTCAGAAAAGATTAAAATGATTCAGGAGAAGATGAGAGCTTCTTAGAGTCGTCAGAAGAGTTATCACGATAAGAGGAGGAAATATCTTGAGTTTAGTGAAGGAGAACATGTGTTTATACGAGTTACCCCGATGACTGGTATTGGTCGAGCTTTGAAGTCAAAGAAGTTGACTCCATGTTTTATTGGTCCGTTTCAGATTACCAAGAGAGTTGGGAAGGTTGCGTATCAGATTGCCTTACCACCGTCACTTGCAAATTTGCATGACGTTTTCCATGTATCTCAGTTGAGGAAGTACATTGTTGATTTGTCTCATGAGATTCGAGTAGATGACATAAAGGTACGAGAGAATTTGACCGTAGAAGCATTGCCTGCGAGAATTGAGGACCTGAAGTTGAAACAGTTGCGAGGTAAAGAGATAGCACTGGTGAAAGTAGCTTGGGGAGGACCGGCAGGTGGAAATATTACTTGGGAACTGGAGAGTCAGATGAAGGACTTGTATCCTGAACTTTTCGTCTAAGGTATGTTTTCGAGGACGAAAACTCTTTTTAGTAGGGGAGAGTTGTGACACCCCAAATAATTCAATATTTAAAATAATTTGAATTTTTAATTA
Organism: Vicia sativa; assembly: GCA_021764765.1. NCBI lineage: Eukaryota > Viridiplantae > Streptophyta > Magnoliopsida > Fabales > Fabaceae > Vicia > Vicia sativa. The sequence goes on along the minus strand of CM038797.1, from coordinate 104,610,731 downwards.
TTAATTTAATTAGAGTTTAATAATTAATATTTGAATTATTGGAATTAATTAATTAAATAAATGAAAGGAGGAGTTGGGAGTGTGAGGAGTAATGGGGGGTGTGACGAGTAAAATACTCTACCTATCCTAATTATTATTTTATTTTATTTATTGGAATAATAAAAGGATGAAATTCCTGGCAGCAGATACTTGATGTCACAGAGAATGTTATGACACAGTATCTGACACTCTGTTAACAATTCACACAGTTAATTTAAACAGCAGTAAAAGAACACAATCAATTGTTTACCCAGTTCAGTGTGTAACTACACCTACATCTGGGGGCTACCAAGCCAGGGAGGAAATTCACTATTAGTAGAATTAATTCAGGAATAAACCAACCAGTTTATCTCCTTCACTTAAAACCTACCCAATGCAACTTCAATCTAAGTCCTACTTAGACCTGAGTTCCTACTCACTCCCCCTCAATCACAGCAGTGATATCAACCTATTGATTAATTGAATTGTGAAGACACTCTTCAATAAACATACTTGATCTTGCTTCAAAGCTTTAATCAAGAGACACAACGCTCGTGCTTCAAAGCTTTGAGTGATAAACAACCCTTACAACCAAATCCTAGTCCAAGACACTTATCAAATGATAATTGCTTGGCTCACAAGAGTAACTAGAATTACACAAATTACAACCTGCTAAATCTTCAATACAGTCCAGAGGCGCAGCAGCAGAGTAAAAGTTATTTTCCTATTATAGAAGCAGTCCTAAAACTTCAGTTTTGGGCTTCCATAATAATAGCTAGGGTTCACTTCATTAATCCTAAAGACTTGGTCTTTTTAACAAACCAAATTAGGGTTAACTAAGATTATCCAAACAGCCACGTGAGCATGTGATTCAAATACATAAACATTATAAAAACAACTCAACAAACTTCCTGATAACTCTCAGGAAGGAAAAAGATTCTGCAGAACAGGAAATGTCACACAGAATGTCATAACATCTGTTATGACATTAGTTAATTTTCTGCAGAATTCCAGCACAGTATTTAGCTTCTAGTCTGAGTTGTACTTGAATCATCCTTCTCATGCAGAATTTATCTTCAACTCTAAATGCCATGACATCAGTCAAGACATTGTCATATCCTAGTTTTACCAAAAATTAATGCCAACATAAAAACACTTACAAACTCCCCCTTTGGCAAATTTTTGACTAAAACAAACTATGCTATTAGAGAACTAAATGCAGCAGAAATAAAACACCCATCTAAGCTAAACTAAGCTAAGCAACCAGATCCTAAAGGAGATAAATTCTACCCACAATTTTCCATACAATTGCCCATAATACCCATAAATTCTTCTCCCCCTTTTTAGCCACAAAGAGGCCAAAGGTACCAGTACAAATGCCCAACATTCATCATATTAATATGTACCATCCAAGTTAAATATTACACCCCATCAAAATAAATACAAAGTTCAAACAGGCAGAACAAAAATAGCAGAAACAAAGTTAATGTCTGGGACATGTTTCCCTTGAAAGAGCTTGTAATGGAAACCAAGTGCAGGAGCTCTTTTGCATACTGAATCTCTATCAACCAGAATGTCAGGGTATTGATCAATTATGATTCCACACAGGAGGGAGGGAAAAGCTATTGGTCCCTTAATTGCATAACTGTCAGCATGTTTGAGGGTTTGCTCAAAGATGTAAGTTCCATAATCAAATTTTGCTTTTGTACCAACAGCAAAAATGAACCTGCCCAGACCAATGGAGATGGTTGACTTGTGGTTTGTTGGAACCCAATTTGCAGCACCTATTTTGTGCAAAATAGCAAACTTTACACTCAATTTGCTGGCTGTGAGCTTTCCCTTCATTGGCCAATGTTTCACTTGTTTAGCAGTGATTGTTTGGCAGACATGATTATCAGTTTCCTCAAGCTCAGGTTGAGCATCATTTGATCTTTCCAAGTATTTGTTGATCAAACTTGGGGAAAACTTCACTCTTCTCCCTCTCACATACACAGTCTTGAAATCAGCTGACCTTCCATCAACACAGCCACTTGACAAGTTCACAATGAACTCCTTCACCAACACATCATAACAGTTTGAAAATTTCACCACAGTCTTCATTAACCCAGCTTCTTTGATCAGATCTATAACCTCCTTGCATTCAAGGGCACTCTTATTCAGTTCCCTTTCTAGAGCAATTCTCTTCAAACACACATATTTCCACCTGCTAGCACTTTCAGGGTGGTGGAAAAAAATGTTATCAATAGCCACTTCAGGCACTTTGGGCAGTTTACCAAGAGATGGTTTCTTCTTGGGTTGAATGTCTGAGACATTCTCTTCAACATTAAAATCAGAATCTTGATCAAATTCTGAAGGCTCAGGAACCTTCCTCTTCTTCATGATTGGGGTTCTCTTGGGTCTAGAGGTACCACCAATAGTCTTCACCCTACTCTTCTCTTTAGAGGATCCAACTTTGTTGTCCTTACCAGATTTTTCCTCAGCCTTATGAATAGTTTCAGCTACCTTCTCCTTGACAGGACTCTGAGAGGCATTCTGCTTCCCTTTCCTATTCATCATCCTCTTAGCAATGCTTGGGTTGACATTAGCAATGAGGTCATTATCAGAGAATTCTTCATCCAGGTCTATGATAGGAGGTTCCACATCCTTTTCAGAATTCTTCACTGGAGAGTTTTCTAGGTTGTCATCAACTGGTTTCTCTGGGGATTCTTCAAGAATTCCATCAGAGGAGCTTTCTGGAGCCTTTTCCATGTTAACATCAGCAGGTTTTATAGGAGATTCTTCAAGAATTCCATCAGAAATATCATTATCAGAAATCACAAGGGGCTTATCAGCAACACAATTTTCAAGGGTTTGATCAGAGGTATCAACAACACACTTTACAGGGGATTCAACAGAGGGTTCAGTAACAGGATTCATAGGGGTTTTCCTAGCATTATCATCAGATGTCTTGACATTCTCTGTGACATCTGGATTAGTTGCTAAACTAGGGATAGCAGATTCTTGATTTAATGGCATAGAAACCCCAGGCACAGAGTGATTCTCATTCAGAATCCTAGTTACTATTCTAGCTATGGCTTGATGGACATACCTAGAACCTTCCCTGTTTGCTATTTCAGGAGGAACAGAGGAAGTTGGTTCAGAGGTCTTACCAGAAGGAGATGCTTGAGATCTTCTTGCATGTCTTGTGCGTAGTTTCTTGACCCTCCCAGGATCAGTTGCCATTGCACGTAGAGGAGTCACTTCTAGGATCTCAGTCTGCATTGCTTCTGCGTTTTCCCTAAACCCAGAATCAGTGGGAGATGGAGAGCCAGATTCCTTTGATGATGAAGAAGACGAAGACATGTTTTGTTGAGACATCTTGAGGAAAAGAGGAAAAGTTTGACAGAAAGTTTGAGATTTTCTATTGAGGGAATGGCAAGTGACACTTTCAAATGAAGAAACTGAAATATATATATGTCTCTTCCTATTCTTGGACTTTTGAAAAGTAAGAGGGAAATAATTAATTAGCCCACTTAGAATTAAATGAAATAAAAAATCTCTTCCATTCCTTGTATAAGCAATGTTAATTGCTACAACTCTTCATATTGGCAAATACCCAACTTGCCCCTTAAATTCTCAAACTGACTAGCATCAAGAGCTTTAGTAAAAATGTCAGCCAGTTGAAGTTCAGTGACTACATGCTCCAATTTAATCACTTTCTCTTTCCACAAGGTCTCTGATGAAGTGATGTCTAATGTCAATGTGCTTAGTCCTGCTGTGCTGTATAGGATTCTTTGAAATATTAATAGCACTCAGGTTGTCACAGTACAATGTCATGACATCCTGTGTGACATTGTACTCAGTCAGCATATGCTTCATCCAGACCATTTGAGAACAACTGCTACCAGCTGCTATGTATTCAGCTTCAGCAGTGGATAAAGACACACAGTTTTTCTTCTTGCTGAACCAAGAAACAAGATTGTTCTCCAAGAAGAAGCATCCTCCAAAAGTGCTTTTTCTATCATCAGCACTACCAGCCCAATCAGCATCACAATAGCCAGACAGAATTGGTTCACACCCATGAGAATACATCATACCATAATTGCAAGTTCCACTCACATACTTCAGAATTCTTTTCACCTGATTAATGTGACTTACTTTAGGTTCAGCCTGATATCTTGCACATACTCCAACAGCAAATGCAATGTCAGGTCTGCTGGCAGTTAAGTACAACAAGCTTTAATCAACATTTGCTTCACTTGTGTCTTTGGACAACTTTAAATGATTAGGAGCAGGAGTCCTTTTATGGCTGGCATTTTCCATCCCAAATTTCTTGACAATATTCTTTGCATACTTGCTCTGAGAAAGAAAAGTTCAGTCTTCCATCTGTGTGACTTGTAGACCAAGGAAGTAAGTCAATTCTCCCATGAGGCTCATTTCAAACTCAGCTTGCATTTGGTTGGCAAAATGTCTCACCATTTTATCTGACATTCCTCCAAACATTATGTCATCAACATAAATTTTAGCTACCATTATCTTTCCTCCTTCATTCTTGACAAAGAGAGTTTTGTCCAAACCTCCTTTCCTGTAACCTTTATCAGTAAGGAACTTTGTCAACCTTTCATACCAAGCTCTAGGAGCTTGTTTCATACCATATAAAGCTTTCCTCAATTTGTAAACATGATCAGGAAAGTTAGGATCCACAAATCCCTTAGGCTGTTCAACATATACCTCCTCAGTTAAGTAGCCATTTAGGAAGGCACTTTTCACATCCATTTGAAACAGCTTGAATTTCAGAATGCAAGAAACTCCTAACAATAATCTGATTGATTCCAGTCTAGCCACAGGAGCAAAAGTCTCATCAAAATCAATTCCTTCAACTTGAGTGTATCCATGAGCAACAAGTCTTGCTTTATTTCTGGTGACAACCCCTTCTGCATCAGACTTGTTCTTGTAGATCCACTTTGTGCCAATGATGTTTGTTCCTTCTGGTCTAGGAACTAACTCTCACACTTTATGTTTCTTGAACTGGTTCAATTCATCTTGCATTGCTTCAATCCAGTATTCATCAGTTAGAGCCTCTTTGACATTCTTTGGCTCTATCTTTGACACAAAACAAGAGTTTGAGATAATTTCTCTGGATCTTGTAATGACTCCACAATTAGGATCTCCAATGATGAGTTCGTTTGGAAGATCTTTCTGAATTCTGATGGAAGGATCTTTGTTAGCTTCCTCTGGTTCAGACTTTGGTGAAGTAGGGACAGGCACATCATCCTTATCAGACACTTGTGGTGATGTCTCAAACAATGTCTCAACATCATATGGGACATTGTTTTCCTGATGGTGATCATCAACTATGACATTAATAGAATCCATCATAACTTTTGTCCTGGAGTTGAATACTCTATATGCTCTGCTGTTTGTAGAGTATCCCAGAAAAATGCCTTCATCACTTTTAGAGTCCATCTTTCTCCTTTGATCACGATCTGTCAGAATATAACATTTGCTACCAAATACATGGAAATATTTCACAGTAGGTCTTCTTTCCTTCCATATTTCATACAGGGTGGAAGATGTTCCCTTTCTCAAGGTGACCCTGTTGTGAACATAGCAGGCTGTATACATAGCTTCAGCCCAAAAATGAATAGGAAGTTTCTTAGCATGAATCATTGCTCTGGCAGATTCCTGTATAGTCCTATTTTTCCTTTCCACAACTCCATTTTGTTGAGGAGTTATAGGAGAAGAGAACTCATGATTGATTCCTTCTGAGGAACAGAATTCATCAAACTTGCTATTCTCAAATTCTTTTCCATGATCACTTCTAATTCTGACAATGCAGCCTTCCTTTTCTCTTTGAAGTCTTTTGCATAATTCTTTAAAGACATCAAACACATCAGATTTTTCCCTGATGGAGTTTATCCAGGTGAATCTGGAAAAATCATCCACAACAACATAAGCATATCTTTTTCCACCAAGGCTTTCAACCTGCATAGGCCCCATCAAATCCATGTGCAACAGCTCCAGCACCTTGGAGGTGGTCAGATGTCTTGACATTGGATGTGACATTCTGGTTTGCTTTCCAACCTGACATTCACCACAGACTCTCCCTTCATCAATATACAGCCTTGGAATCCCTCTGACAGCCTCCATGGATATGATCTTTTTCATCCCTCTAAGATGCAAATGACCAAGCTTTTGGTGCCACAGTTTCACCTCCTTTTCATTTTTGGCTGTAGAACACACAGTGGACAGGTTAGTGTTCTCAGACTCCCACAAGTAACAGTTATCTTTTGATCTGACTCCTCTCATTACAACTTCTTGTTTTTCATTGGTCACAATACATTCAGACTTGGTAAAGTTGACCTTGAATCCTGAATCACACAGTTGGCTGATACTTATGAGATTGGCAGTCAAACCCTTTACTAGTAGTACCTCATTTAGGTTTAGAACTCCAGGGCAGTCCAAGTTTCCAACACCTTTGATTTCTCCTTTAGCTCCATCTCCAAAAGTGACATAACTGGTAGTATGAGGTCTGACTTTATTTAGGAGATTCTTGATTCCAGTCATATGCCTAGAGCAACCACTGTCAAAGTACCAGTCTTCCTTGGCAGACACTCTAAGGGAAGTGTGAGCTATCAAAGCTGCAGTCTTCTTCTTGCACTGTTAAGTGTATGGAACTTTGTTGTTCTTAGGCTTGACATAAGGAGTCTGATTAGGATATCCATGTAGTCTATAGCAAAAAGGCTTTATGTGTACAAACCTTCCACAATAATGACATCTCCATCTTTGAAACTTCTTCTTCATGTTTCTCTGATCTTGATGTTGAACCCAGTGTTGTGACATCTGTTTTGACATTGGTTTATTAGGTATGTTCTTCTTCTTGTTATCAGCAAATTTCTTTGCAGCCACATATCCTGAACCAGACACATTTCCTGCCTTATGTTGTGACATCTGCTTTGACATTGGTTTGCCAGGCCTGTTCTTCTTCTTGTCACCAGCAGGTTTCTTTGCAGCCACATATCCTAGACCATGCATATTTCCTGCATTTTGTCCAAGCTGAAGGATTTCTTCCAACTTATCAGTACCAGATGTCAGCATCTTGACAGACTTAGACATTTGATCAAGTTTGGAGTTCAACACTATAATTTCACTGTTGAGGTAACTTATAGTATCAGTGTTTTCCTTCTTCTCAGCCTCCAACTTCACATTCTCAGCCTCCAACTTCACAATCAGTTTTTTCTGTTTCTCATTTTGCTGACATACTTCACCACTTCTGATACACAGCTTCTTGTAAGTTTCATCAAGCTCTTCAAATGTCACTTCCTCATCACTAGAATCATTTTCAGAATTGCACACTCCAGAGAGAGCAGTGACAAGTTTAGCTGATTCTTCTTCAGATTCACTTCCTGAGTCACCATCAGACCAAGTGACAGAGCCATTCCTTTCTTTTGTTTCTTTAGAAAGGTAGGACATTCAGCTCTAATATGCCCATATCCTTCACATCCATGACACTGGATCCATCTGCTTTGACTTCCCTTTTCTTCTGACTTGGATCTTCTGCTGGAGTCATAAGTTCTGCTAATGTCAGATGGAATGTTCTTGACATTGGACCTTGACTTTGGATCAATTCTCTTGATGAGTTTGTTGAACTGTCTTCCAAGCATAGCTATAGCTTCAGATATCTTCTCTTCATCATCCTCCTTGCATTCCTCTTCAGTATTGCATACAAGGGTTATACTCTTGTTCTTCTTGTCAACATTTTCACTGATCCCCATCTCAAATGTCTGAAGAGATCCAACAAGTTCTTCAACCTTCAAGGTGCAGATATCCTGAGCTTCCTCTATAGCAGTCACTTTCATTGCAAACCTTTTAGGCAAGGATCTGAGAATCTTTCTCACCAGCTTTTCTTCTGACATCTTTTCTCCCAATGCTCCTGACGTGTTGGCAATCTCCAAGATATTCATGTGAAACTCATGAATGGTCTCATCTTCCTTCATCTTCAGATTCTCAAATTTGGTAGTGAGCATCTGAAGTCTTGACATTTTCACCTTGGATGTCCCCTCATGAGTAGTTTTGAGAGTGTCCCAAACATCCTTGTCCTTCACCGATGTACTAGTCTCAAGATATTTCTCAATTCCATTGAATAAGGCATTCAATGCTTTAGAGTTGCCCAGTGCTAGCTCTTCTTCTTCTTTGCTCCATTCTTCCTCAGGTTTCACACTAGTAGTCCCATCTTTCTCAAGCTTGGTAGGATGTTTCCATCCTTTGTCAAGCTCTCCAAGCTTTAATGTCCAAAGGACCTCAAAAGGCAACCATACGAGGTTTCCAGAATCATAATTAGATCCATCCAAGATGGGTGGTCTATTTCCAAATCCTCCTTCCATGTCCATAACGCCAGAAACTATTATCCCTAGATCTCACCCAGAAATAACAGGCAGGGTGCCTGCTCTGATGCCAATTGAAATTCCTGGCAGCAGATACTTGATGTCACAAAGAATGTTATGACACAAGATTCGACACTCTAACAATTCACACGCTTAATTTAAAAAAGAACACAATCAATTGTTTACCCAGTTCAGTGTGTAACTACACCTACATCTGGGGGCTACCAAGCTAGGGAGGAAATTCACTATTAGTAGAATTAATTCAGGAATAAACCAACCAGTTTATCTCATTCACTTAAAACCTACCCAATGCAACTTCAATCTAAGTCCTACTTAGACCTGAGTTCCTACTCACTCCCCCTCAATCACAGCAGTGATATCAACCTATGTATTAATTGAATTGTGAAGACACTCTTCAATAAACATACTTGATCTTGCTTCAAAGCTTTAATCAAGAGACACAACGCTCGTGCTTCAAAGCTTTGAGTGATAAACAACCCTTACAACCAAATCCTAGTCCAAGACACTTATCAAATGATAATTGCTTGGCTCACAAGAGTAACTAGAATTACACAAATTACAACCTGCTAAATCTTCAATACAGTCCAGAGGCGCAGCAGCAGAGTAAAAGTTATTTTCCTATTATAGAAGCAGTCCTAAAACTTCAGTTTTGGGCTTCCATAATAATAGCTAGGGTTCACTTCATTAATCCTAAAGACTTGGTCTTTTTAACAAACCAAATTAGGGTTAACTAAGATTATCCAAACAACCACGTGAGCATGTGATTCAAATACATAAACATAATAAAAACAGCTCAACAAACTTCCTGAAAACTCTCAGGAAAAAGATTCTGCAGAACAGGAAATGTCACACAGAATGTCATAACATCTGTTATGACATCAGTTAATTTTCTGCATAATTCCAGCACAGTATTTAGCTTCCAGTCTGAGCTGTACTTGAATCATCCTTCTCATGCAGAATTTATCTTCAACTCTGAATGTCATGACATCAGTCAATACATTGTCATATCCTAGTTTTACCAAAAATTAATGCCAACATAAAAACACTTACAAATGAATAATAAAAGGGAAAAGAAGGAAAAAGAGGAATAGAAGGTTTTTCATCATTCGTAACATTGGAGAAGAGAAGAGAAAGAGGAAAAGAGTGAAAGTTGCCGGAATTCGAAGAACCCACAAGGTAAGGGGTGATTTCGATTAATTAACATGTATTATCGGTTTTGATTTTAATAGAATTGATCGTAGTATATCAAGAATCTCAATTTAGTAATTCTAGGTTTTCGTAGAATTATCCCAATTTGTGTCGGATTGAGTAGAATTGAGTAATTCATATGTTATAGGGTGATTAGGAATGATCAGAGTATGTTATATTGCATGTTACTATTGTTGGATGGTGTAATTATATTGTGATTGGATGTTGGATTCGTGTGGGGTTAATAGGAATTGAGTTGGTATACATGGAACTGTCAAAACTGCATAATTTTGCCTCTGCAGGTCGTAGGAACCGGTTCCCATGCGGGGCCGGGTTCTGGTATAAAACCAAAAGGAACATTCTGGTTCTTGGAACCGTTACTCTGGGAGGAACCGGGTTTCCAGTTCAATTTTTTCAAAGAAAATTAATTTTTCTGCTGGGAACCGGGTTCCTGCCTGGAGGACCCGGGTTCCCCATATATTTTTCCAGGGGGCGTGTTTTTGAACTTTGTGGGAACCGGGTTCTCCCTGGGAGGAACCGGGTTCCACTGTTACTTTTTGAAAAATTCCAAACTTTAAAAATTCATAACTTTCAAACCGTAAGTCCGTTTTGAGCGCCGTTTTGGACGTTGCTTCTTAAATTTAATGCTTTATTTTATGAAATGAAGGGAATTCCTGTAACTTGAAATTATTTTGAAAAATGTGTCGAATTCCGAATTAAGTGGTTTGTTATTCAATGCATACTTGGTGTATATGCGGTAGTATACCTGTGGCAATTGATTGTATCAGGATTTTGTGAATGGAATGCATGTTTATACTGCTGATTATGTGCATGATTGTTGAGGACATCATGTTTTGGTTTTATTCGGTTTTTGATAATTGTTGTATTCATAGATTGATTGAATGTTGCATGCTGGTGTTGTGCATGCATATGCATTCTGGTGAAGCTAATTCCCATTGTGTGGAATTTGACTTGTATTGCCAGTAACCATTCCCGGGTGATGATGGATGGTGAGGCTGGATTCGTGTCCGGGTGATTATGGACGAATCGATGATTAAGTCCGGTGATGATGGATCGGTGTGTGACTTAGTTCACGTTTTGGTACCACATGCATTGCGTCTGCATTTGTATTTGCATGGAATTGTAACATGTTAGGATGGTTTCCAGTGTTACAATTCTCTTGTTGTTATTGTTGTGCATAATGGATTGCATGGTTGTAACTGTGTGTTGAATTCTGAATTATGCTAGAATGGGTGGATTAATATACTTGTGATATTATGTTGTCTGAGGAACTTATAATGCATATTAATTATGAAGAAATCTCACCCTTACTTTAATGATTTCATATTAAAGTTAGCAGCTCAGGAGTTGGTGAGGATGGCTCTAGAGCTATGTTATTTTGTGTCCGCGTGTTAGTGTCATGCTCTGATAGGTTGTAACACTGGGGAACGTTTAGCTGAGAAAATTATTTAGTACTCATTTGTTATTTGAGTTACTTTGGGAATAATTATGATTCGGTTTTATTCCGTTTTGGTTTTGTGGTACTTTTCCGCTGTGTAAGACATGATATTAATTTGATTGATTATTCTAATGAACCTTTCAGTGAAGCATGGCTACTGTTTATTCGAGGTTTTATTTTATTCTGAATTGTGACATCCCTTATTTTACATGTTACTCTGATTAATTGATAAATTCGCGGGGTATTTTAGAAGGGGTGTTACAATTGGCTATGTACTTGTGAATGAAAGTCGGATAGGACTTCGATACGGAATTTTAGACACTGGTCCCTCTCAGTTTCGATGCTCCAGCCAGGAATTATGACCTTTTTAGCGCACCGAGAATACGGTACAACACTAAAATTCAATTTATTCCACTTGAAAGATCAATTTATTTGAGGACTTTCTTCACACAATTTTCTCCTGACTTGGAAACAAAAGTTGTAGATAATAGTGAGATAGACCTTCCAGTCTAAAATCATCAAAAAATACCCGACGAGCTGAGAGATATGCCTTCAGGAGCACCCGAAACGTACCAAAAATCCAAAATTCACTTTATTGAAAAAGGAACAAATAAAGTCTTTTTCTTGACGAAACGACCTCCGATCTGAACATATGAACTGGATAACATATTTAAATGATCCCAATGTCTATGGTACCAAACCAAAATAGCCTTCTAACCAGAAAATCTTGCATCAAGCATACGAACCGAAAAATATCAATATCGGTCTCGAAATGATCTGAAATAGCCGAAACGCACAGTGTCTTTCGCAAATTGAGATACTTAGAATCTGGTAACCATATGATTAATTTCATGCATGTGTATGCATATATATATTTATGATGATGCAATTATAAGCCAGAAATACCGAAATGAGGAGGGTAAATTTTGGGGTACAACAATGTTGTTTGGTATTTCTTAAAGTTATTTATACTATACGCTGGTACAAATATATAGCTCATAGTGATGAAAATTCAAGTATTCAAATATTTTAAGACTACGAAGATAGAAGTGTGAAATTTTGTATCTGTAGGGATAATCTCAAAGGTGATCTAAGTTAAACATGATTTGTTTGGTTTTGATGATTTTGATGATGACAACACCTGAAGATGTAACATCTCTTGAAGTATGTTTACAATGCATTAAATCTAGCATGTGTTAAAGTTCATTCAAACGGTCAAAGACACACAAGATTAATCCATCAAGCTAAAGGGTTTGGGTTTTGATGATCAACATGTTGGAACAAAATTGATTTATATCATATCCTAAGATTTTGATGATAATAAAGTATTTAAAGAACAATTGGATGTACTAATATTTGTTCAAGTGTGCATGATATACACTAAAATTTGGGATATAAACTTAAGTTCTGACACTAAAATTGAACATTAAAGAGAAGCTTGGAGATCCTGAATCTGAAGGATTAGAATTTGAGCATCACAATCTGAAGACTCACACTTTGAAGAGGTCAACTTCTAAAGATCAAGATCTAAAAAAGTCAACCTTTGAAAATTCAGACTCTGATGACTATGACATTGGATTTGATAAAATACAAAGATCAAGAAGACTCTAAAAGATCACTATCTGATACAAAGGTCATTTTGTTTTCTTTTGATCATATGCAGAACCAAACAAATATCTGCACAGAAAATATAGGTGGAATGGATAATTTCTTTTGGAGTCAAAGATTTGCAAATGTCTTTTGCAAAAGATTAACCATATCAAATAACATTCCAACGTCTCTAATCAAAACTTCTCCAAGACTCACTTGTGCATGAAATCCTCTTCGACAACTCTTTTATGTCTCTCTATAAAGTATTAAAATTAAAAAAATAACTAGCTTAATTCTTTTATGTCTCTCTATAAAGTATTAAAATTAAAAAAATAACTAGCTTAATTTGATAGAAAATAACATAAGCATGTTTGACATAAAGATATAATGGACAAATAATAATATATCTTAAATGCACTTTTGGTCCCTCTATCTTGATTTTCTTAACATTTTAGCCTCCATATAAAAAAAAATCAACAATTAGGTCTTCCAATATCATATTTAATATTTTTATGAGGTCCCCCATGACAAAATAGTCTAATTTGCATAAGTGACATTGAAATTATGAGGTGATATTTTTTAATTGTTGTCACATCATTAAAAATAGACCAAAAATATATATTTTAGAATTAAAATTTATAATATATAATTTCTAAATAAATATTTATAAACAAAAATAACTAAAATAATTAAAAATGTTTAAGTATTATAAAGAAAACTTTAAAATAATAAATTTTTAAATATTTTTAATGACGTGACATCAATTAAAAAAATGACATTTTATAATTTCAATGTCATCTATGTAAATTAGATTATTTTGTCATGACGCACCATAAAAAAATATAAAATGATATTTAAAGATCTAATAATTAATTTTTTTATAAGAAGACTAAAATATTAAAAAAATTAATATAGAAGAATCAAAAATATATTTAAGTCTAATAATATAAAATAACATAATTATATAATAAAAGAGTAGAAACGATTTCGCTTAACTGAAAAGCTAAGCTTGAAATATAATTAAATCAACTTGTTTTTGAGGCTTGCATTGATTTATCAGCTAGGACACCAAACACTTTTTTTTCTTCATTAAATCAAGGAGGACTTTGCTAAACATATGTATAAGTGGGATAAACCTGTTTTCAAACGAGCACTTAATTGTAAAAATCAAAATAGTAAATTATCATAAGTTTTAAGAAGTGGTTGTTTGCAAATATATATTATTTTATTTTAAAATGATAAATATTAATAGTTGATGTTTTGCTATTATTAAAAATTGAAATTACAACTCTTTATCACTTCATCACTTACAAACAACCATTTTTTCTTTAAAAGAAATCTTATTTATAGTAGAATTAATTTTAAATTGAAATAATTCACAAGTTACCAACCAACAATTTACTATGGGTAACTTTTTGAAAACTGTTTTAGTCAAAGTTAAATTGTGAGTAACTTGTTGACCTTCCTTACTAAAGCATCAATGTTTTCTAATAACCGATGAATAATATTTTTGAATAGTATATGAATTATGATGTTTAATAGTATAATAAAATTTGTTAATAAATTGTTAAAAATTATTAATAAAATAATAAAATTGATATATTAAAAATAATTTTTAATGATAAAATAAAATTAATTATTAAAATATAAAAATTTTGTTAATGAAATTATGAAGTTGATTAATAAATTGTCCAAATTTTTAGTAATTATGAAATTGGTTAATGAAATTATGAAATTGGTTAATAAAGTTATGAAATTGATTAATTACATAATTTTATTTTCGTATTTTTCGATCTTAAAAAAACTTAAATTTTTTTATTTTTAAAAAATATATTATTATTATAATATTTCATTATTCACCGTATAGATAAACGGTAAATATAGTATAAGTGTAAGACTATGATATAAGAATAATATTTTTCTCAGTAAAAATATGTATTTTTAAATGTATTATCAGATTTTTTTTTTACCGTTTCTTTGAGAGTGATTTTTTAAAATAAAATGTAAACTTGAGATGCAATAAATAATTAAAAGTTTATTTTGTCAATATGTAAAATTGAGGGGTGTTGGATTTAATAATAATGGTGTCAAAATAAAACGCCATCATTTTCCATCTTAATCCCAAATCTCAGTCCAAATGGGTGGTACTGCTAGGCCCAATATTGTGATACTTGAGTACAAAAAGGACTAGGGGACTCATTCATTACAACAACTCTTAAGATTGAATTGTTCAAATAAAGCCAATTCCGTAATAAACTAGTAAATTTTGTCAAACTTTTCGAAATCTCATCAATTAGATCATATCATAAATTTGTTTAAATTTTTAAAAATATGATGATTTGTTTTGTTTTTAAATTTTAAGAAACCTAATTTTAACATTAAGTAATATAAATATTCTTTATTAAAGATTAAAACTAGCCAAAATCAAATTACTTTTAAAATAATATATCTTTAAAAATTGATTTCTTTTACAATAGGTTCATATTTATATTTTTTTAATTGTAATGTCTAAAAAAAATTACAATAATATAAAAAAAATACCTGAAATAATATGCAAAATTGTTTAAATCAAATTTTTATTTAAATTTTTTTCAATAAATTCTATTTTTAATGTTTTACCAAAAAATATAATATTATAAAATTATTTTTAAAATTTAAAACAAATGAACCTTAATCCAAGACTAAAATTATTAAAAAGCATATTTTTTCTTTTTTCTTTCATTAATTATTAACCAATTTAGCATGTGCATGGCTTTTAAAATTAGTTAATGTAAACTTTTATATATATATATATATATATATATATATATATATATATATATATATATATATATATATATATATATATATATACAAAATAGTAAAATAATTAGGACAATGACATTTTCAAACTTTATCAAATGTTAGATTTAAATAACGATTACATAATTAAAATTGAAAAAGTAATTATAAATAGTAGTATATCTATAATATAAGAAAATTAATAAAATAAATGTTCTAAAAAACTTAATTATACCTTTGATTAGATTTTTGGCAAATCACAATAACCATGTAAGATTTGGTTATTACTCAAACACATTTTTCCTCAAAATTACATTATAATTATTATTATATTATTTCTTTTAGTAACTTATGGTTGAATAAATTTAAAGACAATGAATAAACATGTGTTTATTGTTCACAACTCATAACTTTTTGTAAAGTGAAATAGTTCACAACTCATCGTTGTGTCTTTTATTATCAATAAACATATCTCTTTTTTCTGTCTTCATCTCTCTCTTCTCTTTTATCTCATCTTCATATGTCTCTTCTCTTTCATCTCATCTTTCTCAAAAGAAATCCTATCTGGTCTTGGTTTCACTTCATTTTCTACATTTACACTTGGACATGGTTAGACCCTTTGAAGTGGTGAAAGACATCAATGATATAAATTAAATATGGAAGATTGTAGTTTAAATCCATCACAAATGGGTTGTTGTCAACAAGAACAAGGAACACTTCGAGATGGTTGTTATTGATAAAGACATAAACTTCATGATTATGTTTTCGCAGAAAAGAGAGGGAATAGTTTTTTTAAATTATGAATATAATTCTTTTTAAATTAGGTTAACCAACATAAATTATATTCACTAAAAAAGCCATCCATGTATCCTAACTTTTCATTTTTTTTAAATCAAGTGGGTAGCATCTGATTTAAAATGTAAGATTTAAAAAGTATTTTTTGCACTAGTTGTACCTCACTTTGATGATACTGACTTTGGATAAAGTATAGCTTAGTGTGTTTGTGTATGTTGGTTCATTGGGTTTTATCTTTCAGGGATATGGTGTTTTATTTTGTGGGCTTCACGTTGACAATGGTCGTATTGTTGGAAAAATACTCTTTGATAGCCAATAACTATATTTTACATAATCCGAAAAATGACCTATTTTAAGCTTTGAAATTTTAAATGAATTATCTAATACGTTTAAAAGAGACATTTTATTAACCTGGATTTGATACATCTTATTCGTAACAAACTCTTTCTGATTTTACATCTCAAAGATGTCCTGTTTGTCCATAACTTTAATGCCAAATTTAATTTCAGTTCCACAACTAACCAAAGATAACCATTTAGATTTGTATTGTATTTGATTAGATTTGTGGTGTTTGTGAAAAGCGCGCTAACAATATCTGGTTGCCAGTTGAAGGTTTCTACCTTTCTGTTACTGAAAGCAAACAAATTGAGAGAATTATCAATAATATTTTGTCCATTTATCGCGATGTTTCAGCCCTATTCTAGTTTTACCCCGGCGGACCCTTCGTCTTCTCATCATATGGCTTTTTTATTGTTTGTGCATGTGCCAATTTCATTGAAATTGTCGATTCTTCCAACGCATCCAACAGGTCCACCCACAAAGGCGACTCCGAACAAGTCACCACTTTGGATCTTGACCCCAATGATAAACTTCTCATCTCTTCTTCCCACTGCTTTCAAATTAGAGTTATGGACTTATGAACTCTCAAATGTATGTGCTCGTGGAAAGTATAGTCAGATTAGGTTTAATTTCAATTAAATGTTCGGTTATGCTTATGTAGTGTAATTAATTTTGGTGTTGTTTTACGATCAAGAAGGTCATGTTATGTGTATGGCTTGTGATCCTTTTGTAGGGTTTCTTGCTACTAGTTGAGCGGATAGGGAGGTCCTTGTTTGGGATGTTGATGTGGATATTGCACACATTTCTGTAGAGTCGTGGAGTTGTTTTTTGTGTTATGTTTTATCTTGACCATGTGAAATAGCTTGTGAGTCCCCCACCTTAATGATATTTAATTCATTACATTGTGTTTATGCAACTATGTATTTTCTTAATAGGGATTAATTGAAGAAATTGTAACTACCAAGATGAATTGAATCATAATCATTGACTACTACATATGTAAAAACATCTTTTTCATATAGAAAATCTAAAACAACAAAACATTTTGTAACTGCTTTATTTAGAGAGATTAATGATAAGTGGTGACAAGGTTATATAACGTGAGTGTGTCTTTTTTATCCTTTCCATTTTGGTTTAAAGTTTGTGATTTTTGATGAACAATAATACTTAAGTTAATGTAACATGAGAAATTTGGAGGAATTTACTAATTCTGAAGTTATATAATTGATAACATGGTTTGTTCTAATGCTTTTAATGTTGTTAGATGGAGTTAATAGTAGGAGAATTAATATAAAGTTGAGGAACAAGCACGCTTTGTGAGAGACACATCACTTGTCACCTAAAACTTTAAGGTGATAGGGGAGTGGATTCTCCCACTTATATACTCTTAAGTCACCACATTATCTTTCAATGTGGGACTATTTTCCCACTTACTCACACTAGCTATATTATTCCAACACTCCCCTCAAGTGTGAGTCCACAATGCTCCCCCACTTTTATCGCCGTTGGCACCTTGCAACGGTCGATACTAAGCCGATCCTTTTTCTCGAACCGAAGGCTCTGATACCATGTTAGAGGGAGTTAATAGTAGGAGCATTGATATAAAGTTGAGGAACAAGCACCCTTTGTGAGAGACACACCACTTGTCCATCTAAAATCTTAAGGTGATAGGTGAATGGGTTCTCCCACTTATATATGCTTAAGTCTCCACATTCCTACCCAATGTGAGACTATTTTCCCACTTACTCACACTAGCTATATTATTCCAACACTCCCCTCAAGTGTGAGTCCACAATGCTCCCCCACTTTTATCGCCGTTGGCACCTTGCAACGGTCGATACTAAGCCGATCCTTTTTCTCGAACCGAAGACTCTGATATCATGTTAGAGGGAGTTAATAGTAGGAGCATTGATATAAAGTTGAGGAACAAGCACCCTTTGTGAGAGATACATCACTTTTACACCTAAAACCTTAAGGTGATAGGTGAGTGGGTTCTCCCACTTATATATGCTTAAGTCTCCACATTCCTACCCAATATGAGACTATTTCTCCACTTACTCACACTTCCTATATTATTCCAACACTCCCCCTCAAGTGTGAGTCCACAATGCCCCCCTGTTTTGTTGCTGTAGCTAGGAGGGAGGAGTATTGGTGTATGTATCAACTATCAACTATCTTACCTAAGAAAGTCTAATACCACCATAAAATCTAAATCAGCGACCCGTTAATTTATTTTAATATTAACGAAATAATTTTTTTATATACATATGAAAAATTCATATTTATTGAAAAAGTATAATGAAAATTATGAAATAAAAATATTACAATAAATAATATAATTATACAAAATATAATGGTAAATTTGACAAATGATGTATTTAGATACACATGTGAATTTAAATTGAATTATGTAATATAAAAATAAACTTAATGTATTAATAATTTAAAAAAAAACTGGTGACATGGAGAAAGAAAAAAATTAACATTTGAAAATAATGGTAAAATAGTGACTCGTAAGATAAAAAGTTAGTTGTGTGAATGATACGTAGTATTATTCAATTTCATAAAATATATTTTTAATTTTATTAAATTTAAATAATAGATTAATTAGTATTTAATGAGAAAGTAGAATGAAAAATTATGAAATAAAAATATTACAACAAATAATATGATTATACAAAATATAATGGTAAACTTGACAAATGATGTATTTAGATACACATGTGAATTTAAATTAAATTATGTAATGTTCAAATAAACTGAATGTATTTAGTAATTTAAAAATAAACTTGTGATATGATGAAAGAAAAAGAATTTACATATGATAATAATGGTAATAATTTGATAGTGACCCGTAAAAGTTATTTGTGAGAATGATATATAATATTATTCAATTTCATAAAATATATTTTTAATTTTATTAAAGTTAAATAATATATTAATTAGTATTTTCAGTGATAATAAATAAATAGAAAAGATAAAATATGTCTTAAAATGTAAGTTTAAAATGAGATATTTAATTGTAAAAGAATCAATTATATTACAATTTGAATGTATTAAATAATCATATAAAATAAAAAAGAGAAGAGATAGAAAAAAGAGAAAGTAATATAAAATGAGAAAAATAATTTTTTAATTTGGACCAATAAAAAGTTGACAATTGGTGTATAAATGAAAAAAGTTAAAATTTTATTAGTTACTAAAATATCCAAAATATAGTACAATTTTTTATAAAAAAAATAATAGTTTACTTAATTTAGAGAATTTTTTTTTGGAATAACCAACTTAAAAAAAAAACGTAAATAACCAACTTTTGAAAAAATTTACGCAAATAACCAACTTTCAGGACTAAATAACACATAGGAGCCATCTGAGATGGTTCCTGCACTTAAAAGTAACACATAGGCGTCATCCCATGTGGCTCCTCCTCATGAATAAGCCATCTAGGATGGCGCCTTCTCCTTGTGGTTTACATGTAAGAGCCATTTCAGATGGCTCCTACATGTATTTTTTTATTTTATAAATAAACACCCATCTCCCTTCATTTTTCACATTTTTTAACTTCTCATCTCATATTCTCTCTTATTCTCTGTTACTCTCTCTTTTTTTCTATCATGACATCTCCATACATCCATACCAGAGATGGATACGTTGTTTTCTCGGTCTCAAAACCTCCAATGAAAATGAAATTTTGGCACATATTTACCATGGTCAAACTGAAAAAAGAGTTGATGCGTTGGTTAGAGGGAGAAATAGAAGTTGGTGAAGAAATTAGAAGGATCCAGAGGAAGAGAACAACCATGAACTTCACAACTGGTCAACCTCGAATTTGGTTGGAGGAAGTCAAAACAGACGTCGACGTTATTGCGATGATGTATGGTTCCGATGAGATTGTTTTGACGGTTGTAGTGTCTTAAATAATTTTTTGTGTTGTTGATGCTTCATTTTCATGTTGTTGTTTTAATCGTGTAGTTTTTTATTTTGTTGTCTGCGTATTGGTGTTTGTAAGAAATGCTATTAATGGAAAGAAGAAGATTTGTTACAATATTAAAAAGTGCAGATAAATGAAATACAAATTTCAGGATGTGGAGCTTGTAGCACGTTGGAGACAATTTTTTCGATTATGTCCGGATTGACGACATAGACCACACTTTCTTTCTAGTTTATCAACGTCGTCTATTTCAGTTGTTATACATTTTCTCTTGGGACGACCCTTTTTATTTCTCCGCATTTGACTGTTATGCCAAACTACTTCCCCTTCGTACGCAGGCCAATAATCTGGTTTTGCTACTGGTTCAAAGGCATTGTTGTATACGTTGAGCAAGGTCTGAGACTTGTAAACTGGAGAAAGAAGTACTAGTGCATCTTTATGAACATGTGCACACGCCGCAATAACATGAGAGTAGGGCATTCGAAAGGCCTGAAATTTTCCACAGTCGCACCAACGAGATGATAGTTTAACCCTGTAGTCTTGTCTAGGCAAACCCTCATTGTGGTCGATTGTCTCTTTGACAACGAAGTTATGGTTATGTCGGTCGAATGTTGTAACAAGATGAGTGCTAGCTTTGACACTTTCGGCCTTAATAAATTTCAGGCAACTTTCACTCCACACTTTTCTGGATTGTACCACCGCGTTCCACTTTTCACCTCTCTCTGCAAACATAGAGGCCATTCTAAAATATGTTGTACTAACCAAAGCAGTTATTGGGAGTGCTCTTATGCCTTTGAAGATGTCGTTCATTGATTCGACTAGATTTGTTGTCATGTGGCCCCAACGCACTCCATTGTCGTATGACCGTGTCCACTTTTCCACTTGCAGATTATCAACCCACGCACCTGCATCTGGGTTTTCCAATCTGATATGACTGCGATAATATGTAAAACCTAGTTATGTTAGCGCGTACGCTGCATTCATAACTGTTTCCGAAGACGCTTATCTTTGATCTCGCACATGAAATTTTAAACGATATGTCTTGCGCAATAAACATGTGTAGATGGTGGGTCGTGCCAACCATTGGCGGGATTGCTGTACGCACAATCAATTAAGGCATGTCTATCAGAAATTAGACAAAGATCACGTTGTGGTGCTACGTGTGTTCGAAGATTCTTTAGGAAGAAAATCCATGTTGCTCTAGTCTCTGCCTCTACAAGAGCATAGGCGATTGGGAACACGTTATTGTTGCCATCCTGTGCCACGACCATCAGTAGGGTGCCCTTGTATTTCCCGTACAACCATGTTCCGTCTATCTGTATGATAGGTTTGTAGTGTGCAAACCCAGTGATGCAAGGTTGAAAAGCACAGAAAAGTCTACTGAATATACCATGTCCGCTAACACAGGTACCGTCTTGGGAAAACGCCAGCGTCGTCTCCAGAACATAAAATGTTCCAGGAGCATACGTTCGCAGTGCATTTATGTAACGAGGTAACTCTTTGTACGACCCCTCCCAGTTTCCGTAGATTTGCTCAATAGCCTTGTGTTTTGCTAACCAGACCTTTCTATACGAGGGGGGTATAGTTGTATGTTGTAGTGATGTGGGATATTATTGTTTTCACCTTCAATGAAGGATCGCAGCTAACAAGAGGTAAGATTTATTGACAAATGAGATCATAACTCAATTTTCGGTGATCCTGTGATTGTGTAGAATTAACACAAGTGTGTTCCGTCATAGAACCTATCACCCAGGAATCACTACGCAATCTATACGATGCAGTTAGATGGAAGTTACACTCAGGGTGGGTACAAATGATTCTGTATCTCTCTGCTGTTGTTCGATCCACATGAAAGTCATAGTTGTTTATCATGTGGAACTTTTTTATTGCTCGCACGCAATCTTCTTTTGAACGAAATTTGTCTTTGACTTTTAAATTTGTATCTGACTGCACTTCAGGGTTATAGAATATTCAGATGAAGGGTCATCTGTGCATATGTTGAGGGTGGTCATGTACGGAGGTGGTGTGAAGATCTCATGTGGAGGCAGTTGGCGTTCTTTCTCAGCATCTGATTCTTCATTTACCATGATGTTGAACTGCATCTCCTCAGCTTCCTCTTCTTTGTCAGCAACATCCACCTCAGCTTGTTCCTCCTCCGTAGGATCAACCCTGTCTTCTGAATAAAAAACCGGCTACCTCACTGTTGTACGTCTCACCATTGAAATGTACAGTGATAATATATTGTGGTACAAATGACATTTTTTCTGGGTTTGAGTGTTTGAAATTTGGGTGTTTGATTTGAATGTTTGAGATGTTTGTGTGTCTAAAAGTGTTTGATTGTGTGGGATAATTATAGATGGTTTAGATAATCACATGCAGTCTAGGGTGGCAGCTAGGTGACAGGCCTATTTATGACCAGGCTTGTAAAAAGCCAAGTTGAATGGCTCCTAAGTGTAAAATTACAAGGGAGGCTCCATCTCCTTTGGATTTTTACAGGCCTAGTTATAATTAGGCCTGTCACCTAGCTGCCACCCTAGCCTGCATGCATGCAACCTGCCACCTAGCTGAACCTAGCTGCCACCTAGCCTGTCACAAGCCATCTTGGATGGCGCCTTAGTTCAAAAATAAGGAGGAGGCGCCATCTCACTTGGCTCCTCCATGACAAGTGGCGTGCATGCAAGGCCCCAACCACCTCATTTATTCCTCTCTTCTTGAATCGCCTATAAATATGGCTTCTCATTTGTGTTTTTTCCATCACCAATCTTCACTCTACCTCTATCTCTAATACAATTCTCTCATTCTCATATCATCAGTAGAAATTTCAACCATGAATCTTTTGACGTTAGGAGAATCTCACCAAGGAACAAGGGCAAATATTGCAACCTTTGTAAGTTTTGTTTACATTCTTTTTTATTACATTCTTTTTTTTACATTCTTTTTTTATTATGTTTTTAATATTGTTTACACTTTCTTACACAATTTATTTTCACATTATCTATAGGACACGAAAAAAATTTAGATGCCATTCACATCATTATGTTGTTCCCGATCCGTTCATCGTTCCATACCTTGAACATGCCGATTTTGGAGATGTTATTAAAATCTCCAACTACACAATCGATTCAAAGTTTATTCTTGCATTAAGGTGGAGACCCGAGACACATACATTTCATCTGCCTATAGGTGAATGTACCATCACACTAGAGGACGTATACATGTTGATGGGTCTTCCTATCAATGGTAAGGCGGTTAATGGTCCAGTCCAACAACCAAACAATCTATGCGAGGAGTTGTTGGGTAGAGATATGGTGGAAGGTCCTAGTGCAAGAGGCCAAAGTATATTTCTATCCACTCTTAGAGAGCATTATTATTCCCTTGTTTTGGATGAAAACTCCACCGAGGAAGAAAAAATTATAAAAACTAGAAACTATATAATGTTAATGTTTGGTAGTTTTTTATTCCCCGAAAATACGGGGAATAGTGTAAATTTTATGTATTTGAGTTTACTTCGAGACGTGAATAAGATAGGAAGATATAGTTGGGGTTCCGCTGTTCTTGCCCAGCTATACAGTTCGTTGTGTAAAAACTGTATGAAAGACACATCAACTTTCAATGGATGTGCTTTCTTACGTCAAACATATGGTTGGTGGAGAATGCAATCACTTTATCCCGTCAACGACCCACCGTTCAGTTTTCCATACACAACAAAGTAAGTACATTGCTTATTTATTAAAATATTTATATCTTTCATATATATAAAATCCTAATATATTAAATGTTAATTCATATAGGTTTAGCGTAGTGGGCATGAATTACGGAAAGAATCCGAGACACAATGTTCTCCTATATCGTAATCTAATAGACCACCTTGGCGCAACTGATGTACGTAATTTCGATTAACTCCAAATTATTTTAACTTTAATGTATATTATTTTTATCATTAATCTCCATTATTTTTATCAACAGTTTACATGGAGACCGTACTTGGGTTTGGACCATGTACCCAATAATGATGATGCAGAGGTTTGGACTGCGAAGACTGCAATCATACGGTTTAACATTGTGGAAATGCACAACAGCGACCATGTGAAGATGACGAGATTATACAACACTCCATTATTTTTTTCTTTGTGTGTGTATTAGCATTAAATTTAATGAATAAATATTTTTATCGATACCTAATGATAATTTATTTGCATATTTTGTACTATTCACTATCTCATAAATATTTTATAGTGAGTTTCATTCATATAACATTGTATGTATTCAACCATGTTTTGAAATAAATGCTCACAACATTCAACATCATCAACTTTTAGATTATTTTTGGAAAATAAAATTAAATGGAGGAAGTTAATATATTTATTAATTTGGTTGAAATAAAATAAAAGCATTAAATTATAATATACCATATCGTAGACTTTAACAAAGTTGACACAATACACACATATCGTTGTTAAGTAATTTAACTACATCTAAAAATTGAGATTTCTTTTTTGAAAATGTGTTATAAAAAGAGATAGTTAATGTCTTTGTTCAATAAAATAAAATCTAAATTATAGAATAGGTCTTAGTGCAGTGTGTTGTGTATTGCAGGTCAATGTCACATCAGCTGCAACTCTCTATATGTCTTTTTCGTTTTCATTTTTACAGGGGTCTTTTCATATTATACGGGACTAATCAAATAAGTATATTCATTTTTTATTCTTTAAAATAAACAAAAAGATGAATTCGGAAGTTGGATGGAAATTGCTTAGGGCTAAAAAAGATAAGGCCAGATTTATAACATTTCACTTTACTTTTTGTTTTCATTTACGTTTTATACAATCGTTTAGTGTTGTTAAATAACTGGTATAACATTAGTATATTGTTATTACATAGTGGGATTTAGAGCAACCGTGGAAGATGAAACAACTCTTCTATCATTTGTTTTATTAAAATAATAATAAATATGAAAATTTACCTTTTCAATAACCATGTTCTAATCTTTTAAGTCTCATATATCAACCACATATTAATTCAAACGCAACATTTTTGTTATTATAAATTTCAAACAAACATACGTGTACTGGCCATACGATACTAAGATACCATTAAGTAACCAAGATACACACATAGTTCTAACTATTTTTATTTCATATACATATGATCTGGTTCTTGCACATCACATTCTTCCCTTAAAACATGTATTATTTTCCATTTCTATCATGAGACTCATATGAAGATGAAAATCCTCAAGCCACAAACATGATGAAATTATTGAATGAGAGATGGGTGCACAACCATTTAACATCTACATGACACAAAGATTGCCCACAGTATAATCTGGTACCCAAGCAGCAGCTTTATTGCCAATAAAATGACATACAGGGACAGTTCCAGGAGTAACTTCGAGTGCTTCATAAAGCAACTCGGCATTCATGCCTCTAGTGTCATGGTGACAGACTGTTAAAGCCTTAGTTTTAGTTCCATCCGAGGCTACCAATGAGACCAAATAAGCATTTGTTTCACGCACTTGGTGACAATTGAATACTACCTTTTCAAAATTTAATCTATGACACATCACTGCGTTATCTCCAACCTTTTTCACTTCTTCAACCACATATTGGTCTTGATTCGAAGCAAAGTTACTTGAAATTGCCTTAATCTTTGTCGTTCCAAAATGTGAAATGACTTGGTCGATCATCGATTTCAAGGATGATACGCAATGTTTGTGTTCCGCTATAGCAGTTGGACTATAACAAAAGTCTTCAAGACTTTGTTTCTCTTTATTTGCCAACCATATGGAATCTGTGACACCTTGTCTTGATTTTCTGAATGGTCGAATTATACTTCCTAGAGAATTTGTGTTACCCAAGATGAATTTTTTCCCAGGGTGAAGGTCATGTTCAAAAATTGAGTATTGCTTCAATTCTTCACTTTTGATGGGTAGACTATTAGTTTTACCACCTACCACGGTAATTAAGAAAATGATTAGTTCTTAAGTCATGATATATATATATATATATATATATATATATATATATATATATATATATATATATATATATATATATATATATATATATATATATAGTTTTGTTATTAGGCACTAATTCAAATAAATTATTGAAATGTTAGTTTTACCAGAAATTAAGTTAGGGATTAATTAGGATTAAATTTAATGATCATGAGAAGTGAAAAATTATAATTTAAATTACTAACTAGGAATTAATAGATCGAAGAAGCTCTTGGGCAAAGGAGTGTTTGGCCAAATTGATTGCCAATAATCTTCTCCCGATGATGACGCGGTGATTCCAACAAAAGCCAACTGCATAAGATATTCATGTATTATAAAAAAAATATTCAGGATAGTTTCGAACAAAATCCATATATAAATTATAACTTATAGACTAGGAAATATTTAGCTTACACAAAAGAGAGATAAAACAGTGAAATGTGCAAACTCCATTTCACAGACTATGAAGAAATTAAAATTGTGTAAAACTTTGTTTATGTGTGTATGAAAGTGTTACAAAGTCCCCATTATATAGGCTACATGCATAACTAGTTGGATGTAAATTTGTAGTATTGTTCATTATTGATTCCTCCAAGCGGATGTTATGGTTTTGCACATGGCTTCCATGCAGATGATCTCTAAAATATTTTGTAACCTTCCATAAGGAATCCATGCATGCACCTCAAAACATGTGAGTGGTAACATTTTTGTCTTAATTACTAAACCTTTTGTCCACATGACGTTCATGCACCTCAAAGCTTATGTGGTACCATTATCATCTTGAAGAGTTATAGAATGTTTAGTGCATATGGCATCCATGCAGCATTATAACAATTAAATCTCCAAAGCTTGTGGTACCATATTCCTTTTAATTCTCTTAACGTAGAAATACGAGAAAATGATATATTTACATTTCCAATTAATTAAGCATAATATATATTTAATAGACAACAATGGGTTAGAGTCAATTGATCAACCAAAAAATTAGTAAGTGTTGGTATACTTAAGCCGCAAAGGTGTCAAACATTAGTGAAAATTTTAAAAATGTTGCAAATAAAAACGTAACGAAAAAAATAATACGCATACTTCAATTAACTCCATACGTCAAGACATATTCTTCCACATATATATTTCTAAGGATTTATATTCTATTTCAAAAAAGAAAATGATAAAAAAGAGGGTCTGCATGCGCTAATATATAATAACTAATTATTATTAGAGCTGCAAGTAAGCTTCCAAAATAAAAATTTGTTTAGAATCCTCAGATTAAAATGTTACTATTTTTTTTACCCAATTATACTTTCTGACTTACTCTTAATTTTATGAATCTACAAAAACATTTTTAATCTGCTCGTTTCTTTAGCAAAATTTATGGTTGTTTATGGTATGGTTAAGAGTTTTGAAATTGTTGTTATTGCAATTTATGGGATATGCAATTGCGGTTGAGAATTCATAGCATGAATATTTATTAAGAGGTGTTTGAAATAAGAGTTACAGAACAGTTTCAGTTATGGTTTCAGTTAACATCAAAAGATATATGAATTCAGAGATTCTAGAATAATAATTTGTTATGAAAATTACTATGCAAATATAAATGTTTGCAAGATGGAGTTCCTATTGGATCGTGACTCTAAATCATGGTACAATCGTGGTTTGATAGAGTTGTGAAAACTACTACATGTGTAATATTGTGATAATGTTTGCTATGTTCGACCATAATTTAAAACTATGATTACAAAACAATACCTTGCAAATCGTTTAGTCTTAGCAAGAGTTCTTGTTTTTGTTTAAGTAGAGTTTTTTCTTAATAAAAAATTAAATTAAATTGTGGCCAATGACATCGCCGCACTGTAAATAATTATTTTAATAGAAATATAGTGAAATAATAATGTCAGAAACAATCATTATTAATATCATTGAACTGCAAGTTCAAAAAAGATATATTACGATGGTCTATTTGAGAGTCATTGTAAGTTGCAATTCTACATGAGATTTACTATTTTGATATTGAGTTTTACATGCACCATCACCTATATCGTATGTAGCAACAAAGTAACATGTCATATTTAAATTTTATATGACACCTCGACCATGTTCACTTCGACACCTGCATCTTAAGTGATGCCCATATCTTGTAACTTAAATACAAGGCCTTTAGTAGCCTTGATCATGCCACCAACCTACGCAAAAGCATCAGTGGTTTCTGTTGTTGTTAACATATGGATGGAATCCTTAGTGATTTTGGCATCTGGGTTCTGTTTTCTCTACTGTCAACAATATTTTATTACTCGAATTTCATTATTTATAGTTTTGATTTTATGGTTTAAGAGACAGTATTTATGAAAGTGAGCGAGTAACATAAGTTATGGAGGTTGCTAACTATACTCTTTTGTGAATTTAAAGTAGGTGCAGAGTCCTATTTTGTGAATTATGTTTTTTTTTCTTTGTGTGTGTATTAGCATTAAATTTAATGAATAAATATTTTTATCGATACCTAATGATAATTTATTTGCATATTTTGTACTATTCACTATCTCATAAATATTTTATAGTGAGTTTCATTCATATAACATTGTATGTATTCAGCTGTGTTTTGACATAAATGCTCACAACATTTAACATCATCAACTTTTAGATTATTTTTGGAAAATTAAATTAAATGGAGGCAGTTAATATATTTATTAATTTGGTTGAAATAAAATAAAAGCATTAAATTATAATATACCATATCGTAGACTTTAACAAAGTTGACACAATACACACATATCGTTGTTAAGTAATTTAACTACATCTAAAAATTGAGATTTCATTTTTGAAAATGTGTTATAAAAAGAGATAGTTAATGTCTTTGTTCAATAAAATAAAATCTAAATTATAGAATAGGTCTTAGTGCAGTGTGTTGTGTATTGCAGGTCAATGTCACATCAGCTGCAACTCTCTATATGTCTTTTTCGTTTTCATTTTTACAGGGGTCTTTTCATATTATACGGGACTAATCAAATAAGTATATTCATTTTTTATTCTTTAAAATAAACAAAAAGATGAATTCGGAAGTTGGATGGAAATTGCTTAGGGCTAAAAAAGATAAGGCCAGATTTATAACATTTCACTTTACTTTTTGTTTTCATTTACGTTTGATACAATCGTTTAGTGTTGTTAATTAACTGGTATAACATTAGAATATTGTTATTACATAGTGGGATTTAGAGCAACCGTGGAAGATGAAACAACTCTTCTGTCATTTGTTTTATTAAAATAATAATAAATATGAAAATTTACCTTTTCAATAACCATGTTCTAATCTTTTAAGTCTCATATATCAACCACATATTAATTCAAACGCAACATTTTTGTTATTATAAATTTCAAACAAACATACGTGTACCGGCCATACGATACTAAGATACCATTAAGTAACCAGGATATACACATAGTTCTAACTATTTTTATTTCATATACATATGATCTGGTTCTTGCACATCACATTCTTCCCTTAAAACATGTATTATTTTCCATTTCTATCATGAGACTCATATGAAGATGAAAATCCTCAAGCCACAAACATGATGAAATTATTGAATGAGAGATGAGTGCACAACCATTTAACTTCTACATGACACAAAGATTGCCCACAGTATAATCTGGTACCCAAGCAGCAGCTTTATTGCCAATAAAATGACATACAGGGACAGTTCCAGGAGTAACTTCGAGTGCTTCATAAAGCAACTCGGCATTCATGCCTCTAGTGTCATGGTGACAGACTGTTAAAGCCTTAGTTTTAGTTCCATCCGAGGCTACCAATGAGACCAAATAAGCGTTTGTTTCACGCACTTGGTGACAATTGAATACTACCTTTTCAAAATTTAATCTATGACACATCACTGCGTTATCTCCAACCTTTTTCACTTCTTCAACCACATATTGGTCTTGATTCGAAGCAAAGTTACTTGAAATTGCCTTAATCTTTGTCGTTCCAAAATGTGAAACGACTTGGTCGATCATCGATTTCAAGGATGATACGCAATGTTTGTGTTCCGCTATAGCAGTTGGACTATAACAAAAGTCTTCAAGACTTTGTTTCTCTTTATTTGCCAACCATATGGAATCTGTGACACCTTGTCTTGATTTTCTGAATGGTCGAATTATACTTCCTAGAGAATTTGTGTTACCCAAGATGAATTTTTTCCCAGGGTGAAGGTCATGTTCAAAAAACAGCGTTGAGTATTGCTTCAATTCTTCACTTTTGATGGGTAGACTATTAGTTTTACCACCTACCACGGTAATTAAGAAAATGATTAGTTCTTAAGTCATGATATATATATATATATATATATATATATATATATATATATATATATATATATATATATATATATATATATATATATATATATATATATATATAGTGTTTTTATTAGGCACTAATTCAAATAAATTATTGAAATGTTAGTTTTACCAGAAATTAAGTTAGGGATTAATTAGGATTAAATTTAATGATCATGAGAAGTGAAAAATTATAATTTAAATTACTAACTAGGAATTAATAGATCGAAGAAGGTCTTTGGCAAAGGAGTGTTTGGCCAAATTGATTGCCAATAATCTTCTCCCGATGATGACGCGGTGATTCCAACAAAAGCCAACTGCATAAGATATTCATGTATTATAAAAAAAATATTCACGATAGTTTCGAACAAAAACCATATATAAATTATAACTTGTAGACTAGGAAATATTTAGCTTACACAAAAGAGAGATAAAACAGTGAAATGTGCAAACTCCATTTCACAGACTATGAAGAAATTAAAATTGTGTAAAACTTTGTTTATGTGTGTATGAAAGTCTTACAAAGTCCCCATTATATAGGCTACATGCATAACTAGTTGCATGTAAATTTGTAGTATTGTTCATTATTGATTCCTCCAAGTGGATGTTATGGTTTTGCACATGGCTTCCATGCAGATGATCTCTAAAATATTTTGTAACCTTCCATAAGGAATCCATGCATGCACCTCAAAACTTGCGAGTGGTAACATTTTTGTCTTAATTACTAAACCTTTTGTCCACATGACGTTCATGCACCTCAAAGCATATGTGGTACCATTATTATCTTGAAGAGTTATAGAATGTTTAGTGCATATGGCATCCATGCAGCATTGTAACAATTAAATCTCCAAAGCTTGTGGTACCATATTCCTTTTAATTCTCTTAACGTAGAAATATGAGAAAATGATATATTTACATTTCCAATTAATTAAGCATAATATATATTTAATAGACAACAATGGGTTATAGTCAATTGATCAACCAAAAAATTGGTAAGTGTTGGTATACTTAAGCCGCAAAGGTGTCAAACATTAGTGAAAATTTTAAAAATGTTGCAAATAAAAAACGTAACGAAAAAAATAATAGGCATACTTCAATTAACTCCATAAGTCAAGACATATTCTTCCACATATATATTTCTAAGGATTTATATTCTATTTCAAAAAAGAAAATGATAAAAAGGAGGGTCTGCATGCGCTAATATATAATAACTAATTATTATTAGAGCTGCAAGTAAGCTTCCAAAATAATAATTTGTTTAGAATCCTCAGATTAAAAAGTTACTATTTTTTTACCCAATTATACTTACTGACTTACTCTTAATTTTATGAAACTACAAAAACATTTTTAATCTGCTCGTTTCTTTAGCAAAATTTATGGCTGTTTATGGTATGGTTAAGAGTTTTGAAATTGTGGTTATTGCAATTTATGGGATATGCAATTGCGGTTGAGAATTCATAGCATGAATATTTATTAAGAGGTGTTTGAAATAAGAGTTACAAAACAGTTTCAGTTATGGTTTCAGTTAACATCAAAAGATATATGAATTCTGAGATTCTAGAATAATAATTTGTTATGAAAATTACTATGCAAATATAAATGTTTGCAAGATGGAGTTCCTGTTGGATCGTGACTCTAAATCATGGTACAATCGTGGTTTGATATAGTTGTGAAAACTACTACATGTGTAATATTGTGATAATGTTTGCTATGTTCGACCATAATTTAAAACTATGATTACAAAACAATACCTTGCAAATCGTTTAGTCTTAGCAAGAGTTCTTGTTTTTGTTTAAGTAGAGTTTTTTCTTAATAAAAAATTAAATTAAATTGTGGCCAATGACATCGCCGCACTGTAAATAATTATTTTAATAGAAATATAGTGAAATAATAATGTCAGAAACAATCATTATTAATATCATTGAACTGCAAGTTCAAAAAAGATATATTACGATGGTCTATTTGAGAGTCATTGTAAGTTGCAATTCTACATGAGATTTACTATTTTGATACTGATTTTTACATACTCCATCACCTATATCGTATGTAGCAACAAAGTAACATGTCATATTTAAATTTTATATGACACCTCGACCATGTTCACTTCGACACTTGCATCTTAAGTGATGCCCAAAACTTGTAACGTAAATACAAGGCCTTTAGTAGCCTTGATCATGCCACCAACCTGCACAAAAGCATCAGTGGTTTCTGTTGTTGTTAACATATGGATGGAATCCTTAGTGATTTTGGCATCCGGTTCTGTTCTCTCAACAATATTTTATTACTCGAATTTCATTATTTATAGTTTTGATTTTATGGTTTAAGAGACAGTATTTATGAAAGTGAGCGAGTAACATAAGTTATGGAGGTTGCTAACTATACTCTTTTGTGAGTCATTTTAAACAGTTCAGTTTTATTTTACATTTGAATTTAATCATGGTTGTTTGATTAAAGTAGGTGCAGAGTCCTATTTTGTGATTTATGTTTTTTTTCTTTGTGTCTGTATTAGCATTAAATTTAATGAATAAATATTTTTATCGATACCTAATGATAATTTATTTGCATATTTTGTACTATTCACTATCTCATAAATATTTTATAGTGAGTTTCATTCATATAACATTGTATGTATTCAGCCGTGTTTTGACATAAATGCTCACAACATTCAACATCATCAACTTTTAGATTCTTTTTGGAAAATAAAATTAAATGGAGGCAGTTAATATATTTATTAATTTGGTTGAAATAAAATAAAAGCATTAAATTATAATATACCATATCGTAGACTTTAACAAAGTTGACACAATACACACATATCGTTGTTAAGTAATTTAAATACATCTAAAAATTGAGATTTCTTTTTTTAAAATGTGTTATAAAAAGAGATAGTTAATGTCTTTGTTCAATAAAATAAAATCTAAATTATAGAATAGGTCTTAGTGCAGTGTGTTGTGTATTGCAGGTCAATGTCACATCAGCTGCAACTCTCTCTATGTCTTTTTCGTTTTCATTTTTACAGGGGTCTTTTCATATTATACGGGACTAATCAAATAAGTATATTCATTTTTTATTCTTTAAAATAAACAAAAAAATGAATTCGGAAGTTGGATGGAAATTGCTTAGGGCTAAAAAAGATAAGGCCAGATTTATAACATTTCACTTTACTTTTTGTTTTCATTTACGTTTGATACAATCGTTTAGTGTTGTTAATTAACTGGTATAACATTAGTATATTGTTATTACAGAGTGAGATTTAGAGCAACAGTGGAAGATGAAACAACTCTTCTGTCATTTGTTTTATTATAATAATAATAAATATGAAAATTTACCTTTTCAATAACCATGTTCTAATCTTTTCAGTCTCATATATCAACCACATATTAATTCAAACGCAACATTTTTGTTATTATAAATTTCAAACAAACATACGTGTACGGGACATACGATACTAAGATACCATTAAGTAACCAGGATACACACATAGTTCTAACTATTTTTATTTCATATACATATGATCTGGTTCTTGCACATCACATTCTTCCCTTAAAACATGTATTATTTTCCATTTCTATCATGAGACTCATATGAAGATGAAAATCCTCAAGCCACAAACATGATGAAATTATTGAATGAGAGATGGGTGCACAACCATTTAACATCTACATGACACAAAGATTGCCCACAGTATAATCTGGTACCCAAGCAGCAGCTTTATTGCCAATAAAATGACATACAGGGACAGTTCCAGGAGTAACTTCGAGTGCTTCATAAAGCAACTCGGCATTCATGCCTCTAGTGTCATGGTGACAGACTGTTAAAGCCTTAGTTTTAGTTCCATCCGAGGCTACCAATGAGACCAAATAAGCGTTTGTTTCACGCACTTGGTGACAATTGAATACTACCTTTTCAAAATTTAATCTATGACACATCACTGCGTTATCTCCAACCCTTTTCACTTCTTCAACCACATATTGGTCTTGATTCGAAGCAAAGTTACTTGAAATTGCCTTAATCTTTGTCGTTCCAAAATGTGAAATGACTTGGTCGATCATCGATTTCAAGGATGATACGCAATGTTTATGTTCCGCTATAGCAGTTGGACTATAACAAAAGTCTTCAAGACTTTGTTTCTCTTTATTTGCCAACCATATGGAATCTGTGACACCTTGTCTTGATTTTCTGAATGGTCGAATTATACTTCCTAGAGAATTTGTGTTACCCAAGATGAATTTTTTCCCAGGGTGAAGGTCATGTCCAAAAAACAGCGTTGAGTATTGCTTCAATTCTTCACTTTTGAATGGTAGACTATTAGTTTTACCACCTACCACGGTAATTAAGAAAATGATTAATTCTTAAGTCATGATATATATATATTGTTTTGTTATTAGGCACTAATTCAAATAAATTATTGAAATGTTAGTTTTACAAGAAATTAAGTTAGGGATAAATTAGGATTAAATTTAATGATCATGAGAAGTGAAAAATTATAATTTAAATTACAAACTAGGAATTAATAGATCGAAGAAGTTCTTTGGCAAAGGAGTGTTTGGCCAAATTGATTGCCAATAATCTTCTCCCGATGATGACGCGGTGATTCCAACAAAAGCCAACTGCGTAAGATATTCATGTATTATAATAAAAATATTCATGATAGTTTCGAAGAAAAACCATATATAAATTATATCTTGCAGACTAGGAAATAATTAGCTTACACAAAAGAGAGATATAACAGTGAAATGTGCAAACTCCATTTCACAGACTACGAAGAAATTAAAATTGTGTAAAACTTTGTTTATGTGTGTATGAAAGTGTTACAAAGTCCCCATTATATAGGCTACATGCATAACTAGTTGGATGTAAATTTGTAGTATTGTTCATTATTGATTCCTCCAAGCGGATGTTATGGTTTTGCACATGGCTTCCATGCAGATGATCTCTAAAATATTTTGTAACCTTCCATAAGGAATCCATGCATGCACCTCAAAACTTGCGAGTGGTAACATTTTTGTCTTAATTACTAAACCTTTTGTCCACATGACGTTCATGCACCTCAAAGCATATGTGGTACCATTATTATCTTGAAGAGTTATAGAATGTTTAGTGCATATGGCATCCATGCAGCATTGTAACAATTAAATCTCCAAAGCTTGTGGTACCATATTCCTTTTAATTCTCTTAACGTAGAAATATGAGAAAATGATATATTTACATTTCCAATTAATTAAGCATAATATATATTTAATAGACAACAATGGGTTATAGTCAATTGATCAACCAAAAAATTGGTAAGTGTTGGTATACTTAAGCCGCAAAGGTGTCAAACATTAGTGAAAATTTTAAAAATGTTGCAAATAAAAAACGTAACGAAAAAAATAATAGGCATACTTCAATTAACTCCATAAGTCAAGACATATTCTTCCACATATATATTTCTAAGGATTTATATTCTATTTCAAAAAAGAAAATGATAAAAAGGAGGGTCTGCATGCGCTAATATATAATAACTAATTATTATTAGAGCTGCAAGTAAGCTTCAAAAATAATAATTTGTTTAGTATCCTCAGATTAAAAAGTTACTATTTTTTTGCCCAATTATACTTTCTGACTTACTCTTAATTTTATGAAACTACAAAAACATTTTTAATCTGCTCGTTTCTTTAGCAAAATTTATGGCTGTTTATGGTATGGTTAAGAGTTTTGAAATTGTGGTTATTGCAATTTATGGGATATGCAATTGCGGTTGAGAATTCATAGCATGAATATTTATTAAGAGGTGTTTGAAATAAGAGTTACAAAACAGTTTCAGTTATGGTTTCAGTTAACATCAAAAGATATATGAATTCTGAGATTCTAGAATAATAATTTGTTATGAAATTTACTATGCAAATATAAATGTTTGCAAGATGGAGTTCCCATTGGATCGTGACTCTAAATCATGGTACAATCGTGGTTGGATATAGTTGTGAAAACTACTACATGTGTAATATTGTGATAATGTTTGCTATGTTCGACCATAATTTAAAACTATGATTACAAAACAAAACCTTGCAAATCGTTTAGTCTTAGCAATAGTTCTTGTTTTTGTTTAAGTAGAGTTTTTTCTTAATAAAAAATTAAATTAAATTGTGGCCAATGACATCGCCGCACTGTAAATAATTATTTTAATAGAAATATAGTGAAATATTAATGTCAGAAACAATCATTATTAATATCATTGAACTGCAAGTTCAAAAAAGATATATTACGATGGTCTATTTGAGAGTCATTGTAAGTCGCAATTCTACATGAGATTTACTATTTTGATATTGATTTTTACATACACCATCACCTATATCGTATGTAGCACAAAGTAACATGTCATATTTAAATTTTATATGACACCTCGACCATGTTCACTTCGACACTTGCATCTTAAGTGATGCCCAAAACTTGTAACGTAAATACAAGGCCTTTAGTAGCCTTGATCATGCCACCAACCTGCACAAAAGCATCAGTGGTTTCTGTTGTTGTTAACATATGGATGGAATCCTTAGTGATTTTGGCATCTGGGTTTTGTTTTCTCTACTGTCAACAATATTTTATTACTCGAATTTCATTATTTATAGTTTTAATTTTATGGTTTAAGAGACAGTATTTAAGAAAGTGAGCGAGTAACTTAAGTTATGGAGGTTGCTAACTATACTCTTTTGTGAGTCATTTTAAACAGTTTAGTTTTATTTTACATTTGAATTTAATCATGGTTGTTTGATTAAAGTAGGTGCAGAGTCCTATTTTGTGATTTATGTTTTTTTTCTTTGTGTGTGTATTAGCATTAAATTTAATGAATAAATATTTTTATCGATACCTAATGATAATTTATTTGCATATTTTGTACTATTCACTATCTCATAAATATTTTATAGTGAGTTTCATTCATATAACATTGTATATATTCAGCCGTGTTTTGACATAAATGCTCACAACATACAACATCATCAACTTTTAGATTCTTTTTGGAAAATAAAATTAAATGGAGGCAGTTAATATATTTATTAATTTGGTTGAAATAAAATAAAAGCATTAAATTATAATATACCATATCGTAGACTTTAACAAAGTTGACACAATACACACATATCGTTGTTAAGTAATTTAACTACATCTAAAAATTGAGATTTCTTTTTTGAAAATGTGTTATAAAAAGAGATAGTTAATGTCTTTGTTCAATAAAATAAAATCTAAATTATAGAATAGGTCTTAGTGCAGTGTGTTGTGTATTGCAGGTCAATGTCACATCAGCTGCAACTCTCTCTATGTCTTTTTCGTTTTCATTTTTACAGGGGTCTTTTCATATTATACGGGACTAATCAAATAAGTATATTCATTTTTTATTCTTTAAAATAAACAAAAAAATGAATTCGGAAGTTGGATGGAAATTGCTTAGGGCTAAAAAAGATAAGGCCAGATTTATAACATTTCACTTTACTTTTTGTTTTCATTTACGTTTGATACAATCGTTTAGTGTTGTTAATTAACTTGGTATAACATTAGTATATTGTTATTACATAGTGGGATTTAGGGCAACCGTGAAAGATGAAACAACTCTTCTATCATTTGTTTTATTAAAATAATAATAAATATGAAAATTTACCTTTTCAATAACCATGTTCTAATCTTTTAAGTCTCATATATCAACCACATATTAATTCAAACGCAACATTTTTGTTATTATAAATTTCAAACAAACATACGTGTACGGGACATACGATACTAAGATACCATTAAGTAACCAGGATACACACATAGTTCTAACTATTTTTATTTCATATACATATGATCTGGTTCTTGCACATCACATTCTTCCCTTAAAACATGTATTATTTTCCATTTCTATCATGAGACTCATATGAAGATGAAAATCCTCAAACCACAAACATGATGAATTTATTGAATGAGAGATGAGTGCACGACCATTTAACATCTACATGACACAAAGATTGTCCACAGTATGATCTTGTACCCAAGCAGCAACTTTATTTCCAATAAAATGACATACAGGGACAGTTCCAGGAGTAACTTCGAGTGCTTCATAAAGCAGCTCAGCATTCATGCCTCTAGTGTCATGGTGACAGACTGTTAAAGCCTTAGTTTTAGTTCCATCCGAGGCTACCAATGAGACCAAATAAGCGTTTGTTTCACGCACTTGGTGACAATTGAATACTACCTTTTCAAAATTTAATCTATGACACATCACTGCGTTATCTCCAACCTTTTTCACTTCTTCAACCACATATTGGTCTTGATTCGAAGCAAAGTTACTTGAAATTGCCTTAATCTTTGTCGTTCCAAAATGTGAAATGACTTGGTCGATCATCGATTTCAAGGATGATACGCAATGTTTGTGTTCCGCTATAGCAGTTGGACTATAACAAAAGTCTTCAAGACTTTGTTTCTCTTTATTTGCCAACCATATGGAATCTGTGACACCTTGTCTTGATTTTCTGAATGGTCGAATTATACTTCCTAGAGAATTTTTGTTACCCAAGATGAATTTTTTCCCAGGGTGAAGGTCATGTTCAAAAAACAGCGTTGAGTATTGCTTCAATTCTTCACTTTTGATGGGTAGACTATTAGTTTTAACACCTACCACGGTAATTAAGAAAATGATTAGTTCTTAAGTCATGATATATATATATATATATATATATATATATATATATATATATAGTCTTGTTATTAGGCACTAATTCAAATAAATTATTGAAATGTTAGTTTTACCAGAAATTAAGTTAGGGATTAATTAGGATTAAATTTAATGATCATGAGAAGTGAAAAATTATAATTTAAATTACTAACTAGGAATTAATAGATCGAAGAAGGTCTTTGGCAAAGGAGTGTTTGGCCAAATTGATTGCCAATAATCTTCTCCCGATGATGACGCGGTGATTCCAACAAAAGCCAACTGCATAAGATATTCATGTATTATAAAAAAAAATATTCACGATAGTTTCGAACAAAAACCATATATAAATTATAACTTGTAGACTAGGAAATATTTAGCTTACACAAAAGAGAGATAAAACAGTGAAATGTGCAAACTCCATTTCACAGACTATGAAGAAATTAAAATTGTGTAAAACTTTGTTTATGTGTGTATGAAAGTCTTACAAAGTCCCCATTATATAGGCTACATGCATAACTAGTTGCATGTAAATTTGTAGTATTGTTCATTATTGATTCCTCCAAGTGGATGTTATGGTTTTGCACATGGCTTCCATGCAGATGATCTCTAAAATATTTTGTAACCTTCCATAAGGAATCCATGCATGCACCTCAAAACTTGCGAGTGGTCACATTTTTGTCTTAATTACTAAACCTTTGGTCCACATGACGTTCGTGCACCTCAAAGCTTATGTGGTACCATTATTATCTTGAAGAGTTATAGAATGTTTAGTGCATATGGCATCCATGCAGCAATGTAACAATTAAATCTCCAAAGCTTGTGGTACCATATTCCTTTTAATTCTCTTAACGTAGAAATATGAGAAAATGATATATTTACATTTCGAATTATTTAAGCATAATATATATTTAATAGACAACAATGGGTTAGAGTCAATTGATCAACCAAAAAATTGGTAAGTGTTGGTATACTTAAGCCGCCAAGGTTTCAAACATTAGTTAAAATTTTAAAGATGTTGCAAATAAAAAACGTAACGAAAAAATAATAGGCATACTTCAAGTAAATCCATACGTCAAGACATATTCTTCCACTTATATATTTCTAAGGATTTATATTCTATTTCAAAAAAGAAAATGATAAAAAGGAGGGTCTGCATGCGCTAATATATAATAACTAATTATTATTAGAGCTGCAAGTAAGCTTCCAAAATAAAAATTTGTTTAGAATCCTCAGATTAAAAAGTTACTATTTTTTTTACCCAATTATACTATTTGACTTACTCTTAATTTTATGAATCTACAAAAACATTTTTAATCTGCTCGTTTCTTTAGCTAAATTTATGGCTGTCTATGGTATGGTTAAGAGTTTCGCAATTGTGGTTATTGCAATTTATGGGATATGCAATTGCGGTTGAGAATTCATAGCATGAATATTTCTTAAG
This sequence comes from Vicia sativa, assembly GCA_021764765.1. NCBI lineage: Eukaryota > Viridiplantae > Streptophyta > Magnoliopsida > Fabales > Fabaceae > Vicia > Vicia sativa. The sequence continues at coordinate 104,569,822 of CM038797.1, read as the reverse complement.
AGGTGTTTGAAATAAGAGTTACAGAACAGTTTAAGTTATGGTTTCAGTTAACATCAAAAGATATATGAAATCTGAGATTCTAGAATAATATTTTGTTATGAAAATCACTATGCAAATATAAATGTTTGCAAGATGGAGTTCCTATTGGATCGTGACTCTAAATCATGGTACAATCGTGGTTTGATCTAGCTGTGAAAACTACTACATGTGTAATATTGTGATAATGTTTGCTATGTTCGACCATAATTTAAAACTATGATTACAAAACAATACCCTGCAAATTGTTTAGTCTTAGCAAGAATTCTTGTTTTTGTTTAAGTAGAGTTTTTTCTTAATAAAAAATTAAATTAAATTGTGGCCAATGACATCGCCGCACTGTCAATAATTATTTTAATAGAAATATAGTGAAATAATAATGTCAGAAACAATCATTATTAATATCATTGAACTGCAAGTTCAAAAAAGATATATTACGATGGTCTATTTGAGAGTCATTGTATGTCACAATTCTACATGAGATTTACTACTTTGATACTGATTTTACATACACCATCACCTATATCGTATGTAGCAACAAAGTAACATGTCATATATAAATTTTATATGACACCTCGACCATGTTCACTTCGACACCTGCATAATAAGTGATGCCCATATCTTGTAACGTAAATACAAGGCCTTCAGTAGCCTTGATCATGCCACCAACCTGCACAAAAGCATCAGTGGTTTCTGTTGTTGTTAACATATGGATGGAATCCTTAGTGATTTTGGCATCTGGGTTCAGTTTTCTCTACTGTCAACAATATTTTATTATTCGAATTTCATTATTTATAGCTTTGATTTTATGGTTTAAGAGACAATATTTATGAAAGTGAGCGAGTAGCATAAGTTATGGCGGTTGCCAACTATACTCTTTTGTGAGTCATTTTAAACAGTTTAGTTTTATTTTACATTTGAATTTAATCATGGTTGTTTGATTAAAGTAGGTGCAGAGTCCTATTTTGTGATTTATGTTTTTTTTCTTTGTGTGTGTATTAGCATTAAATTTAATGAATAAATATTTTTATCGATACCTAATGATAATTTATTTGCATATTTTGTACTATTCACTATCTCATAAATAGTTTATAGTGAGTTTCATTCATATAACATTGTATGTATTCAGCCGTGTTTTGACATAAATGCTCACAACAATCAACGTCATCAACTTTTAGATTATTTTTGGAAAATAAAATTAAATGTAGGAAGTTAATATATTTATTAATTTGGTTGAAATAAAATAAAAGTATTAAATTATAATATACCATATCGTAGACTTTAACAAAGTTGACACAATACACACATATCGTTGTTAAGTAATTTAACTACATCTAAAAATTGAGATTTCTTTTTAGAAAATGTGTTATAAAAAGAGATAGTTAATGTCTTTGTTCAATAAAATAAAATCTAAATTATAGAATAGGTCTTAGTGCAGTGTGTTGTGTATTGCAGGTCAATGTCACATCAACTGCAACTCTCTCTATGTCTTTTTCGTTTTCATTTTTACAAGGGTCTTTTCATATTATACGGGACTAATCAAATAAGTATATTCATTTTTTATTCTTTAAAATAAACAAAAAAATGAATTCGGAAGTTGGATGGAAATTGCTTAGGGCTAAAAAAGATAAGGCCAGATTTATAACATTTCACTTTACTTTTTGTTTTCATTTACGTTTGATACAATCGTTTAGTGTTGTTAAATAACTGGTATAACATTAGTATATTGTTATTACATAGTGGGATTTAGAGCAACCGTGGAAGATGAAACAACTCTTCTGTCATTTGTTTTATTAAAATAATAATAAATATGAAAATTTACCTTTTCAATAACCATGTTCTAATCTTTTAAGTCTCATATATCAACCATATATTAATTCAAACGCAACATTTTTGTTATTATAACATTCAAACAAACATACGTGTACGGGCCATACGATACTAAGATACCATTAAGTAACCAGGATACACACATAGTTCTAACTATTTTTATTTCATATACATATGATCTGGTTCTTGCACATCACATTCTTCCCTTAAAACATGTATTATTTTCCATTTCTATCATGAGACTCATATGAAGATGAAAATCCTCAAGCCACAAACATGATGAAATTATTGAATGAGAGATGAGTGCACAACCATTTAACATCTACATGACACAAAGATTGCCCACAGTATAATCTGGTACCCAAGCAGCAGCTTTATTGCCAATAAAATGACATACAGGGACAGTTCCAGGAGTAACTTCGAGTGCTTCATAAAGCAACTCAGCATTCATGCCTCTAGTGTCATGGTGACAGACTGTTAAAGCCTTAGTTTTAGTTCCATCCGAGGCTACCAATGAGACCAAATAAGCATTTGTTTCACGCACTTGGTGACAATTGAATACTACCTTTTCAAAATTTAATCTATGACACATCACTGCGTTATCTCCAACCTTTTTCACTTCTTCAACCACATATTGGTCTTGATTCGAAGCAAAGTTACTTGAAATTGCCTTAATCTTTGTCGTTCCAAAATGTGAAATGACTTGGTCGATCATCGATTTCAAGGATGATACGCAATGTTTATGTTCCGCTATAGCAGTTGGACTATAACAAAAGTCTTCAAGACTTTGTTTCTCTTTATTTGGCAACCATATGGAATCTGTGATACCTTGTCTTGATTTTGTGAATGGTCGAATTATACTTCCTAGAGAATTTGTGTTACCCAAGATGAATTTTTTCCCAGGGTGAAGGTCATGTCCAAAAAACAGCGTTGAGTATTGCTTCAATTCTTCACTTTTGAATGGTAGACTATTAGTTTTACCACCTACCACGGTAATTAAGAAAATGATTAATTCTTAAGTCATGATATATATATATTGTTTTGTTATTAGGCACTAATTCAAATAAATTATTGAAATGTTAGTTTTACCAGAAATTAAGTTAGGGATTAATTAGGATTAAATTTAATGATCATGAGAAGTGAAAAATTATAATTTAAATTACTAACTAGGAATTAATAGATCGAAGAAGCCCTTGGTCAAAGGAGTGTTTGGCCAAATTGATTGCCAATAATCTTCTCCCGATTATGACGCGGTGATTCCAACAAAAGCCAACTGCATAAGATATTCATGTATTATTAAAAAAATAATTACGATAGTTTCGAACAAAAACCATATATAAATTATATCTTGTAGACTAGGAAATATTTAGCTTGCACAAAAGAGAGATAAAACAGTATAATGAGCAAACTCCATTTCACACACTATGAAGAAATTAAAATTGTGTAAAACTTTGTTTATGTGTGTATGAAAGTGTTACAAAGTCCCCATTATATAGGCTGCCTGCATAACTAGTTGCATGTAAATTTGTAGTATTGTTCAGTATTGATTCCTCCAAGTGGATGTTATGGTTTTGCACATGGCTTCCATGCAGATGATCTCTAAAATATTTTGTAACCTTCCATAAGGAATCCATGCATGCACCTGAAAACTTGCGAGTGGTAACATTTTTGTGTTAATTACTAAACCTTTTGTCCACATGACGTTCATGCACCTCAAAGCTTACGTGGTACCATTATTATCTTGAAGAGTTACAGAATGTTTAGTGCATATGGCATCCATGCAGCATTGTAACTATTAAATCTCCAAAGCTTGTGGTACCATATTCCTTTTAATTCTCTTAACGTAGAAATACGAGAAAATGATATATTTACATTTCCAATTAATTAAGCGTAATATATATTTAATAGACAACAATGGGTTAGAGTCAATTGATCAACCACAAAATTGGTAAGTGTTGGTATACTTAAGCCGCAAAGGTGTCAAACATTAGTGGAAATTTTAAAAATGTTGCAAATAAAAAACGTAACGAAAAAAATAATAGGCATACTTCAATTAACTCCATACGTCAAGACATATTCTTCCACATATATATTTCTAAGGATTTATATTCTATTTCAAAAAAGAAAATGATAAAAAGGAGGGTCTGCATGCGCTAATATATAATAACTAATTATTATTAGAGCTGCAAGTAAGCTTCCAAAATAAAAATTTGTTTAGAATCCTCAGATTAAAAAGTTACTATTTTTTTTACTCAATTATACTTTCTGACTTACTCTTAATTTTATGAATCTACAAAAACATTTTTAATCTGCTTGTTTCTTTAGCAAAATTTATGGTTGTCTATGGTATGGTTAAGAGTTTTGCAATTGTGGTTATTATAATTTATGGGATATGCAGTTGCGGTTGAGAATTCATAGCATGAATATTTATTAAGAGGTGTTTGAAATAAATTTTGCAGAACAGTTTAAGTTATGGTTTCAGTTAACATCAAAAGATGTATGAATTCTGAGATTCTAGAATAAGATTTTGTTATGAAAATCACTATGCAAATATAAATGTTTGCAAGATGGAGTTCCTATTGGATTGTGACTCTAAATCATGGTACAATCGTGGTTTGATATAGTTGTGAAAACTACTACATGTGTAATATTGTGATAATGTTTGCTATGTTCGACCATAATTTAAAACTATGATTACAAAACAATACCCTGCAAATCGTTTAGTCTTAGCAAGAGTTCTTGTTTTTGTTTAAGTAGAGTTTTTTCTTAATAAAAAATTAAATTAAATTGTGGCCAATGACATCGCCGCACTGTCAATAATTATTTTAATAGAAATATAGTGAAATAATAATGTCAGAAACAATCATTATTAATATCATTAAACTGCAAGTTCAAAAAAGATATATTACGATGGTCTATTTGAGAGTCATTGTAAGTCGCAATTCTACATGAGATTTACTATTTTCATACTGATTTTTACATACACCGTCACCTATATCGTATGTAGCAACAAAGTAACATGTCATATTTAAATTTTATATGACACCTCGACCATGTTCACTTCGACACCTACATCTTAAGTGATGCCCATATCTTGTAACGTAAATACAAGGCCTTCAGTAGCCTTGATCATGCCACCAACCTGCACAAAAGCATCAGTGGTTTCTGTTGTTGTTAACATATGGATGGAATCCTTAGTGATTTTGGCATCTGGGTTCAGTTTTCTCTACTGTCAACAATATTTTATTATTCGAATTTCATTATTTATAGCTTTGATTTTATGGTTTAAGAGACAATATTTATGAAAGTGAGCGAGTAGCATAAGTTATGGCGGTTGCCAACTATACTCTTTTGTGAGTCATTTTAAACAGTTTAGTTTTATTTTACATTTGAATTTAATCATGGTTGTTTGATTAAAGTAGGTGCAGAGTCCTATTTTGTGAATTATGTTTTTTTTCTTTGTGTGTGTATTAGCATTAAATTTAATGAATAAATATTTTTATCGATACCTAATGATAATTTATTTGCATATTTTGTACTATTCACTATCTCATAAATATTTTATAGTGAGTTTCATTCATATAACATTGTATGTATTCAGCCATGTTTTGAAATAAATGCTCACAACATTCAACATCATCAACTTTTAGATTATTTTTGGAAAATAAAATTAAATGGAGGAAGTTAATATATTTATTAATTTGGTTGAAATAAAATAAAAGCATTAAATTATAATATACCATATCGTAGACTTTAACAAAGTTGACACAATACACACATATCGTTGTTAAGTAATTTAACAACATCTAAAAATTGAGATTTCTTTTTTGAAAATGTGTTATAAAAAGAGATAGTTAATGTCTTTGTCCAATAAAATAAAATCTAAATTATAGAATAGGTCTTAGTGCAGTGTGTTGTGTATTTCAGGTCAATGTCACATCAGCTGCAACTCTCTCTATGTCTTTTTCGTTTTCATTTTTACAGGGGTCTTTTCATATTATACGGGACTAATCAAATAAGTTTATTCATTTTTTATTCTTTAAAATAAACAAAAATATGAATTCGAAAGTTGGATGGAAATTGCTTAGGGCTAAAAAAGATAAGGCCATATTTATAACATTTCACTTTACTTTTTGTTTTCATTTACGTTTGATACAATCGTTTAGTGTTGTTAAATAACTGGTATAACATTAGTATATTGTTATTACATAGTGGGATTTAGAGAAACCGTGGAAGATGAAACAACTCTTTTGTCATTTGTTTTATTAAAATAATAATAAATATGAAAATTTACCTTTTCAATAACCATGTTCTAATCTTTTAAGTCTCATATATCAACCACATATTAATTCAAACGCAACATTTTTGTTATTATAAATTTCAAACAAACATACGTGTACCGGCCATACGATACTAAGATACCATTAAGTAACCAGGATACACACATAGTTCTAACTATTTTTATTTCATATACATATGATCTGGTTCTTGCACATCACATTCTTCCCTTAAAACATGTATTATTTTCCATTTCTATCATGAGACTCATATGAAGATGAAAATCCTCAAGCCACAAACATGATGAAATTATTGAATGAGAGATGGGTGCACAACCATTTAACATCTACATGACACAAAGATTGCCCACAGTATAATCTGGTACCCAAGCAGCAGCTTTATTGCCAATAAAATGACATACAGGGACAGTTCCAGGAGTAACTTCGAGTGCTTCATAAAGCAACTCAGCATTCATGCCTCTAGTGTCATGGTGACAGACTGTTAAAGCCTTAGTTTTAGTTCCATCCGAGGCTACCAATGAGACCAAATAAGCGTTTGTTTCACGCACTTGGTGACAATTGAATACTACCTTTTCAAAATTTAATCTATGACACATCACTGCGTTATCTCCAACCTTTTTCACTTCTTCAACCACATATTGGTCTTGATTCGAAGCAAAGTTACTTGAAATTGCCTTAATCTTTGTCGTTCCAAAATGTGAAACGACTTGGTCGATCATCGATTTCAAGGATGATACGCAATGTTTGTGTTCCGCTATAGCAGTTGGACTATAACAAAAGTCTTCAAGACTTTGTTTCTCTTTATTTGCCAACCATATGGAATCTGTGACACCTTGTCTTGATTTTCTGAATGGTCGAATTATACTTCCTAGAGAATTTGTGTTACCCAAGATGAATTTTTTCCCAGGGTGAAGGTCATGTTCAAAAAACAGCGTTGAGTATTGCTTCAATTCTTCACTTTTGATGGGTAGACTATTAGTTTTACCACCTACCACGATAATTAAGAAAATGATTAGTTCTTAAAGCATGATATATATATATATATATATATATATATATATATATATATAGTTTTGTTATTAGGCACTAATTCAAATAAATTATTGAAATGTTAGTTTTACAAGAAATTAAGTTAGGGATAAATTAGGATTAAATTTAATGATCATGAGAAGTGAAAAATTATAATTTAAATTACAAACTAGGAATTAATAGATCGAAGAAGTTCTTTGGCAAAGGAGTGTTTGGCCAAATTGATTGCCAATAATCTTCTCCCGATGATGACGCGGTGATTCCAACAAAAGCCAACTGCGTAAGATATTCATGTATTATAATAAAAATATTCATGATAGTTTCGAAGAAAAACCATATATAAATTATATCTTGCAGACTAGGAAATAATTAGCTTACACAAAAGAGAGATATAACAGTGAAATGTGCAAACTCCATTTCACAGACTACGAAGAAATTAAAATTGTGTAAAACTTTGTTTATGTGTGTATGAAAGTGTTACAAAGTCCACATTATATAGACTACATGTATAACTAGTTGCATGTAAATTTGTAGTATTGTTCATTATTGATTCCTCCAAGTGGATGTTATGGTTTTGCACATGGCTTCCATGCAGATGATCTCTAAAATATTTTGTAACCTTCCATAAGGAATCCATGCATGCACCTCAAAACTTGTGAGTGGTAACATTTTTGTCTTAATTACTAAACCTTTTGACCACATGACGTTCATGCACTTCAAAGCTTGTGTGGTTCCATTATTATCTTGAAGAGTTATAGAATGTTTGGTGCATATGGCATCCATGCAGCATTGTAACAATTAAATCTCCAAAGCTTCTGGTACCATATTTCTTTTAATTCTCTTAAAGTAGAAATATGAGAAAATGATATATTTACATTTCCAATTAATTAGGCATAATATATATTTAATAGACAACAATGTGTTAGAGTCTATTGATCATCTAAAAAATTGGTAAATGTTGGTATACTTAAGCCACAAAGGTGTCAAACATTACTACAAATTTTAAAAATGTTGCAAATAAGAAACGTAACAAAAAAAAAAAAAGAGGCATACATCAATTAACTCCATAAGTTACTCTTCCACATATATATTTCTAAGGATTTATATTCTATTTCAAAAAAGAAATGATAAAAAGGAGGGTCAGCAGGCGCTAATATATAATAACTAATTATTATTAGAGCTGCAAGTAAGCTTCCAAAATTAAAATTTGTTTAGAATCCTCAGATTAAAAACTTACTATTATTTTTTACCAAATTATACTTTCTGACTTACTCTTAATTTTATGAATCTACAAAAACATTTTTAATCTGCTCGTTTCTTTAGCAAAATTTATGGCTGTTTATGGTATGGTTAAGAGTTTTGCAATTGTGGTTATTGCAATGTATGGGATATGCAATTGCGGTTGAGAATTCATAGCATGAATTTTTATTAAGAGGTGTTTGAAATAAGAGTTACAAAAGATTTTGAGTTATGATTTCAGTTTACATCAAAAGATATATGAATTCTGAGATTCTAGAATAATATTTTGTTATGAAAATCACTATGCAAATATAAATGTTTGCAAGATGGAGTTCCTATAGGTGTACTCACGTGACTCTAAATCATTGTACAATCGTGGTTTGATATAGTTGTGAAAACTACTACATGTGTAATATTGTGATAATATTTGCTATGTTAGACCACAATTTAAAACTATGATTACAAAATAATACCCTGCAAATCGTTTAGTCTTAGCAAGAGTTATTGTTTTTGTTTAAGTAGAGTTTTTTCTTAATAAAAAATTAAATTGAATTGTGGCCAATGACATTGCCGCAATGTCAATAATTTTTTTAATAGCAAAATAGCGTTGTAATAATGTTAGAAACCATCATTATTTACTATCATTGAACTGCAAGTTCAAAAAAGATATATTTCGATGGTCTATTTGAGAGTCGTTGTAAGTCACGTTTCTAAATGAGATTTATTATTTTGATACTGATTTTTAAATACGCCATCACCTATACCGTATGTAGCAACAAAGTAACATGCCATATTCAAGTTTTATGTGAAACCTCGACCATGTTTACTTCGAAACCTGCATCTTCAGTGATGCCCATATCTTGTAACTTAAATACAAGGCCTTCAGTAGCCTTGATCATGCCACCAACCTGCACAAAACCATCAGTGGTTTCTGTTGTTGTTAACATATGGATGGAATCCTCAGTGATTTTGGCATCCGGGTTCTGTTTTCTCTACTGTCAACAATATTTTATTACATGAATTTCATTATTTTTAGTTTTGATTTTATGGTTTTAGAAACAGTAATTATGAAAGTGAGCGAGTAACATAAGTTATGGAAGTTGCTAACTTTACTCTTTTGTGAGTCATTTTAAACATTTTAGTTTTATTTTACATTTGAATTTAATCATGGTTGTTTGATTAAAGTAGGTGCAGAGTCCTATTTTGTGAATTATATTTATTTTTTTTGTATTAGTATTAAATTTAATTAATAAATATTTTTATTGATATCTAAAGATAATTTTGTTGAATAATTTGTACTCACTATCTCATTTATATTTTATAGTGAGTTTCATTCATATAACATTGTATATATGCAACCGTGTTATGACATAAATGCTCACAACATTCAACATCATCAACTTTTAGATTATTGTTGGAAGATAAAATTAAATGGAGGCAGTTAATATATTTATTAATTTGGTTGAAATAAAATAAAAACATTAAATTATAATATACCATATCGTAGACTTTAACAAAGTTGGCACAATATACACATATATCATTGTTAAATAATTTAACTGTATTTCAAAAATTGAGATTTGTTTTTGAAAATGTGTTATAAAAAGGGATAGTTAATGTCTTTGTTCAATAAAAAAAATCTAAATTATAGAATAGTTCTTAGTGCAGAATGCTGTGTATTGCAAGTCAATGTCATCAACTACAACTATCTCTATGTCTTTTCCGTTTTCATTTTTACAGAGGTCTTCTCATATTATAAGGGACTAATCAAATAAGTACAGTCATTTTTTATTATTCAAAATAAACAAAAAAATGAAATTGGAAGATGGATGTCACTTTTTGATTTTTTATACATACCAATAAAACTAATGATTCTTGTTATTTTTTAAATTATATTTTTTCTTTTATCTATAATACTCTTAACTTGTTATAACTTTAAGTTATTTTTTTCTCTTTGTATAATAAATGATTAGGGATAATTTTGACAAAACTATCATTCACTCTACCTTAAAATTTGAAAGTGAAATTAAAAAAAAAACATAAAATTTTCACAAAACTAACAATTAAAAAGGAACGGAGGGAGTAGTTGATAGGAGTGGTCACTTCACATTGTCATAAAAATAATGAAAACAATTAATATTCATTCACGGATTACTTTGGTTACCAATGAGTCTATAAATTACTCCTTCCGTTTTATAATAATTGTCTTTCTAACTTCAAATAGTATATTTTTCAGAAAGTTACATGTTTTTTTGGAAAAATTTATGGTTTTGCAAAAATATAATTGATCGTACCTGATCAGAAGAGTCATCGTTGGCCCACAACTTAGAAGTGAACGTCTTTAGTTGGATGAAGGGGGTGTACCTACAAGGTACTTCGATGCCAAAGTGAGAATGAGAGCAATCAGAGTGCAAGTACAAAGAGAGTAAGAATGTGAATGTCTGACCCTCTCAAGTGAGAGGGCATATATAGCCCCCAGTGTTGGGCCAAGGTATGCATAATATGCTAGATAATTAGGCCCAATAATAGAATACCAAGGCTTACGTGTGTATGGAGTCCAGCATGTGGCCTCCTCCATGGTCTACAACTCCGAGATACAAGGGGAGTTGACCTTTTATTCTCGGAGGGCACTATGGTGGTTAGATAGCGGTTGGTCACGTTTCCCTAACGTGCATGTGGGAGAAGCCCCCAACGTTTATGAGCAAGTTGGTCCTTGGGCCCTTTGAAGACACTAGATTGGGCTTTCCCAATTATGGGCCAAGTGTTGGCTCAGTCCAGAACAAAATCCCCCAAGTTATTGCTCTTTTTGGAATCAGTGTTATGCCCCCTTTTCCGGTCGAGGAGGTGCCCTCAGAAAGATGCCAAGTTTGGCATCGAGCAACTAATCATCGGTGAAGGATGAAAAACACAAGAAATGGGGGTTTGAATTGGGGTTTTGAAATTAAAAACAATTTTGACACAAATATTTCTATCATGGTTCGTTTAAACTAAAACTACTTCAGGCCACCCGTCAAGGTGATTTGCATCTCTCAACGAGGTCCTAATCCACTAATCAATTCTTGATTACAATAATTCACAAAGACAAATTTCTTTGTCTTCTTGAGATTTAACCATAATTTGGTTCTCAAGGTATTACACTAAATATGAATAATATTGTGTACTTAATTTGCATCTGAAAAGTAGTATCACTACTGTGATGTTTTACACAAAAATATATCCTCAAGAATAATGAAAAAAATAAAACTTAAAGCTTTCGATAGTTTTCTCTTTGAGATTTGTGCGTGTGAGCAAGAGTTGTAACCTTGATTGTTCTTTGAGACTCATTTAAATAGCCAATTTGATTTGAACTGTTGGAGACATAAGAGCTTAAATATGGAATGTTTTGATAAATGCTATGAATGTTCTTTCCATAAATATGGATCTTGTCTGAAGACATCCGTTACTTCTTGATTTCCATATATGTAATTTGTAACGCATCAGAATAAGAAGATAAGAGGCAGCCTGAAGCATAAATGAGATATCAGAGTTTGTGCTTGCAACTTGGTGCTTTCAGAAGTTAAACAAGACAAAACTTCTTTAAAGAGCGTGTAAAGATTCCTGCTTTCAGAGTGTATCATTCCTTTTGTGAGACCAGAACTTCTTTGAAGCATCATTGTCTTATCAAAATTTCTTCTACATATTTTATCAAAATATTAAAGAGTAAAAATGTTCTTATAAATAATATTTATTTGTTATCATCAAAACTCTTAAAGGGACGTAGAACCAAACTATGTTCTAACAATCTCCCCTTTTTTGATGATGACAAAACTTTAAATATTTTGATGAACATTTTAAGTAAAATATAAGAAGTGTTTCCCCCTGAGTCGAATACTCAAATTTAAATAAAAGAATGATAGATTTCTTCCCTGAATGACTTTGGATGATCAGAACTTATGCTTTGATGATTTTGATATATCAGTTGCTTTTCCTGCAAACTTATCAAGATTAATGATATCAGACATTTTGTTAGAAATGTTTGAGGCTTAGTCTGGTTACTGTTATATTCAAACTATCTTACGTTATCCCCCTTTTTGTCAAAAATAAAAAAAGTAAAAGCTAAATCAGAATATGTAAGCAGACAAAATGATTTTGCGTTAAAAGAAAACGAAGTACAGAAGAAGCAAATTAGAAGAAAATAAAAAATGCGTAAAACAATAAAATTTCTAAGAATGAGGTGGAAGTCTTGAGAACAATGCCTCCAGAAGCCCTTTGATCTGAGTAGTGGATTCTTCTTGTTTTCCCATCATCTCTTTGATTTCTTTGCTGGTTTCATCTTGCTTGTCCATTCTTTTTCGAACTACTTCATTCTCTTTCTTTAACTCATCTAGAGTTTTTAGAACAAGGGAGGAGGGAACAGTATCTTCATCAGATAGAGAGATGTTCTCAACAGAAGGAGTTTCATAATATTCTTCCACTGATTTTCCTTTGTCTTGAAAGAGAACCAGAGGTTGAGGCTCAGAGGATGGTTCTCGAGTTGCTGCTGCCTTAGACGATTCCCAAGGAACATTGTCGAGAGGCAGAGGAGATGGTCCCACAGATGAGTAACCTATTCCTTGAAGAGTTTCAGTTGCTCACAGAAGTTCTATTGAGTGATCTTGTAGCAGAGTTCCTTTAGGCTCAACAAACACTTCTTCAGTTGCGTTGGTTGGTGAACCTAGAATGTTGATTTGAGAGACGGAGTCTTGAGGCTGTTGTTGTTGGGAAGAGGAAGCCATTTTTCTCAAACTTAGGGTTTTGAGAAAAATGAGAAGGAACAAGGGATTTTGAAAATAGAGAGGAGAGTAAAAACGAGAGTGAAAGAGAAAAGTGATTTGTAAAAAAAAATTAAAGAGTGATTTATAGAGAAACTTTTTGAAACATGCAATTAATTGTAAATAAAGCAAACATGAAATGATTACAAAAAAGTAATGATTTCTGACAGAGAGATAGCATGCAGATATAATGGAACAGTTACCGATGTGACCCGCGCCTCAATGCATCAACTCAATTGTTTCAGTCCATCAGATTTTGAGCATGTGTTCTGTTTCAGAATGTGACTCAATGCTTGAGATTGATAGATGTTGATGTGGTGAACTGCATGCGTCTATCTGAATCGTTTAAAGGAACATTTAGATCTTCTGGATAGAGTCTGAGCCAATTTCCCTTCTCACTTCTGAAGGACACTTAGTCAAATGTTCACAAAAGAAACTTAAAAGAAGTTCTGAGAGTTAAAGATACATACATTAAATATTCATTCTGGACACAATTCCATACTGAGATGTTTTAGAATGAAATTAAACTTTTCTTCAGCAAGGGGTTTTGTAAATACATCATCCCATTGATGGTATGTGGCAATAAATTTTAATGAAAGAATTCCCTTTTGAGCATAATCCCTAATGAAGTGATGTTTACTTTCTATATGGTTAGCTATAGAATGTAAAATAGGATTTTTAGATAAACATATAACAAAGGTGTTATCACAAAGAATAGGAATGTTACTCTCGAATATTTGAAAGTCTTCAAGCTCACTCTTCATCCAGAGCATCTGAGTATTGCATCCAGTTGTAACTATGTATTTTGCTTCAACAGTTGATGGCGCAATGGTGGATTGCCTTTTGCTGGACCAAGATATCATATTATCTCCCAGAAACTGACAGCTTCCAGAGGTGCTTTTAATTTCTATTCTGTCTTCAGCAAAGTCAGCATCACAGTATCCTACTAGTTTATATTCTCTGGATTTTCTATAACATAAGCCAAGATTAGTAATACCTTTTAGATACTTGAAAATTCGCTTAACTGTTGTTAAGTGAAATTCTCTAGGATCTGATTGGAGTCTAGCACAGAGGAAAACACTAAATAGAATATCATGCCTTGAAGCTGTTAAATAAAGGAGAGAATCAATAATACCTCTATAGAGCTTCTGCTCTACTTTCTTACTTACCTCTTCCTTTTCCAACATTCATGTTGGATGCATAAGGGTTTTAGATGGTTTGTAGTCTGACATGTCAAATTTATTCATAAGTTCTTTAACATACTTATTCTGATGTATATAAGTTCCTTCTGGAGTTTGATTGATTTGAATACCCAGAAAGAATTTGAGTTCACCCATCAGACTCATTTCAAATTCTGCCTGCATAATCTTAGCAAATTCTCTCCCCAAGAAGGCTTTAGTAGAGCCAAATATTGTATTATCAACATAAATTTGACATATCATAATGTCATTTTTAAATGATTTACAAAATAAAGTAGTGTCCACTTTCCCTCTGGTGAATTCTTTTTCTATAAGAAAATTACTTAGTCTTTCATACCAAGCTCTGGGAGCTTGTTTCAGACCATATATTGATTTCTTAAGTTTGTAACCATATTCTAGATGTTTTGTATTTTCAAAACCAGGGGTTGGTGCACATATACTTCTTCATCAATGTAACCATTTAAGAACGCACTCTTGACATCCATCTGATAAAGAGTGATATTGAAGTTAACAACGTAAGAAATTAAAAGTTTGATAGATTCTAACCTGGCGACTGGAGCAAAGGTTTTTGTATAGTCTATCCCTTCTTGCTTACTATAACCTTGTGCAACCAGTCGTGATTTGTTTATGACTACTTCTACTTGCTCACTTAACTTGTTTCTGAAAACCCATCTGGTTCCAATAATGTTAAAACCTTTTGGTTTGGGAACAAGATCCCATACATCATTTCTGGTAAATTGATTCAGTTCTTGTTGCATTGCCATGATCCAATCATTATCTCGAAGAGCTTCATCCATGGAGGTTGGTTCAATCAAAGACACCAGACCCATGAGAGATTCTTTAGTGTTTCATAATGTAGGTCTAGTTATAATTGGATCATCTTTATTTCCTAGAATCATTTCCTCAAGGATGAACTAAACTTCTTCTTGATTGTTTCTTCTAGATGGGTTCTTCAGAAGTTTCCTTGGTGTTGATGACTTCTTCTATGGTAGGCTGAACAAAACTTGTATCTTTTTCCAGACTATCTTTTGTACCAGTAATTTGAACTTCTATATCTAGAAAAGATTCATTCTACTTTGACTTTTGAGGGCCAAGCTTATCATCAAATCTGACAGTAATGGATTCTTCCACAATTCGTGTTTCTATGTTGTATATTTTGTAGCCTTTTGAGCGTTCAGAGTATCCTAACATTAAACACTTTTGTGCCTTAGAATCAAACTTGTTCAAACGATCTTTGGTATTCAGAATAAAGCAAGTACATCCAGAAGGATGGAAGTATGAAATGTTGGGTTTTTGTTCTTCCACAGTTCATAAGGAGTCTTATCCAGAATAGGTCTTATTGAGATTCTATTATGAATACAACATGTTGTGTTAACTGCATCTGCCCAGAAGTGTTTAGCAATGTTAGTCTCATTGATCATGGTTCGAGCCATTTCTTGTCAAGTTTTGTTCTTTCGTTCTACAAGTCCATTTTGTTGTGGAATTCTAGGACAAGCGAAATCATGAGAAATACCATTTTCATTAAAAAGTTTTTCAAAATCTTTTTTTTCAAATTCTCCACCATGATCACTTTTGACTTTTACAATCCTAAACTCTTTTTCGTTCTAGACTTGATTACAGAAGTTAGAAAACATAGAATGTGACTCATCCTTGTGTCTTAAGAACTTTACCCACGTCCATATACTATAGTCATATACGATCACCAATCCATACTTCTTGCCACTGATGGATGGAGTTTTCACTGGTCCAAACAGATCAATATGCAGAATTTCTAATGGCCTAGAGGTAGAAACAACATTTTTAGATTTAAAAGAAGATTTTTCAAATTTTCCTTTTCGACATGCTTCACACAGAGCATCTGAGCTGAACTTTAAATTTGGAAGTCCTCTGACTAGATTGAGTTTGTTAATCTGAGATATTCTTCTCATACTAACATGACCCAGTTTTCTGTGCCAGGCCCATTGCTCATTGTCCATAGACCTATGGCATTTTACATTCTGACTTTTTCAGTTCAGAAAGTTTGATCTTATAAATGTTGTTTTTCCTTTTACTATTAAAGAGGATTGTTCCATCTTTTTGACTAACTGATTTATAAGAGTCTTGATTAAAGATTATATCATAACCATTATCACTTAATTGACTTATGGATAACAAATTATGCATTAATCCATCTACTAATAGAACATTAGTTATAGAGGGTAGAGGACTGTTACCAATAGTTCCAAAGCCAATAATTTTTCCTTTCTAATTGCCTTTGAAACCAACAAAGCCACCAAGTTTAAGTTCCGGGCTTTGGAACATATGTTTTATTCCCGTCATGTGTCGAGAGCATCCAGAGTCCAGGTACCATGATTGGTGTTTTAACTTTTCTGTTAAAGACATCTGCAACATAGATGATTTTCTCCTTAGGTACCCATATCTTTTTGGGTCCTGTTTGGTTTGTGGTTCCAAAATTCTGATTGCATTTTGGTTTTTCACGCAATTTTGTAGAATAAGAATTACTGCTATATTTAATATCATGATTGTGTCTATAAACAAAGTGAGATTTCAAAGGTGTATATTTAATGTCCATGTCATCTACTTGTTTATATTGATAAGGTTCTTCTCCTTTAGGTTTGACATAACCTAACCCTTTTCTACCATTTCTGCTGACTCCATAAATTATGGAGGCCATTTTTCTCTTGTCTATGTTTCCAGAAAGAAATTTTTGAAAACTATAATCATATTCTTTTATGATTTCATCAGTGCTAGTAGAGACTTCTGATACAGGTTTCTGAGCTTTTTGAAGTTCTGTTTCAATAACAAAGTTTTCCTTTTTAAGTTTGAAAATAGTTTCTTTTAGCTCATAATTTTTTGTTTTAAGTTTACTAGTGTTTTCAATTCTAGATAAAGAATCTTGTTTAATTTTCTTATATTTGTCTTGAAGCCTTTGATATTTTTCAAGAATTTCTGATAGATAACTTTCTAATACAGATTTAGTGAGATGAGAGAATAGCTCTTCAATGTCTGATTCTGATTCTGAGGAATTTGCATCATTAATTATGTTGGAAATTAGCTCTATATTTTCCTTTTCATCTTCTGAGTTAGATTCAGCTTCAGAATATTCTGAGTCATCCCACATTGCCATGACGCTTTTCTTCTTTTTTTTCCAGGTCTTCTTTTAGGCTTTTCCTTCAGAAGTTTAGGAGAATCGCTTTTGTAGTGTCCGGGTTCCTTGCATTCGTAAGAGACAACTTCTTTGTTCCTTGTATTTTTGTATCAAGAGGATGTTTTAGAGAAGTTTCTATATCTTATGGGATTTCTGAATTTCCTCTGTCTGTTCTTCCAGAGTTGTTGAACCCTTCTAGAGAGAAGAGATATTTCATCTTCTTTTGATGAAGATCCTCCAGAGCTTTCTTCTTCATCCTGAAAATATTTAGATTCATATTTCTTATTAGATTTAAGGTCAAGTGACTTACCTTTATTATAAGGCTCATCTTCTTCTAGTTCTATCTCGTGACTCCTCAGAGAGCTGATGATTTCTGCTAGAGAAATTTTGTTCAGATCTTTAGCAAGTTTTAGTGTTGTGACCATGGGTCTCCATTTCTTGGGTAAGCTTCTAATGATTTTATTTACATGATCTACAATAGAGTATTCTTTGTCTATCACTTTTAGACCAGCTACCAAAATTTGAAACCTTGAGAACATTCTCTCAACAGTTTCATCTTCCTCCATCTTGAATGCTTCATACTTCTGAATGAGTGCTAGGGCTTTTGTATCTTTGACCTGTGTGTTGCCTTCATGTGTCATTCTCAGAGAGTCGAAGATGTTCTTAGATGAGTCTCTATTTTTTATCTTCTCATACTCAATGTAAGAGATGGCACTTAAGAGAATCGTTCTAGCCTTGTGATGATTTTTGAATTCTTTCTTTTGTTGATCTGACATTTTCTTTATCTCAATCATCTGACTGCTTGCCTCAACAGGATGAGTGTAGCCATTAGTTACCATGTCCCAGAGATCAACATCATGAGCCATAAAGAAACTTTTGATTTTGTCCTTCCAGTAATCGAAATTTTCTCCATCAAACATAGAAGGTCTGCAGCTGATTTTGTGTTTATCATCATAGGTGTCGTTGTTGTTCTAAACTGGTTCTACCATAGCGTTTTTCAAACTGGATCTTTCTTCTGACAAGGTTAAGTGTTAGCACCCAGAACAAGGAGCTCTGATGCCAATTGAATTGGGGTTTTGAAATTAAAAACAATTTTGATACAACTATTTTTATCCTTGTTCGTTTGAACTCAAACTACTCCAGTCCACCCGTCAAGGTGATTTTCCTCTCTCAACGAGGTTTTAATCTGTCATTCAATTCTTGATTACAAAAATTCACAAAGAAAACCGTCTTTGTCTTCTTGAGATTTAATCACAACTTGGTTCTCAAGGTATTACACTAAATATGAATAATATTGTGTACTTAATTTTCTTCTAAAAAGCAGTATCACTACTGTGATGTTTTACAATAAACTATATGCTCAAGAATAATGACAAAATAAAACTTAAAGCTTTTGATAGTTTTCTCTTTGAGATCTGTCCGTGTGAGCAAGAGTTATAACCTTGATCGTTCTTTGAGACTCATTTAAATAGCCAATTTGATTTGAACCATTGGAGACATAAGAACTTGAATATGGAATATTTTGATAAATGCTATGAATGTTATTTCCATAAATATGGATCTTGTCTGAAGACAGCCGTTACTTCTTGATTTCCATACATGTAATTTGTAACGCGTCAGAATCAGAAGATAAGAGGCAGCCTGAAGCATAAATGAGATATCAGAGTTTGTTCTTGCAACTTGGTGCTTTCAAAAGTTAAACGAGACATAACTTCTTTAAAGAGCGTGTAAATATTCCTGATTTTAGAGTGTATCAATCCTTTTGTGAGACTATAACTTCAAATCAGAACTTCTTTGAAGCGTCATTCTCTTATCAAAATTTCTTCTCCATATTTCATCAAAATATTAAAGAGTAAAAATGTTCTTATAAATAATATATATTTTTATCATCAAAACTCTTAAAGGGACGTAGAACCAAACTATGTTCTAATCATGGGCAATCATGAGTCGTCTCGACGCGTGGACCTAGATGAAAGGTTGATCTCAACATGTCCAAGGTGCCACATGGCAGTGATCTGAAGAGATATAATCCCCTAAGGTAGCCCATAAGGCTCAATAAAGGGAGTGATGGACCACATTCGAGTCACTTTTAATCTGTTTTCTCGACCGTGTGGATCATTTCTCTCGATGTATAATTCATCAATCTTCATCGCTCCCAGTAAGTAATGTCCAGAATATGCTCTTCTTTTTCGAGGTTTTATATGTATTTGTCATGAAGATCCCATATTTCTAGGGGGAAACCCTGGATTCTTCAGGAAACTCGTGAATATTCTTGGGTTCTGGATGAAGATCTAAGAACATCAATGAATATCCATGGGTCTTGCATGAAGATCTTAGAGGACTCAATGGATCCCCGATAAGTTCAGAATAGTTTTGAGTCGGGGATGTTCTATTTACGAATTATCCCCAGATGTATATCATGTTGTTCCTGTGGATTCAAGGGTTTGAACCGCGGGAAACTCCACCGAGAAAGTTGACCTATTCGGGAATGCGTTTCCCCATGTATGAATTTTCCTTCAAAGAGGCAGGAATGAGGATGTTGTTCAAAGGTTTTCATGCAGGGGTTTTCAAGTGGCTGGACCTGGCCCCCTCTAAGCTCCATCCGAACGCGCTGGCATTTATGCGGGCGTTCGAGCTTGTCTTCTGACATCTTAATATCGGGGTCACCCTGTTCGCGTTAAAAGGTGACGCGTCTGAGGATGCGAACGTGAGTTCGGATCTTCTGGTACGCAACGATTTAAATCTTTTGATTTGTTTATAAAGATGCCGCGAGCATCAAGCTTTATTATTTTCAACACAAGAAAGATGATTTAATGATTATGAAAAGGGAAAGTGAAATACCCTCAATTGATATTGGTATGCGTAACGACTAGCGCAAACTAGACATAACGCATTGGGAGATTCCGAGTAAGGGGATTGTTATATAAAGGAATAGATGGAGCACCCTAAATATATGTAGTTATCTGACTTTATATATGAATACGTTTGATATGTTTGTGTGTTTTAATTGCTATTTCTATGATTGGGAAAGTTTCTCCTTTGGGATTTTAAGAAGATATATTATGTGAGATTCTAGTGTTTATTATTATTGTGCTCGCAAAGATCGTGGATCTTGCATACATATCCCTAGTGGAATCGAGCATTTGTAGCTCGGATCTACAAGGTTCTATGGTTTGTTTGGTCTGAGGGAGATAGAAATTTGCTCGGCAAGGATGAGACCTTGTGCCTACGTATTCTCAAAAGGATGTTGAGAAAAGTCGAGCAATCGTAGTTCCCACTTATGCTAGTGGAAAGCAACGGGATGTTAGTAAGAGACAGACAAATGTCATCTTAATGAAAAATGTATCTAATCTATTTCATCACATACATTTTTGAAAAGTTTGAATGATTAAAATCTTTCGTCGTAAGTATTAGGTGCTTTGCTTGAGTGTACAAGCGTTACCACTTACATGTTTAAGAAAGATGTTTTGAAAAAAATGATTGAATCTTTTAACTGTAAGTATTGGGTGTTTTGCTTGAGTGTACAAGCGTTACCACTTACAATTAAGAGATGTTTTTGTTTGAAAACAATTTTGAAAAGTTTTTGACTGTATGTGATGTAATGGATGAGATACTTCTTCCATAGAGATGATAGATGTCTAAATCTCAAGGAGAAATTGATTGGATTAAAGGGATGCTTTTAAGAAGCCCATGGGTCCTTGTATTGTTAGCCCAAGAGGAGGCATTCCGAGGGTCATCGAGGGTCATCGAGGGTCCTTGTATGAAGCTCAAGAGGAAGCTATAGGGTATGGCTGGTTTTGGCTTGAAAGGGATTTCACCGAAATCATCCTTTTACGAATAAGAGCAATTTCAGGAAATTTTACTCTGGGGAATTTGAAAGTGATTTCACCGGAAACCATCCTTTCGTGGTTCTATCTTAGCGGTGATTCTTTGTATTGGAAGCCCAATAGGAGGTGTTAAGAGATTTCTGTCTCTTTCATTGTATGATGCCCAAGAGAAGGCTAAACTCAATGAGGAGTTCTTTTGAGCGAAGCCCAAGAGGAGGCGACTCAGCAGGTGTTGTCTTATATGAAGCCTAAGCGGAGGCTAACTCGTGGGGAGAGTTTCTTTGTACAAAGCCCAAGAGAAGGCTAAACTCATTGGAGATACAAATATCTTGTATGAAGCCCAAGTGACCCATCTTGGGATGGATTGTCTTGTATGAAGCCCAGGCTAAACTCAAGAGGATGAGTTATCTTGTATGAAGCCCAGCGGAGGCTATCTGTGGGAACCTATTGATTAGTCTAATTGTTATGTTATAACTAGACAGTTGTATAAACAAGTGTGTGTGTGATATGTATTCACAAGAGTTTATGAAGGAAATATAAACAATGCATGATGTTTATTTACTGAGTTTACTGAAATATAAACAAGTGTCGTGAACGAACGTTTAAAATGAGCGCAACTTGATTATTCACAAGTTTGTACGTGTACAAGGAAATGAATATGTACACGAATGAGTTTTATGTACAAAGAAAGATGGATGTACATAGGAGGGTTGGGACTTACAGTAAGAGGCCCATTGATTTGAAAGTTTCACGAATAATGCTCCTTTCAATGTCAATGGTATTCATGTAAAATGTACGATGAAACGGAAATAATTGATTGAAGTTTTATCGTAAAAGGTATCTGTATTATGTACGGATAAAAGTTTGATATGTACAAGGAAAAGATTGTGTATGTACATAAAGAATGTTTGGTTTGTGTATACACAAGTGAAGTGAAAACAAACGATCGAAGTTTGTCTGTACTTGAGTATAAAAAGAAGTATCTGTGTTATGTACAGATAAAAATTTGTATGTGTTTTGAAAGTTTTTGATATGTACAAAGAAATATTATGTACATAAAAGAATGTTATGGGACTTACACCGTGATGGAGGCCCATTGGTCAAAAAGAAATTTCGCTCAGAAGAAACCTTCCTTTAGAACCAATGGATTTAGCGTATAAACAAACGAATGAAAACGAAAGAAATTTGTTTATGTTTGAATATTAACAATGATGATTTGAGTATGCACAAGTAAAATTAAATATGTACATAAAGGATTGGGACTTACACCGTAAGGGTGGCCCATGATCGATCGAGAAATTCGAGAGAAAATGAATTTTGATTTTATCGTTTAAATCGGATCGATCATGGTAAAAAGATGTAAGTTTTGATGAAATGTTTTGAAAAAATGATTTTGAAATGTTTTGAAATGTTAAGTTCATTTATGAAAAGTTTTGAAAAAAAATCGGAAGTCGAAAACTTGAAAAATTCACCTTTTAAGGAGGTTTGAAAAATGTTCAGAACGTCGTTTTCGGCTCGATTAAAATTTAATCAGATGAAAGTTTTTTTCTGAAAATTTTTGCACTATCACAAAATAGATGTATTTATTGACAAGTGTTTAAAAAATCATCTCAAAATGAGAAGTTTTGATTGGTCAAAAAAATGTTGAAAGTTTGATAAAAAAACATGAAAAAATTGGAAGTTTTGTAAAAAGAATGGTCTTGATGGGTGTTGAACCCATGAGCATTGAGTGGGACGCGTGGCAAGAAGACTTAAGACCAAGCCAGGAACCACTAGACCAAACGTGCATCTGTGTTCAGTGGACTAACACACGTGTTAACATAAGAGTGGAAAGTTTAAAAATTTGAAAATGAAGAACAATGAAGAACACGCGCGAATTTCTGGGCTTGCATTTTGATTTTCAGTTTGCCAAATCCAACCTAAAATCTTCGTTTCTCCATGAAATTCAATGATGTAAACATCAAAGTTGATCGATTTTGCACCACGAACATGAATATGGTTGTTAATTTCATTTATATTTAGTCTAGAACGATTTAGGTTTCGAAGAACATGATGAATCCTAAACTGAAAATCTTAAATTAAATCATGTGTAGTTGATGATTGTTTGATTTTATTGAGGGTTATCAATCGTTATGAGTGCAGAAAACAATTGGCCAAGAGTTTTTGTCAAAAGAATCAAGGAATTATGATAACCAAGTTCGTGTTCATACCTGGAAAAATGAGAATTGAAAACGATGCTAGAGTGTTTCCAGTTGCTGTTTCTTGATTGTGTGAGCTCCAACGGCCTATAAGGAAGCTATGTGAGTGGTCTGCGCATCATGGATTCATCTGGATCATCCTGCCCAAGTCGACCTGCACCAGTTGAAAATAGAAACTGGATTTTGGTGTAAATCGTGTTACAGGTTGTTGTTCTTGTTTTGGATCACTCACATGATGTTCATGGAAGGTGTTAGGATGCTCACAACACAAATTAATCCAACCAAACTTCAGATTCGAATCCTATGGCAGTTTTGGAAAGTTTTGAGAAAATGGAAAATGAATTCTGGTTTTACTTGTTCTTGTGTTGTTTTTAATGTTCAAACAAGTTTTAAATGGATATCAAAGTATGTTAGACATCAAAGCTTGTCATGGTTTTCCTTAAATTTCAAAAATAATGTTAGGCAAATTTACACTATGTTACTTGATTTTCAAGGAAGAAGAGTGAAAGCATAGATTTGTGATGCTTTGGTGTTGATTTAGGCTTGAAATGTGATCCTTTTATAGGCAAGAGGTTCGAAAATGTTAGGAAGGACAAGCCATTTGGTGATTCATGGATTGCTTAAGGGGCAAGAATGGTATTTCAAAAGCAAAAGGAACCTTTTTTACCATGTGCTATTTTTTTACAATCTTGATCCAATCTTCAATTCTTATCTTCAAGCTGATATTTATCAGTCCATTAGTCAAGTTGGCAAGGTTAGAAAGCTTCTAGATGAAGAAAACTCAAAATGACCTATAATTTGATGTTTTGAACTTTGAAAATCAAGTTTCATGGAGCCTTATGTTTCAATTTCAAAAGTGTATCTAGAATCCATGGATTTGAGAGTTCTTGGACATTTTGGAAAGATTTTTCCCCAAGCTACAACTTTCATGTTTTGAGTTTTTCAAATTCAAATTGGAACTTGGTGAAAAAATGGCTTGAAGTTTGGAAAAAGTAAGAAATTTCAACACTTAGAAAAATTTCTAAGTATAAAAACTTTTGACTTTTTGTTAACTTTTCAAATTCTTTGATTTTTTATGATCATGATGGATCATTTGAAGTATTTTGATGATGGAAAAATTTTTGTTTTGAAAAATTTGACCAAAAGTCAAAGTTTGACTTTTCTGTGCAGATGAAATTTCATCGATGTTTACATTGATGAATTCGTGAACCTCTGTGATGTTTTGAATCCGAAAATTAGGTCAAGATGTTGTATCTAAGATATAATGACCAATCTCTATCCAAAAAAGTTATTTCTTGTTCAAAAAGTCAGAGAATTCTCATGCCCGATCAAAACCCTAATTGGTCGATCCTCGATTGATCTGTGAGAAAATTTGATATCTAAGGATTGGAAGTTGATGATTTGATCAAGATAAATCAAATAAGATGAGAAAATCTCAAACCCTAATTGTTTAGCTCTTGAATCGGATGAAAATCGATGAAACCCTAATTTTGACTGTGAGTGTTATACCGATTAATCTTTGCGAGCGTAGTTATGCAATGATGCAAATGTAAGGTGGTATATTAGGTCAAAATTTGGGGTATGACAGAATATTTAAGTTTCTTTAACTGAAAGATGAAGATGAATATCTTCGTTTTGATAGGTGTAAAGAGACTTAAATATCGAAATCAAAAATTTGGACCTAAGATACCAAAAGATGCGGATGATGCAAAATGATTAAAACGTTTTACCCAAAGGATATCAAAGAAATGACATGATGGGGAAAATTTATGAGGATGACTCGATCATTTGAGAAAAGAGAATCCTATCTTGGGAAACAAGCAATATGTTTCTTTGGGACGAGAATGATTCACGAAAAATGTGAACATCTTTCGTTTTGGGAAACAAAAGATTACCTTCCGACTTTGTGACAATGTTTAAGGTAAGTGAAGATGATATTACCAATTATCGACCTGTGATAGTTTATGGTAATGAGTTTTGAAGATATTACCAATTATCGTGATAACTATAACAAGGTAAATCTTGAGAAATGAGTTGTTGCGTATTGACTTTGTGAATAACAGACGATGTTCTATCCGGAATGAATGGAAAGAAAAGTTAATCAAAACATTGTTCCCAACGAGGATAATCTCGGTGGCGAATGTGATAGAGAAAAAATGTATTTCTCTTGGGGACTTTGCCCGGAAAAAGGATGACATATCCTTTCTGTTTGGGAATACTCGTTGGGGAAAAAGAAAAAGTATCTTTTACGTTTGGAGATATTCTCTTGAAAGACTTGTACTCGTATGAGTAAGTATGATTTATACCGATGATTTGGAAGCAAACCTTTTGAGAGATGCAAAAATGCAATGAATGATGCTATTATGTATGAATGTCATGAATGTTATATGCATGCTAACAATACTTGACAAAGGCACTAAAGAGATATTTGGAAAAGGACCGTCACGATTCGAACAAATACTTGGTGAAAATTGCGGAATGGTGCGGATATTCACTAATGAAGAATTTGAGTTGCATGTTTTAAACTTTCCGAGAAAGGTATTTCATTGGCAACTGGTCGGGATTCTTTTGGATAAGAATACCGTCCTTTGATGATTTCGCTAAGGAGAAGCTAGCGATTCGTTATCCTTCGGAGATCAAAACACTCATGGAGAAACTGTTGAAGTTATTTCCGTGTTCATAGTTTCAAAGGAGAATTTTGCTTTTGTTTCAAATTTTGAAGTAAAAATTCATTTAAAACATTTTAGTTTCAAAAGTGATTTTCACAATAAAAGCGTTATTTTGCAAAAGAATAAAGTAGGAATTGCAAACAAAAGGCACAAGGCTCAAATTTATTGATAGAATGGTAATCACCAAATCGTGATTCCATGAATTTACAAAAGTTGGAAATGATAATTTATTGGGAAAAGGCTACATTGAAAGCAAATAACCGCTACTATCCATAACAACTTTGAATTCCAATGTGCTTGTTGCTTGAAGAGTGATTGAAGATCCGTTGATGGAAGATTCTTCATGTGGACAACATTCAAACTGCTTACTTTGTCATTTTGTATCCTTGTTTTTGCCTAGATCGCCTTTTCGGGTTTTCGATCTATCGGGATAATTTCATTTATTGTCTCTAATTTTTCTGGATCGCCTTTTCGGTTTTCAATCCACCAAGACGCCATTTTGCCTAAGCCGCCCTTTTCGGGTTTTCGACTTACATTTGTTCTTTTGTTTTTAGACAAAATATTTTTGATCGTCGGCATTCACGGATACGGAGTTCATCGCCGTCCATGGTTGTGAGAGTCATAGCACCGAGAAGCTTCTCTTGACGATGTATGGGCCTTCGTAATTAGGAGTCCATTTGCCCTAGAATCATTTGAAAAGATGTAATCTTTTTAAGCACGAGGTCGCCTTCTCGAATTCACGAGGTCGGACCTTTTGTCGAAAGATTTCTTCATTCTTCTTTGATAGAGTTGTCCGTGACACGAGGCGGTCAGCGCTTTTCTTCAATTAAGTTCAATTGGTCGATCGCTTTGACACCATTCGCCTCGGATAACTTAGTTTCCATGAGAACTCTCATTGACGGGATCTCAACTTCTACGGGAACCGCTTCCATGCCGTATACTAGAGAAAAAGGAGTTGCCCATGTTGAAGTGCGTACTGAGGTACGATACCCATGCAGAGCAAATGGCAGCATTTCGTGCCATTCTTTGTAAGTGATGACCATTTTCTGGACGATCTTTTTGATGTTCTTGTTGGCGCTTCAACTGCTTCATCTTTGGCCGGTAAGGAGGCGAGTTGTGATGCTCAATCTTGAATTCCTCACACAGTTCTTTCATCATTTTGTTGTTCAAGTTAGATCCATTGTCTGTAATGATCTTGCTCGGAACTCCATATCGGCAAATGAGGTTGTTCTTGATGAACCTCACAACCACTTGTCTTGTGGCGTTGGCGTGAATCTTGCTTGACCCATTTGGTGAAGTAATCAATAGCCACTAGAATGAAGCGATGTCCGTTGGACGCTTTGTTCAATCATTCCAATCATGTCAATGCCCCACATGGAGAACGGCCACGGAGAGGAGAGAACGTTGAGTAGAGTCGGAGGCACATGGATCTTATCTGCGTAGATCGGCACTTGTGACATCTTTTGGCGTGTTTGCGAAATCGATTCCATCGTTATCCAATAGTATCCGCTCTTAAGATCTTTCTAGACATTGCATGCCCATTTGAATGGGTTCGAAGGACCCTTCATGCACTTCATGGATGATCGTGTCGGCTCCTCGTCGGCCCGAGCGAGAACCATGTCGAGTTCCTTTTATATAACACATCTCTTCAAGAAGAAATTCCTAGAAAGCCTCCTCGAGTTTTCTTATCTTTGTCGATGCCCCAGTGGGTACTCTCGCGTTTGAAGGAAGCGTTTGATGTCGTGGAACCACGGCTTATCATCAAAGCCTTGCAAAGACATATGCGGTCTTTCAAGGCGTCGATCGACTGGGCATATCGTTCCAATCGTTGACTTTGAACATGGAAGATAGAGTAGCCAGGCGCGCCATTCGATTTTGATCTCGAGGATATGATGCGGCTACTTTGTTGAAGAAAGTCAACAATCGCCTCGCATAATCTCTGTAAGGAATTAGACCAAGATGATGAGTTTCATACTTGTCTTTAATTTGATTGATCACAAGGGCTGAATCTCCATATATATCAAGGATCTTGATCCTCAAGTCGATGGCTTCTTCGATACCCATGATGCATGCTTCATATTCTGCTATGTTGTTGGTGCAATCAAATAGCAATCTGGCGGAAAACGGGATATGAGAACCCTCGGGAGTAATGATGACTGCCCCAATTCCATTTCCAAAGACATTAACTGCTCCATCAAAGACTAAACCCCATCTGGATTCTGAATCTGGTCCTTCTTCAAGTAGCGGTTCGTCACAATCTTTCATCTTCAAGTACATAACATCCTCGTCTGGGAAATCAAACTTGAGAGATTGGTATTCGTTGAGTGGTTGATAAGCCAAGTGATCGGCGAGAATGCTTCCTTTAAGCGCTTCGGGCACAGTCTTGGATGTCATATTCAGATAATAGCATTTGCCATCGAGCGATTCTCCCGGTTAAGGCAGGCTTTTCAAAAATGTACTTGATTGGATCCATTTTAGAAATTAACCAAGTCGTGTGATTGATCATGTATTGGCGAAGACGTTTTGAAGCCCATACCAAAGCACAACATGTTTTCTCGAGCATGGAGTAACGAGTTTCACAGTCTGTGAACTTCTTACTCAGGTAGTAGATGGCATGCTCCTTCTTACCGGTTTCGTCTTGTTGTCCAAGTACACAGCCCATGGACTCTTCTAGTACGGTAAGGTATATGATCAATGGTCTTCCTTCCACTGGAGGGATCAGTATTGGTGGTTTTGACAGGTATTCCTTGATACTGTCGAATGCTTTTTGGCAATCGGCTGTCCACACAACCTTTTGATCTTTGCGTAGAAGTTTGAATATCGGCCCGCAGGTAGCAGTCATCTGAGAGATGAATCTGGAGATGTAGTTTAATCGTCCAAGAAATCCTCTTACTTGCTTTTCCGTACGTGGCGTAGGCATTTCCTGAATAGCCTTGACTTTGTCAGGGTCAACTTTAATTCCTCTTCGACTGACAATGAAACCTAGGAGTTTTCCGATCTTACCCCAAAGGTGCATTTGTTAGGATTCATGGATGAAACTTCCTTAGTCGTTGAAACAACTTTAAGAGATAGTCTATATGTTCCTCTTCAGTGTCGGACTTTTCTATCATGTCGTCCATGTAGACCTCAATCTCTTTGTGCATCATATCATGAAAGAGAGTAGTCATTGCCCTCGGTAAGTTGCATTCTTTAATCCAAATGGCATTACCTTGTAGCAAAAAGTGCCCCATGGCGTGATGAAGATGTCTTCTCCATGTCTTCGGAGCCATTCGATCGATTATAACCGGAGAAACCGTCCATGAAGGAAAAGGCGTTGAATTTGGCGATACTATCCACTAGCATGTCGATATGCGAAGTGGAAATCATCTTTGGACTAGCTTTGTTCGGATCCTAGTCAACACACATTCGACCTTTCCATCTTTCTTGGATACGGTACTATGTTGGCTAGCCATTGAGGATACTCGAGTGACAAGGAAACCCGATGTTTTTGAACTTCCTTTTAATTTTCTCACCATTTCAGTGAACTCTCCTCGATTTTGTTAGCGGGGGACATTACGGTCTTAACAAAGTGATGCTCCATCTTTGGTATCCAAACCGGCATGTCTGGCAGGACCAAGCAAACACATCAACGTATTCTTTGAGAAGACTTATCGGTTTTCCTTTGACACTGCTGTTGAGTGAAGCTCCATATTGACCTCTTGTATCTTCCTCGGAACCCAAGTTAATTGCTTCTAGAGGTTCTTTGTGAGGTGAATGATCCTTTCCTCGTGCTTTAGCATCTAGAAATTTCATCAGGATCTCTTCTTCAACTTCTTCTTGACGAGAATTTCAAAGTTGAGAAAGAGCGTGAGTTCTTGCTTTCAATGGATTTGTCCATTTGTTTAATCTGCATTTTGATTTATGTTTGATTAAAAAAGTTTTTATCATCATTTTTTTTGAAAGTTAATGTGAAAGTGTCATGATTAATTTTTTCATTATGATTTTTTTGAAGATTTTTTTTATTATGTTTTTAGGATTATCATTTTAGGAAAGGGTAAAATGAAAATAAACACAGAGTGTGGAAACAAAACAACGCATTTTATTTATGTTTCACAATATGAGCAGGGCCTAAAATACAAACTCATTTGTCTTGGGCAAGACAAAGAGAAATTATTTAAAAGCTAAACCCTATAAAACATCTCTTCGCTTTGGGCGAGCGAGTTCAAAACAAAAGCAAAGATAAACTACTTAGAGCTATGAACATTAGTCCTAACATCAAGTTTCCAATAGTGACGAACTCCTTGGAAGTCGAGGTACTCGGGTAATTTTCCGCTTGGTTTAATCCTCGAGTAAAATTTGATTCTTTGGTGGCGAGCTTTGAAGACTACGGACGATGGCCCTTGCCTTTTGTCGCTAAAGCGATCTTCTTGATTAACGATCGGGAAGTATGAGAGATAGCCTTTGTACTTCTGTTGATCTTTGTGTTGAATCTGGGATGTTCCTTCCGGTCTTGAAGTGAAGAGACTCGTTGTCGACACTTTCCGCATCGTATCGAATCATACTCTTGATCTTCATGATCATGTTGATGTAGTGGTAACCAGGATCGGCTTGGTGAAATCCACGACGTGTTGAAGCAGATATCTTCATTTGGGACCTCGATCATTGATTAGTTTGAGAAGGCGAGTATTCCTCTTTGATTGACTAGGGTAGTCAAAGTCATCACCCCATCCCGTGGGTTGGATATCTTCGATCCGGATTTTTGAGCTTTACGCGAGTATTTCACCATGTAGTCGTATTTGCCACTTGGTTCTCCCAAGGTATCCCAAATTTCGCGGGGATGGTGGATTTTCATGTTCTTTGCAAGGACATGTTTTTGAATTGATCGGTTGGTGCATATGATTCTTCCCGAGACACATACTGTGGCTATTCAAATAAGTGCTCCACTCTTGATTCGGATGGATCATCTTCATCCTCTTCAATGGTTACAACATTAACCTCTTGCGAAGGGTTTAAGAAACCTCCACTATGAAATACTTCCTTGATCGGGAAAGTGTTTCATCTTTCTTTTCTTTGGAGGATACGGGTGTGAACCCGAGTCCTTCGTTTCATTCTTGACGGGTTTGATAACTTGTCCCCATCCTCGACTATTGCCATCTTTCACCATTTGTGCGCTTCTTTATACGAAGAGAGAGATGATGATCTTTTTAGTAGATTCATCTTCTAACGGATTTTACGGGAGATGCGGCTTCAATGTCATTAGCGTGATGAAGGAGAACGGATAGATGACTTACAAGTAAAGCTTGTTCACCGATGGTCACCAACTTTCCATTTCTTGTGAATTTTAATTTCGATGGAGAGTAGTTATTGCCGCATCGTGGATCCAAGGTCTTCCTAGCAAGCAACTATCGCTGATGCGTCCATGACTTGGAATGTAATTTTGAAAGTGTGAGGCCAATTGTCATTGGGAGATCAACTTCCCATAACCGACTTTCTTGATCCATCGAAAGCTCTTACTATGATGTCGTTGAACTTCATTGGCGTTCCTTTGTAAGCTAAGCGAGCGGCGTCGTTTTGGCATTACGTTTAAAGACGAACTGTATCCACCAATACATTGGATAGGGAATCGTGGCAAATCATCGAGATGTGCAAGGCCAAGTTGTGATCTTTCCTTCTTAGGAAGTTCTTCGTCACTAAAACTCGATTATTGCGGTGTTATGTTGGAGCGATCCTCCAATTTGCAGTAGTCACATCGTGATCCACATATGCAGGTCTAGTACTCTCATCAAAGCTTCTCGGTGAGCTTGAGTTAAGGAGTAAAGATATTGAAATTTTTGAAGGAGTTTGCATCAATTGGTCTACGACTCGATATTCGCTCTTCTTGATTAGTTTGATATCTCGTCAAAGTCGAGTTGATGTTGGTTCCATCAAGAACCAATGTTTGTACTGGTTAACAATGGGAATCATTGCGAGATTCTCGAAAGATATGTTAACGGGTTTTTAACAACGAGGTGCAGCGATCTTGGTGCTAATGGGCGTGTACTCGTCCACTTGGCGTTACTCGTCCGATTTACATTATATTGACATTAGCGGAAGTGTAGGCATGGGTTTCTCCTTCCCATCCTCTATCAAGGTTGCATTGTCTTGGTAAGGAATTGCTCTGGTAGAATGCGGGCAGGACCGGTGGGCAAATCACCAAAGGAGATGTTGGAATGTTGGAACCATGCGATCTCCACATGCTCGGGTATGTTGAAACAAGGGATCACAACGTTTACTTCGGGATTTTTCGAGTTGATATCTGAGACTAAAAGCTCATGCGGAAAATGCCCTATTGTATTTATGTCATGGTCATCTCTATTTCTGTAAATTTGTAGGTCACCAATGTCTAACAAAT
Source organism: Vicia sativa (assembly GCA_021764765.1). Taxonomy (NCBI): domain Eukaryota; kingdom Viridiplantae; phylum Streptophyta; class Magnoliopsida; order Fabales; family Fabaceae; genus Vicia; species Vicia sativa. Next base: position 104,537,189 of record CM038797.1, on the reverse strand, counting down.
GTTGAATATCTGCTCTTATGGTGGGACATCCATGGATATTCTTGGAGCAGATATAGTAAGTCATAATTGTGCTTAGTGAAGGTACTCATTTCTTGTATGCTTCATGGAGATGCACCAAGTTTCCTTTGACTAAGTTTACATCGTGACAAGGTACTGCATGTTCCTTAGCATTAGATTCACCGAGTGTCCATTATGGTAGGAAGTGGATTGGCTTGCACATTCGGACTTGTGTTTACGAAGGAAAGAAGATTAGCCTTCACTAATCTACGTATTACGCCTTGAATGCTATGCAATGCTCAAGGTCATGGCTGGTGCCCTTGGTGAAAAGGGCAAGATCGTCGACTTTGTACCACCATGGTAGTTTTCGGGATGGAGGTGGTAACCTTATGCATATTAGATTCCTTTCTATAGCGCAGGTAAAGTTACGTATGCGTCATGGGAATTGGGTCGAGGAGTGACCCGGGCGTCACGGTTTTGGTTGTGGCTGCAGCACATTGGCGAGGTTGTTGAGTTTGTTGATTTTGTTGAAATTGCGGAGCAATTCCTGGAGTTGTGTTGACAGAGGGTGCTATGGCAGCTACCTGTCGTTGTTGGATGACATTCTTACGTGGTTTCCCTCGGGATACCATTCCTACGTCATGTTCTTTTTTCCTTGGGAAACTAGTTCCAACTTTCTTGGTATTACTAGAAGATCCTACTTCCTTGGTTAGACGTCCTGTCCGAACCCCTTCTTCTAGTCGCATTCCCATGCTTACCATTTCGTTGAAGTCTCCGGGAGCGCTAGCGATCATTCGCTCATAGTAGAATGAGTTTAGAGTATTCAAGAATACCTTAGTCATCTCTTTCTCTTCCAAGGGCGGGTTGACTTGGGCAAATTTCCCTCCATCGTTCGCGTATTCCTTGAATGTCTCTCTTTCCTTTTGAGACATGGAGCGAAGTTGATCCCTCGAGAGCCATATCAAGTTGAATTTGTATTCTTTGGATAAAGGCTTTGCCTAGGTCATTGAATGTTTGGATACTGTCTTGTCTAAACCCATGTACCACTTTAGTGCGGCCGGTGAGGCGTCACGGAAGTAATGGATCGTGATGATCCTCATTGTGCGTAGACATTTTCTTGGCATACATCGTGAGATGACTTTGCGGATAGGAGTTTCCTTTGTACTTTTCAAAGTCAGGGACTTTGAATTTTGCAGTATTTTATGCGAGGAACTAAGCACGGATCACAGGCGTTTTTCCAAACAATTCTTTCCCTCGAATCGTTTTATCTCAGTCGCATTTTGAGGAGTTGTTCTGGAGATTCTCCATTGAACCACGGCGTTCATGTTATTTCTGGAGTGTGATGAACTTCTTCGTGTGGTAGTGTGCTATGGGCGAGTTCAACATGATCGGTTGAGAAGACATTGTTACTTGTGGAAAAGTTATTCCACGTGAAGCGAGTTTTCTTTGCAAAGTAGGTATGTCAAGCGAGATTGTTTGAGAAGTCGGTTGGCGAACTCGATGAAGTTGAAAGGCATTCCCATGGATAGCCTACGGCATCTTTGAAAGGTGAACTCTTGGCTGCGACAGTTGAAGCTGGAGTAGTAGTATCCTCTGAAGTTCTTTGTTTGGTTTTGCCGATCTTTGCTTGTTGACTTTCTTGTTGTGGCGTGTTGACCAAAGATGTGAGTCTCTCCACTTCTTCTTGTAGTGTAGTCACCGTACTACGGAGTTCAACGTTTTCTTGCTCAAAATTCTCCATTACTTTTCTTCTTTTGATCCGGTATCGTGCGTTCGAGGTTGGTGCGGACGCGTCGAAACTCTAAGGCGCGACGACTTGACAATTTTCTATCTGGGAAAATGACGGTTCAAAGCGTGAATGATTAGACTCTAGATGATAGACTTAAATGCAAAGTATGATGCATGAATATGATTGTAAAGAAAAGAAATTTCCAAAGAATTTACACTAAGCGAGATATTTCGCAAATATTTGGATGGAAAACACAAATTTTATTGATTAATGAAGGAAGATTACAACAATTTGTTTTTTTTTGGAGCATTGCTCACACAAATGATAAAATAAATGATAAAATTACAAACTAAATTAAACTAATTAAACGTCTTCGTCGGATGGCGATCCAAACTTGATGCGACGACTTGAGTTTCTTTCCATAGTGAGCTTTTAGTTTGGCTTTCTCGGCTTTTAGCTTGCTAATGACTCTCTTCCACTCGTTGGGAGCGGGCTTCTGTTTGTCATTTCCTCGAGCTTTCTTTTCCTTTCCTTGGCGTATTTACGGATGGCGTTATCCTACAGCGAATCTTCTCATCTTTCTCCATGAGCCATTCATCACGGAAGTAGGCGTCTTTTCATGATCTTTGACTTGCTTCTTGAGTTTCTCATTCTCAAAGTTAGTCTTACGAATTTGCTTTCAAAGCTTCTTTCTCAAACCTTATCTTGGTCAAGGCTTCTTGGTATTCTCCACGACTTTGTGGAAAATTTGTCGATTTGGGCGGTGAGAACATGGGATCCTCATAAGCGTAAGGCATTGAAATTCCTTCGCTCTTTTCTTTATCCAAAAGTGTAGGTTTCCATGGCTACACAATTCTTTGCCTTACCTTTTCCTTTCTTTCGGATGTGATGCCAAGCTTTGATCATCCTAGCCTTGATCCTTGGGAATCCTCTCCTTCATGATAGAAGTAGCTTTCTCTTGTAAAAGGAGGTTTACGAATTCGTGTATCCGGTGACGTTTTGCTAGGAATGGGTTGTAGTTGATTCCCCTTTCGTACCAATGAGAGGTGCGTTGGCAAATTCTCCATAGCTCTTAATGATTTCCATCTCATTGTTTGCCAAGGTATACCAATGGATATAAATCGTTTGTAAGAGACATGAGTCTTACGGACCAATGCCACTCGTCCTTGTTTTCGCGGAAGATAGGAGATTTAGGCGGTGTGAGACAATCCATTTGAAAAGCAGTACCAACACACGATAGTTCCGTCTCCTTGGCGATTCCTATGATGAATAGAGGCGTCGTGTCACCAAGCGAGTGGGAGCAGGTTTCCAATCGGAAAGATCCTTATGGCGTTGATATCAGCGAAATTTGGGACGTTGAAACAACACCAATCCATAGAGGAGTAAAGGTAAAATAGCTTCAAGGCTACCATACTACGGCAGAGAACTTGAGCCTTCTCCATTAGGAACTTTGAAGTTAGTCCTAAGAGTTTTCCTCTGGTAGTTAGGTTTTGTCTATCTCGATTTCTTTAAATGAGTCATTCTTGCAATGACTTGTGACTTAGGAATGGCTTCCAAACCATTGAAAGGCACTTTGTAAATCTTGAGATTCCTAGGATATCGCATACTCTTCCAAAGTAGGCATCAGCGATAATCGGGAAAGTGAAGCGATAGGCGGATCGTAGAATTGAATGAAGGTTTGAGAAGTCCTTCATCGGCGTTAGCGTTCGAAGAGTTAAAAGAGTTCCATAGCGTTTTACGAAATCAGGGATCTTCACCAAGGATGCTAATTCTTTCAACTTTCCTCGTCGGGAATCCTAAAGCTGTATCTTTTGGTGAATCTTCCTCGGCGTCCATCACTCTAACCTAAAATATTTTACAAAGAAAAAATCTCTAAATTCTTTGGAAATGGGAAGAAAATGAAAAAAATTTGTTTTTGAATGAATGAATGCATGAATCAGAACATGTTTAGTAGTTATACACATCAATTGCGTTGAAGTCACGAGCATGAAGCCAACGATAAGAATCAACGGGGTTAAGTTCTAAGGGCTTATTCATACGTGAATCGGGTTCTATTGATATCTGAGCTCAACACTCCCCAAAACATTATTGGATTTGTTGAATACTCGATGGTCCAATAATATTTTCAAGAAAACTACTTTGATCGTAGTATCGCATGACAATTATTCTAGGCTTACACGAATAATCTACACTTTCACATCCTAATGGCCGGATGGTTTATGTGTTCTGATCCACTCGACTTCTTAAGTTCCTCAAAATACTTTTTCTTATTCTTGATATATTCTTAAATGTTTCTTAAATTGGGTGAAATATGAAACCATTGGTGCTTTCTTGAGGCGGGAGTAGCGTTTTCTTTTCTTGAAAAATCAAAATTTTGTACTCCCAATCGCCATTTTCTGTTCGCGTTAAAGGTGGCCGAGGATCTGACGTGAGTTCGGATCTTACAGTGCATAGCGATTTAAATCTTTTGATTTGTTTATAAAGATGCATGAGCATCGAAGCTTTATTATTTTCAACACAAGAAAGATGATTTAATGATTATGAAAAGGGAAAAGGTGAAATACCCTCAATTGATATTGGTATGCGTAACGACTAGCGCAAACTAGACATAACGCATTGGGGAGATTCGAGTAAGGGGATTGTTATATAAAGGGAATAGATGGAGCACCCTAAATATATGTAGTTATCTGACTTTATATATGAATCGTTTGATATATTTGTGTGTTTTAATTGCTATTTCTATGATTGGGAAAGTTTCTCCTTTGGGATTTTAAGAAGTATATTATGTGAGATTCTAGTGTTTATTATTATTGTGCTCACAAAGATCATGGATCTTACGCATACATATCCTAGTGGAATCGAGCATTTGTAGCTCGGATCTACAAGGTTCTATGGTTTGTTTGGTGCGGGAGATAGAAATTTGCTCGGCAAGGATGAGACCTTGTGCCTCGTATTCTCAAAGGATGTTGAGAAAGTCGAGCAATCGTAGTTCCACTTATGCTAGTGGAAAGCAGCGGGATGTTAGTAAGAGACAGACAAATGTCATCTTAATGAAAAATGTATCTAATCTATTTCATCACATACATTTTTGAAAAGTTTGAATGATTAAAATCTTTCGTCGTAAGTATTAGGTGCTTTGCTTGAGTGTACAAGCGTTACCACTTACATGTTTAAGAAAGATGTTTTGAAAAAAATGATTGAATCTTTTAGCGTAAGTATTGGGTGTTTTGCTTGAGTGTACAAGCGTTACCACTTACAATTAAGAGATGTTTTTGTTTGAAAACAGTTTTGAAATGTTTTTGACTGTATGTGATGTAATGGATGAGATACTTCTTCCATAGAGATGATAGATGTCTAAAGAGGAAGCTATAGGGTATGGCTGGTTTTGGCTTGAAAGGGATTTCACCGAGAAATCATCCTTTTCTGAATAAGAGCAATTTCACCGGGAAATTTTACTCTGGGGAATTTGAAAGTGATTTCAGGAAACCATCCTTTCGGGGTTCTATCTTAGCGGGTGATTCTTTGTATTGGAAGCCCAATAGGAGGCTGTTAAGAGATTTCTGTCTCTTTCATTGTATGATGCCCAAGGGCTAAACTCAATGAGGAGTTCTTTTGAGCGAAACCCGAGGAGGTGACTCAGCGAAGTCTTGTCTTATATGAAGCCTAGCGGAGGCTAACTACGTGGGAGAGTTTCTTTGTACAAAGCCAAGAAGGCTAAACTCATTGGAGATAAAAATATCTTGTATGAAGCCCAAGGAGGTGACCCATCTTTGAGGATGGATTGTCTTGTATGAAGCCAAGGCTAAACTCAATGAGGATGAGTTATCTTGTATGAAGCCCAGCGGAGGCTATCTTGTGGGAACCTATTGATTAGTCTAATTGTTATGTTATAACTAGGCAGTTGTATAAACAAGTTGTAATGATTGGCCGAATTTGTAGGATTTTGTATCCAAATGTGCGGATAGCAAGAGTCGCCACCGACTTTTATTTTATCAATTAAGGGAAGGTAAAAGTGAAAAAGACCTTCGTTAGATTAAGTTCGGAGAATGGTTATGAAAAGGAAGGTATTAGCACCCTTTCCATCCATGATTTATTCTCGGGCTCTTAGTTGCTCTAGATCACTTTTAAAATTGCTTTATGTGTGTTTGACAAAATGTTTTGAAAAGGCATTTCGCTTTGACTTTGTAATGACTCATGTAGGAGTGTATACAAAGTGTTCGGAAATGTTTACATTGTTTTGAAAAAATTTGAACTTTGACAAAAAGTGAGGTGTGAAAAGCATTTGATAGAGCAAGCAACTAAAGTCTTATTACCCACTCGAAATTGGTCGTTTTGTTGTACTTCTACATTCCTTTAGAATAGCGCTAGCCGTACCATTAGTTAGTAGGTAGCTCCATTCGTTGGATGTAAGCGGGACATTCGAAGGGACATCGGATGGTCATCGAAGGCAACTTGTAGGAAGTATCCTAGCACATTCGAAGGGACTATCATCATTTTCGTGGCGACAATCGAGGTCAAGATCATGTATTCGGAGGCGACATCGTGGGTCTTATGATCTTTGTATCGAAGGGACTATGATGATTTGTTTGGAAGGCAACGGTGCTAGAATACCTCTACGTTCGAGGGACATGACCATTTGAATTCGTAAAGGCAACGAGAGAGAATTACCCTAAGGGGTGCGTGTGTGAGAAAATGTGTTGATTTCAGATATTTTATCTTGAAGTGTTAGTGGGCTATGTTCAATTTTAGTCTTGCCATACACGCCTAATTACTAGCAATTGATAAGGGTGCGGAAAGTAAAAATGCGGAATGTAAAGGCGGAAATGTAAATGTCCTACGCTATTACAAGGCTTTGGGGCAGATACATAATTTAAAATGCGGAAAATAAAGTCCTAAATTAAACTATTACATCCCATGAGCAATTACATTATTGGAAAAATAGAATGATAAAATGATAAAGAAAATTATGCGAATCGGATCAACCTGTACAAAAAGAAGAAATCGGAAAATGCAATATGAATCGAACAAGAGAAAAAATGTTAGAAAAATGCAAATTTTAATATGAGAAAATTATTATATGCTGGAAATAAGATAAATATACTAAAATATTTTTTGGGATTTTTTAGATGCATTTTAGTAATTAAAAACTAATTTACAATGATTTAAATGCTAAAATAAAAATAAAATAAATATGCATGCAAAAATTATATTTTTTAATTTATTAAATTAAATAAAGATTTTCAGAATGTAAATGCAAAAAGAATAAGATATTTTGGTAATTTTTTAATGCAGAAATAAAATGTGGAAATTAATTAAAATAGGATGCAAATATTGAAATAAATTGGAAAATAGAAAAATATGAAGAAAATGTCAGTTTGTATAAATAATGGTCCCATGGTTGGGGACACGATGCTCAAACTTTGAAAATAACGACCAAGCGGTGGCATGTCTTCTTGTTTGAAGGAAGTGAGTGGAATACAGCGTTGCTTCTCCATTGCCTCCTCCTTGGCCTGAGACTTCGTCTTCTTGATTTGAATTTTCAAAAGATAGCGTCGGCTTTGGCTCGACGCTATAGGCCTTGGCAAAATGGAAAACGCAGCATACATAATATAAATGAGTTCTAAAGACATGGTTTAATTCGGGCATCATTCGAACATGATGGGCATGGTCTCGTGGTCAAATTTTATGTATTGTGAAACGAACTCGGGAACCTAACCATGGCACCTTGAGTTTCCGACCATGAAAATGCAATTAAAGTGCCGAGCTTGCAATCTTCCTACTAATCACAAAACAAACACAAAACATGTTAAATATGCATGAAAATCGAATACGATTTTGGATTTTCAAGAACAAAGCGATTTGAATTTCACGATTACGGATGGTTTTGGCAAAGTAAAGGTCGGATCGACTCGAGGTATCAAGGAATGTGTAGACACCTCAAAATCGATTGAAAGCAATTTGAAGTATGATCTCGATAGCTTGCGGTCCGATTTTTTACTTTGGGAATAGGGTTTGAGCAATTTTTCGTCCCTTTGCAATTGGTATGCATCAAGTATATATCTTGGATGGATTTGGGATTGATTTGGGAAAGAATTGATCAATATTCAATGAAATCAATTTTGATTTTGTCAAAATCAAATTTTCAAAATTTGATTAATTCTCAATCCAATCTTGCCAAATTTGATCTAATTTAGAAATTGCTGGCATTTATGGGTTAATTGGATCACAAGGAAAGAATAAAAATCAATCTTTCAATTAATTTGGATTTTATACTTTATTTTTCAAATTAATTTGTATTTAAATGAATAAATTCCAAATTAAATAGGAAAATAAAATAGAAAATCATGGCATTGGGCTTGGACATTCCTAATTGCATGAGGAATAAGTTAGGATGAAGAAAAAGTAGGCCCATTTGCAAAAGATTTGATTTTTTGAAGTATCTCTCTTTGTGCATTCTTTCAAAATTGCCCAACTTGTGAATGGTGTATCTTGCTCAATTTTCCACATTTTTGAGGGTTCTTGGACTTTTTGGAAAGCTCTAAGAGTCCTCTAAACAATGTCTTTGGTCTCATATCAATTGGAGTTACCATGCTCAATATATCTTCAAAACAAAAAGTTGACTTTTTGTTGACTTTGAAAATGACCTGTAATGTTTTGAGCTATACCTCTCAAATGAAGCATTTTTTGGACATTCTTGTGAGACATGAAGTTGTAGAGAATTGAATTTCCTTCAAAATGAGCTTTGGTGGGAAAATTTACGAGAAAGTATGAAAGTTATGATCGGTCAAAGTTGATTGACTTTTCACCTAGAAACCCTAATTTAGAAAGTTTGACTTTTGAGCAAATCTTGAGTTTTCTTGATGAATCATGATCAACCCTTGATCAAATGATGAATGTAACTTCAAAATGAGGATGTTGACAAAAATTATGAAGTTTGTTGTATGTTGACCACGTTGACTTTTTGTCCAATACACAGATTTTCGACCATCGAGCAATTGCACGAGGAAACTTGACTTGTGAGGCTTGAAACTTGACATGGAGAATCTTTGAAGCATATGAGGAGGCATGAAGACCATTGGAGATGTTGGGAATCCATCTTGACTTGAGAGATACCAAACCTAGTTTGGGTTGATTGTCTAGGAGAGAGTTTGTTTGATCGACTCTTGAGGAATCCTTGAGTAGGGTGTATGAAATCTCTTGAATAGATGGAGGGCAAATTTTGGGGTATGTGACTTCCCTGTTCAATCTTCTTGTCGGGAGGTTAGATTGACATGCTTGTCTTCGTGACACAGGTAGGAGATGATTGAACACTCAATCACCTAAAATTTGCACTCATGGTTGGTGATGATGTGGGAATGGGCTACGGATGCCATTTGGAGAAGGCGGGTAATGAGTCGTCGTTAGACTCGAGATTGATGGGAGGGCGAGGATGGGCTTAAGATGCCATCTGGAAAGGTCGATCTTTGGGGAGTGAGCCGTCGCCGGGCTCGGGATTATTGATAGGAGGAGTCTTTGGAAAGTGGCCGTCGCTAGGCTCAGTAGATGTTTGGAGATGGGCTTAAGATGCCATCCGAGGGGAGTCGTCGTTAGACTTCGTGTTCACTTTGAATGAAGTTATTAGTGCGTATTGATTTTAACCATATATGCGGCGATGCGAAAGTGAAGAAATGTTGACAAGTAGTCGGAGATGGGCTTAAGATGCCATCCAAGGCAAGGTAAATGCAGCTAGACTCTGTAGTTCTTGTTGATAATAAGGAATCGAGAATAAATCTTAGTCTGATTACTCAGGGAGATTGTAGTTGGCAAGAATGTGGGCGACTTCCTGTTGTGCATCGGTGTTGATCCATTGCACATTATCGGAGGATAACCAGGCGGTCTTTCGAGATAGTTTTCCGTCGATTCGGGCTTAATCTTGGACTGTTTGCGTTAGAAATGACTTTCACACCTTTGGAGAAAACAAGAAACTTTGATAGAATATTGTTAGTCTTATGCAAGGAATGATGCATGATGTATATGAATGACATATGCAGATTATGACTTTATGAGTAATGTATGAATGATAAATGTTGTGATATTTCAAAACATATCCATCTTGAAGAAGATCGGATATTACATTTGAAGATTTCGACTTAGCTTGAGGGATTTGTGTAGGTGAGAACCAGCTTTTGAAGGAGAAGAAAGAAATCTGGATTCCTCCGATGCACTATCGACCAAGTCTTGGGCCTAGATATTGTTGAGGAGGTAGAGGCGAAACTTCGTTGTTGGAGATCTCATATATAAACCTATTTGAAGAGAATGCGGGAGGCGATCCGTTGGGGACCTTGTATGTAGATCCTGTGAGGAAATTTAGGAGGCGCTCTCTGAGGGATTCAAGTGTAGATCTCATTGGAGAATATGATGGTTGTTGAGAGCCGGGTTAGAAGAGTGCGGGCCGTTGTAATCTCTGGTGGGGATGAGGATGTAGTTTCCTCCGGTGCATTATCGACCAAGTTTAGTCTGGATCAGTTCTTTGGGGAAAAGGAATAGTGAGAGATACCAGAGGGATAAACACCTTATTTGGGGTGAAGTGTTCTTGAGGCGATGTATACTCCGGTTGGGAAGGTGTGTTGTGGTGACACCTTTGTGGGGATCATGCTCTGTGGGGACTATTTGGTGACTTTAAATCGTCATCTCAATTCTGGAACTGTAGTAAGTACTTTTGCATGTTCACTTTTAGTATGTTTGTGATTAGATTCTTATTGTCAAATGCATATAATCATTCAAGGCAAGCGTTGGACTTATTGCAAGCGACAATAGTGAAAATTGTAAAGAGAAAGAACTTCGCATTTATTTGCAATGTGGCGTATGGCCAAGTAGTTTGTACACAAGAAAGGTAAAAGCTATCGAAACAATCTCGTTAAGTTCAACTATGCTAGTACTCATATATTTCAACTATCTCATCTCCTTCTTTGTCGTTAGAAAGTGAGTGAATTGATCTTCGCCATTTGAACCTTGAATCTTGATAGTAGTGCGAAGTAGGTGATGGAAGAGACATAGTCGTGCGCTTAAATCCTAACTTTTGCCTAGACCGCCCTTCGGGTTTCGGTCTGGGATACCCTTTTTGCCCAAGCCGCCTTTTCGGGTTTTCGACTTGCGGGTGTACATGTTTTGCATATATCCTTAATTTTTGCCGAACCTTTTTGGTTCGCGGGATCTCCTATTTTTGCCTAGGTTAAATCGACCTAGCGGGTCTCTTTATCGTAGTATTTTTTGACTATATCTGCGTTCACGGGGTGTGGGAAGTCTTCACCATCCATGGTGCTAAGTATCATAGCTCAGGGAAAATCATCTTGACTACAAATGGTCCCTCGTATGTGGGAGTCCATTTGCCCACAGGATCACCTTGTGGAAGAATGATGCGCTTGACTACTAGATCACCGACTTGGTAGACTCGGTGCTTGACCTTCTTGTTAAATGCTTTGATCATTCGTTTCGATAAATCATCCATGGCGGATGGGCCAGTCGTTTCTCATCAATCAAGTTGATCGGTCAAGCCGTGTCGAACGATCATCTTCACCTAATTACGCCTCTGGAGGACTACGGTTGAGGTATACGAACCTCGATGGGTAAGGCGGCTTCCATACCGTATACAAGAGAAGGGGTTGCCCTGTTGATGTTCGTCTTTGTAGTCGATAACCATGAAGAGCAAATGGTAACATCTCATGCCAATCCTTGTAAGTCCTTGTCATCTTACGTATGATCTTCTTAATGTTCTTGTTGGCGGCTTCCCTGCGCCATTCATCTTAGGCGTAAGGAGATGGTTGTGATGCTTGATCTTGAACTTCGTGCGAGTTCGGTGATCATTTTGTTGTTGAGATTGGAGCCGTTATACGTGATAATCCTTTCGAGTGCCATCTGACAAATAAGATTATGTTTGATGAATCGAGCCTGACATTCTTGGTAACAGATGCATACGAGTACATACACCCTTGGTAAAGTAATCGATTGCCACAAGGATGAAGCGATGTCCGTTGGAAGCATTGGGCTTGATTTCTCAATCATGTCAATGCCCACATTGCAAAAGGCCAAGGAGAAGTTAAAGCATTGAGTCTTGGAGGTACATGTACTTTCGGCATAAATCGGCACTTGTGACAAGATCGAGCATAACGGTGACAATCGGCTTCCATGGTGGACCAATAGTAACTTGTTCTCAAAATCTTCTTAGCCATCGTATGTCCTTTGGAGTGGGTACCAAATGCCCGTGTAACTCTTCCATGATACGTCTTGTTTTTCGGTCTACTGCAGTAGAGCACAAGTCGTGGTTGCGTTTGTATAAGATCCGTTCTTTGAGGAAGAATTTGGAAGCAAATCTTCTCATGAACTTCTTATCATTGTGGATGCCCTGCGGATATTCACGAGTCTCAAGATACCTCTTCCGTCATAGTACCAAGGTTTCTCTTACGCGTCGAGCTCAAAACAATATCTTTGGTTAGTCGAACCTCTCGATGATGATCACGGGAGCCTCGTTGTCCCATCGACCTTGAACATAGATGACATAGTAGCCAATCGTGCATAGTGATTCTCTTCTCGTGGAATGTGATTGAAAGTGATCTCTTGAGTAGGGGATCAAACTCGAACATGCTCTCGTCTGGAATGAGATTCGGATGCTTCGTATCCCATTAAGCCCTTTATCGTTGATCACTAAAGTGAGTCTCCATACACTTGTAAGAACTTGATTCTTAAGTCAATAGCGACTTTGATACCCATGATGCAACCGTACTCGGCCATGTTGTTAGTGCAAGCTGAAACATAATCTGGCGGTGAAAGGGTATGTCACTTTGTGGGGATGTAATGATGGCGCCAATGCCATTGCCAAGTGCGTTTGAGGCTCCATCAAGACCATAGTCCATCGGGATCCTTGTTCGGGTCCTTCGTGCGGGCACAGTTCTTGTGATCTGTAACTAGCAAAACATCTTCATCGGAAATTGAGCGCATAGGCGATAGTCATCTACGATGAGCCAAATGATCGGCTACTACACTTCCTTTGATCGCTTTAGAAGTGTCTTTGGATGTCATATTCGGTCAAGATCATTTGCCATCTCGCTATTCTTCAGGAGCTGGTTTCTCAAATATGTATTTTATCGGATCCATCTTGGAAATCAACAAGGTAGTGTGAGTCAACATATCTTGTCTTAGTCGTGACAAGCGAGCATTGCAAGTTTTCTCATTGTGAGTATCTTGTTTCCGGTCGGTAAACTTTTGCTAAGGTAGTATATTGCATGCTCTTCGACCAGACTCGTCATGTTGCCCGACACACCCCATTGAGTTCTCTAACAACATCAGTACATGATAAGAGTCTTCCTTCGGCATCGGGATAGGAGGATTACGGGTACTCCTTGATTTTGTCAAAGGCGATATGGAAATCGTCGTTCCATTCCACTACTTGATCTTTCTTTAGTAACTTGAAGATTGGCTCACAAGTAGCAGTTAAGTGTGCAATGAATCTGGCAATGTAGTTCAATCGTGAAACTTCGACTTCCTTCTCATGCGGGTGGTGTAATCTCTTGAATGGCTCTAACCTTGGCGGGGTCAACTTCAATACCTTTACTACTGACAACAAACCGTAGGAGTTTTCCGGATCTGACTCCAAAGGTGCACTTGTTGGGATTAAGTCTCGATCATGCTTCTTCAACCTATCAAGCAGTTTACGCAAATGATCAAGATGTTCTTCTTGATGCGTGATCGAGCTATCATGTCGTCGGCGTAGACCTCTATCTCGTGATGAATCATGTCATGAAATAATGTCACCATATACTGCGATAAGTGGCACCAGCGTTCTTTAGTCCGAGCATAACCTTGTAGCGAAAGTGCCATGTAACAAAGTAGTCTTCTCCATGTCTTGAGAGCCATTTTAATCGATTATGTAGGAGAAACCATCCATGAAGGAAAACCTTATCTTTGCGATATTGTCAACGAACATCAATATGAGGAAGTGGAAATCGTCTTTCGGACTCGCTTTGTTCGGATCTACGTAATCCACACATTCGTACCTTGCCATCCTTCTTGGGTACACATTTACCTTTGGGGATAAGAGGTGGCTAAGAAACCGCGTTGAGCGCTTCATAACCCGGCTTTGATCTTCTCGACATCTCGGGGCGCATCGACGAACATACATTTCCTTTGGGAGAAAACCTTCTTTGTCGGTAAGCGGTGTACCACAATATCAATGTCTAAACCGGCATGTCTTGTATGACCAAGCAAAAACCTCGACATAGTCTCGTAGCATTTGAATCAATCTTTCTTTAACTTGTTCTCAGACCGCTCCTATCTTGATCTCTTTCTTGTCTTCGTCGGTACCCAATTCACAACCTCAACTTGCTCTTGTGTGGGTATAACTCGCTCTTCTTCTTTGCGATCTGGAAAGTTCTCTGGCACTTCCAATCTTCCTCACTTTCATCTTGACTTGGTAGATCGGATTATCAAAGTCATATTTAGCACTAGCATATTTGTTATTAGATTCGGAGTGATTACGCGATGTATCACGTGGGTGTGTGTAAGAAACACATAGCTTTTGAAGGGGTGATAAAGTAAAGAAAGAAAACAAACAATTGAATGCAAAAGTCCAACAAATTTATTGAATGAAAATACACAAACAACGAGATAATAACCCTATAAGCGAGCCATGGCCCGGGCAAGGCACGAGCTTTCAAAGTTTATTGTTCAAAACATAAAAATCTGAAAAGCAAAACAAAACAAGAGCAATTACTCACGCTAAAGGAGATTGGTATAGCGTCTTGATCTTCAATTCTTGAGCCCATGATCAGGTTGGAAGATCCACTTGCGATGTCAAAGCGTTGTCTTCGTCTTCATAGCATGAATTCCACTCGGCGATGCGGAAAGGAAGTTGGCGGCGTTCGCGTATCATCTTGACCCTTGATGGTGAAGCCTAAACCGGTCTTGTCAAATTTGAAAGGAAGATCGGGGGCCCCCAAATAGTACTCTTTCCTTCTTCAACGGCTTGAGCATCTTTCAATGAGGCCATCCTAGGCGGAACTTTAGCATCTTGAGGGTAGTGGAGAGTCAGAGCATGACTCGGGTATTGTTTCAAAAGCAGCGGGAGTCTCGAAGAATTCTCCTTCCATCTCGAGGTATCGGAATATTGTAGATGGTGACCATGTACTCTTCTTCACCACACAACAACCTTCCCTCACGGGTATTTGATTTCGATGTAAGGTAGAGGTAACACCTTATGTATCGAGGCGTCAGTAAGCAAGAATAAGGACGGATGTCCATGACAAAAATGGAATCAAAAGTGCGGAACCGACTTTAACATGCAGTGAGCTCTCCAGTACCGTTAAGCTTAGAACCATCAAAAGCTCTCACAATAATGTCACGGGTCTCGAACCAACCCTTGACATCAAGCCGATCAAAAGCGGTCTTGGAAGGATATTCAAAGCGAACGGTATCCACCAAAGCGTGAGATAACGTAGTGCCCTTGCATTCAACGAGAGATGTGCAAGGCTTTGTTGTGTTCTTTCGGGAAGGAGTCAAATCGACATCAGAAGCCTAGGCCGTTGTTGGCAGCCAGGCTAGCAATACAAACTTGAATTGATCGGTGGTAGTGTCTTGCGGCACATGAGCATTCTTGAAACTTCACGAGGCATTAGCATGAGCCTCGAACACAAGAGCAAAGCGAGCATGGAAATCTTGAATGATCATCTACATTCCAACATTGTAATCACTCTTCTTGATGATCTTGAATTTCCTCCATTTCTTGTTTAGAGGTGTCTCATAACTTCCTTTGGTATACGGTTGGCGGGGATAAGCCGATTCTTTCCCTCTGGCAGGGATATTGGTGGAGTAGGCGGAGCCTTGTTGGAGTCGCGGTGTCTTTGGTGGAAAGATCTCGGAGAATACCCTTCGATTCAGTCACCTTACTGGATCCGTGATGTTGTCGATGTCGGAATAGAAGCTCAATTGTAAGATCTTCATGGTCGGAGGGTCTTGCTTGGCGATAGTAAACATCGACTCCATAGTTCAAGGGATAGCCTTGTCAGAGGAATATGGAACTGGCCTTGGAGAAGTGATAATGAGAGGTGCCACCCTAGGCATAGGATCAGCAGAGGAAATCCTTATAGTGTTAACATCGGCATAATCTTCTGGGAAATCGTCACCCCATCCGGTCGCCTTAACATCTTCAATAGGAATCTTGTAACTATCATGGACAGTGTACTTCACCATGTAAACATACTTCCCAATAGGTATGATCTCCAATAGCTTGCAGGTCACGATTTTTTTTGACTTTGGGAATAGGGTTTCTGAGCAATTTTTTCGTCCCTTTGCAATTGGTATGCATCAAGTATATATAATGGATGGATTTGGGATTGATTTGGGAAAGAATTGATCAATATTCAATGGAAATCAATTTTGATTTTTGTCCAAAATCAAATTTTCAAAATTTGATTAATTCTCAATCCAATCTTGCCAAATTTGATCTAATTTCGAAATTGCTGGCATTTATGGGTTAATTGGATCACAAGGAAAGAATAAAAATCAATCTTTCAATTAATTTGGATTTTATACTTTATTTTTCAAATTAATTTGTATTTAAATGAATAAATTCCAAATTAAATAGGAAAATAAAATAGAAAATCATGGCATTGGGCTTGGACATTCCTAATTGCATGAGGAATAAGTTAGGATGAAGAAAAAGTAGGCCCATTTGCAAAAGATTTGATTTTTTGAAGTATCTCTCTTTGTGCATTCTTTCAAAATTGCCCAACTTGTGAATGGTGTATCTTGCCCAATTTTCCACATTTTTGAGGGTTCTTGGACTTTTTGGAAAGCTCCAAGAGTCCTCTAAACAATGTCTTTGGTCTCATATCAATTGGAGTTACCATGCTCAATATATCTTCAAAACAAAAGTTGACTTTTGTTGACTTTGAAAATGACACCTAATGTTTTGAGCTATACCTCTCAAATGAAGCATTTTTGGACATTCTTGTGAGACATGAAGTTGTAGAGGTGAATTTCCTTCAAAATGAGCTTTGGTGGGAAAATTTACGAGAAAGTATGAGAAAGTTATGATCGGTCAAAGTTGAGTTGACTTTTCACCTAGAAACCTAATTTAGAAAGTTTGACTTTTGAGCAAATCTTGAGTTTTCTTGATGAATCATGATCAACCCTTGATCAAATGATGAATGTAACTTCAAAATGAGGATGTTGACAAAAATTATGAAGTTTGTTGTATGTTGACCACGATTGACTTTTTGTCCATACACGATTTTCGACCATCGACGATTGCACGAGGAAACTTGACTTGTGAGGCTTGAAACTTGACATGGAGAATCTTTGAAGCATATGAGGAGGCATGAAGACCATTGGAGATGTTGGGAATCCATCTTGACTTGAGATACCAAACCTAGTTTGGGTTGATTGTCTAGGAGAGAGTTTGTCTGATCAACTCTTGAGGAATCCTTGAGTAGGGGTGTATGAAATCTCTTGAATAGATGGAGGGCAAATTTTGGGGTATGACACAAGTGTGTGTGTGTGTGATATGTATTCACAAGAGTTTATGAAGGAAATATAAACAATGCATGATGTTTATTCTGAGGAGTTCTGAAATATAAACAAGTGTACGTAAAGCGAGCGTTTAAAATAGCGCAACTTGATTATTCACAAGTTTGTACTGTGTACAATGAAATGAATATGTACAAGAATGAGTTTTTATGTACAAAGAAAGATGGATGTACATAGGAGGGTTGGGACTTACACCGTAAGGGAGGCCCATTGATTTGAAAGCGATTTCACGAGGGAATAATGCTCCTTTCAATGTCAATGGTATTCGATGTAAAATGTACGGATGAAGCGGAAATAATTGATTGAAGTTTTATACGTAAAAATATCTGTATTATGTACGGATAAAAAGTTTGATATGTACAAGGAAAAGATTGTGTATGTACATAAAGAATGTTTGGTTTGTGTATACCAGTGAAGTGAAAACAAGCGATCGAAGTTTGTATACTTGAGTATAAAAAAGTATCGTGTTATGTCGGATAAAAATTTGTATGTGTTTTAAAGTTTTGATATGTACAAATAAATATTATGTACATAAAAGAATGTTATGGGACTTACCGTGATGGAGGCCCATTGGTCGAAAAATTTAGCTCGGAAGAAACTTTCCTTTAGAACCAATGGATTTAGCGTATAAACAAGCGAATGAAAGCGAAAGAAATTTGTTTATGTTTGAATATTAACAATGATGATTTGAGTATGTACAAGTAAAATTAAATATGTACATAAAGTTGGGACTTACAGTAAGGGTGGCCCATGATCGATCGAGAAATTCGAGAGAAAATGAATTTTGATTTTATCGTTTAAATCGGATCGATCATGGTAAAAAGATGTAAGTTTTGATGAAATATTTTGAAAAATGATTTTGAAATGTTTTGAAATGTTAAGTTCATTTATGAAAAGTTTTGAAAAAAATCGGAAGTCGAAAACTTGAAAAATTCACCTTTTAAGGAGGTTTGAAAAATGTTCAGAACGTCGTTTTCGGCTCGATTAAAATTTAATCGGATGAAAGTTTTTTTCTGAAAATTTTTGCACTATCACAAAATAGATGTATTTATTGACAAGTGTTTAAAAAATCATCTCAAAATGAGAAGTTTTGATTGGTCAAAAAAATGTTGAAAGTTTGATAAAAAAACATGAAAAAATTGGAAGTTTTGTAAAAAGAATGGTCTTGATGGGTGTTGAACCCATGAGCATTGAGTGGGACGCGTGGCAAGAACACTTAAGACCAAGCCAGGAACCACTAGACCAAGCGTGCATCGTGTTCGGTGGACTAACACACGTGTTAACATAAGAGTGGAAAGTTTAAAAATTTGAAAATGAAGAACAATGAAGAACAGCGAATTTACGGGCTTGCATTTTGATTTTCAGTTTGCCAAATCCAACCTAAAATCTTCGTTTCTCCATGAAATTCAATGATGTAAACATCAAAGTTGATCGATTTTGCACCACGAACTTGAATATGGTTGTTAATTTCATTTATATTGATCTAGAAACGATTTAGGTTTGAAGAACATGATGAACCTAATGAAAATCTTAAATTAAATCATGTGTAGTTGATGATTGTTTGATTTTATTGAGGGTTATCAATCGTTATGAGTGCAGAAAACAATTGGCCAAGAGTTTTTGTCAAAAGAATCAAGGAATCATGATAACCAAGTGTGATACGGTGAACTGACTTTGTAGGATTTTTGTATCCAAATGTGCGGATAGCAAGAGTCGCCACCGACTTTTATTTTTATCCAATTAAGGGAAGGTAAAAGTACGAGAAAAAGACCTTCGTTTAGATTACGAGTTCGGAGAATGGTTATGAAAAGGGAAGGTATTAGCACCCTTTCCATCCGTAGTTATCTACGGGCTCTTAGTTACTCTAGATTACCTTTTAAAATTGCTTTACGTGTGTTTGACAAAATGTTTTGAAAAAGGCATTTCGCTTTGACTTTGTAATGACTCATGTAGGAGTGTATACAAAGTGTTCGGAAATGTTTCGTTTTAAAAAAAGGTTTGAAACTTTGAGAAAAAGAGTGTGTGGTGTGAAAAGCATTTGTTTTAGAGTAAGCAACTAAGAGACTTATTACCCTCCGAATTGGTCGTTTTCGTACTTCTCGTTCCTTTAGAATAGCTAGCCGTACCATTAGTTAGTAGGTAGCTCCATTCGTTGGATGTAAGCGGGACATTCGAAGGGACATCGGATGGTCATCGAAGGCAACTTGTAGGAAGTATCCTAGCACATTCGAAGGGACTATCATCATTTTCGTGGCGACAATCGAGGTCAAGATCATGTATTCGGAGCGACATCGTGGGTCTATGATCTTTGTATCGAAGGGACTATGATGATTTGTTTGGAAGGCAGCGGTGCTAGAATACCTCTACGTTCGAGGACATGACCATTTGTAATCGTAAAGCAGCGAGAGAATTACCCTAAGGGTGCATGTGTGAAAAGTGTGTTGATTTGAGAATATGTTATCTTGAAAATTAGTGGGCTATGTTCATTATTATCTTGCCATACGCCTAGTTACTAGCAATTGATAGGGTGCGGAAAGTAAATTGCGGAAAGTAAAGATCGGAAAGATAAATCCTCTGCTATTACAAGGCTTTGGGCGGATACATAATTTAAAATACGGAAAATAAAGACCTAATTTTAAACTATTACATCCCATATCTGATTACATTATTGGAAAATAAAATGAAAATAGTAAAGCGTCCAAATTGGAAGAACACAGTGAAGCGAGCGAGAAATCGGAAAATATGATGAAATCGAAATAAGAGAAAATGTTAGAAAAATGCAAATTTTAATTGGAAAAAATATGACATCTTGGAAATAATATAAACATGCTAAAATAAATTTTTGGGATTTTTAGATGCAATTTAATAATTTAAAATGAATTTACAATGATTTAAATGCAAAATTATAAATAAAAATAAATATGCATGCAAAAATATGTTTTAATTTATTAAATTAAATAAAGATTTTATGAGAATGATGCAAAAAGAAAATTAATTTTGATGAATTTTTAATGCGAAATAAAATTGTGAAATTAATTAAAATAACATGCAAAATATTAGAATAAAGAAAAATATAAAAATAGTTAAAAGTTTGAAGTTTGAGAAAAAAGGACAAAAGCGTACTGGCGGATTCAAACCGTGACCCTTGAGGGCATCTGGAAGCAGTGAGCCTTATTGCGCCATGTGTGCACCTGTGTTTGAGAATGAAGCGAGTGGGCTTTCACACGCGTCGCTTAGTGACTTGCCTCATCACCGCGGGAGACTTCGTCTTCTTCGTTTTAAATATTTGAATTTTCGTTGGCCATGGCTCGGCGCTAAGTCCACAACTACAATAAAAATCCGCACACGTAAAATAAATAAGTTCTAATGGCATGGTTCGGTTCACGAGATCGTCCGAACACGATGGTATAGGTCCTATTGTCCAATTTTCCATTTAAGCAAAACCCTAAATCGTGGTTACAAACCTAGCTATGGCATATCGAGCTCGGGCTATGGAAATACAATCAAACAACCCGAGCAGCTTGCAAACTTATCACGATCATAAAAACAACAATGAAACAAGTTAATAATGCATGAAATAAGAAATCGATTTTAAAAAAGGATGACAAACCGATTGATTTGCTTGATTCTTGATGCTTTTGAGTGATATAAGAGTGCGGATCGACTCTAAAGACCTCAAGGAATGCAATGGACACCTCAAATCGGTTGAGGAGAATTTGGAACTAGATGCGTTTACTTGTTTGTCACGATTTTCTTGAACTTGGAATAGGGTTTCTAAGGCAATTTTTTCGTTCTCTTTCATGTGGTATGCATCAGGTATAAGTACTGGATGGATTTGGGATCATTATTGGCAAGAATCAATCACCATTCAATGAAAATCAAATTTGATTTTTTGTATAAAATCAAATTTTCAAAATTTGATTAATTCTCAATCCAATCTTGCCATATTGATCAATTTTCGAAAATTGTTGGCATTTGTAAGTTACTTGAGTCCCAAGGAAGGAATAAAATCAATCTTTGCAATTAATTTTGATTTTATAATTTATTTTAAAATTTAATTTGTATTTAAATGAATAAATTCCAAATTAAATAGAAAAATAAATCAAAAATTCATGGCATTGGGCTTGGATATTCCTAATTGTATGAGGAATAAGTTTGGATGAAGAAAAAGCAAGCCCATTTGCAAAAATTTGATTTTAAGTATCTCTCTTTGTGCATTCCTTCAAAATTGCCCAACTTGTGAATAGTGTATCTTGCTCAATTTTCCACATTTTGAGTGTTCTTGGACTTTTGGAAGCTCTAAGAGTCCTCTAACCAACCTTTTGGTCTCATCTCAATTGGAGTTTCCATGCTCAATATATCTTCAAAACAAAAGTTGACTTTTGTTGACTTTGAAAATGACACAGTAATGTTTTGAGCCATACCTCTCAATTGAAGCATTTTTGGACATTCTTGTGAGACATGAAGTTGTAGAGAATTGAATTTCCTTCAAAACAAGAGGTGGTGGAAAAATTTACGAGAAAGTATGAGAAAGTTATGATCGATCAAAGTTGATTGACTTTTCACCTAGAAACCCTAATTTAGAAAGTTTGACTTTTGAGCAAATCTTGAGTTTTCTTGATGAATCATGATCAACCCTTGATCAAATGATGAATGTAACTTCAAAATGAGGATGTTGACCAAAAATTATGAAGTTTGTTGTATGTTGACCACGATTGACTTTTGTCAATCTGTTGATTTTCGACCATTTGAGCAATTATGCGAGAAACTTGATCATGAAGCTTGAAACTTGACATGGAGAATCTTTGGAGCATATGAGGAGGCATGAAGACCATTGGAGATGTTGGAAATCCATCTTGACTTGAGAGATACCAAACCCTAATTTGGGTTGATTGTCAGGAGAGAGTTTGTCGATCGACTCTTGAGGAATCCTTGAGTAGGGATGTATGAAATCTCTTGAATAGATGGAGCGCAAATTTTGGGGTATGACTGCCCTGTTCAATCTTCTTGTCTTGGAGGTTAGATTGACACGCTTGTCTATCGTGACACGGAGGTGGAAGATGATTGAACACTCATACACACGAAATTTGCGCGGTTGGGCGATGATGTGGGAATGAGTGTCGTTAGACTTGATATCGGGAGGATTTACGGAAAGTGAGCCGTCGCTGGGCTCGTAGGCGTTCTTGGAAAGGAGAGGAGATGGGCTTAAGATGCCATCAGGAGAGTCGTATGTTAGACTTCGTGTTCATTTTGAATGAAGTTATTGGTTTGCATTGATTCTTAACCATATATGCGGCGTGAAAGTGAAGAAATGTTGACAAGTAGTCGGAGATGGGCTTAAGATGCCATCGAGGCAGGCGAGTCGTCGCTAGACTCTATAGTTCTTGTTGATAATAAGAAGGATCGAGAATAAATCTTCGTGGATTACTACGAGGAGATAGTAGTTGGCAAAAATGTGGATAGCTTCTGTTGTGCATCGGTGTTGATCCATTGCACATTATCGGAGGATAACCGGGCGGTCTTCGGATAGTTTTCCGTCGGTTCGGGGCTTAATCTGGACCATTCGTAGAGGACAACCATGGGCGGTCTTTCGGATAGTTTTCCGTCGATTCGGGGCTTAATCACGGACTGTTTGCGTCGAGTAGTATTACTGTTTTGGAAAAACAAGAGGAACTTTGATAGAATATTGGTTAGTTTTATGCAGTATGATGCATGGCGGTGTATATGAATGACATATGCATGAATTATGACTCTATGAAATGTATGAATGATAGATGTTGTGGTATTTCAAAACATATCCATCTTGAAGAAGATGTGGATGTTACCTTGAGGATCTTTGTCTTACGCTTGGGGATTGGGTAGGTGAGAACCACCTTTTGAAGAGAAGAAAGATATCTGGATTCCTCCGATGCCTGACGGTCTTGGGCCTAGCTATTGTTGAGGAAGGTAGATCTTGAGAAACTCGTTGTTGGAGATCTCATAGACCACATTGAAGAGAGTGGGAGGCAATTTGTTGGGGACCTTGTCGTAGACCTGTTGAGGAGATTTGGGGCTCTCTTGGGGATTCAGTGTAGATCTTCTTTGGAGAGCAATTGATAGTTCTTGGGAGGCGGGTTGGAAGAGTCGGGAACCGTTGTGATCTTTGGTGGGGATGAGGATGTAGTTTCCTCCGATGCCTATCGACCAAGTCTCGAATCTGGATCTTGCTTTGGGGAAGAGGAAGGGATGAGGGATGTCCCTTGGGGAATAAATACCTTATTTGGAGATGAGGTGTTTTACGCTTGAAGATCGATGTAACATTGCTTGGTCAGTGGAATTGCCACTCGTGGATTCCCTTTTGCTCTCTTGGGGAAGTTGTGTTGGTGACTTTTGTCGTCATCCCAATTCACGGAGCTGTAGTAAGTACTTTTGTATGTTCACTTTTCATATGTTTGCGATTAGATTCTTATTGTCAAGTCGTATAATCATTCAAAGCAAGCGTTGGACTTACTAACGACAACGATGAAAATTGTAAAGAGAAAGAACTTGCATTTATTTGAAATGTGGCGTATGGCCAAGTAGTTTTGTACACAAAAAGCTATCGGAAACAATCTCGTTAAGTTCCAACTATGCTAGTACTCATATATTTCAACTATCTCATCTCCTTTGTCGTGAAAGTGAGTGAATTGATCTTAGCCATTTGAATCTTGAATCTTGATAGTAGTGCAGGCGGGTGATCGGAAGAGACATAGTCGTGCGCTTGAATCCTAACTTTTCCTAGACCGCCCTTCGGGTTTTAGTCTGGGATACCCTTTTTCCCAAGCCGCCTTTTCCACTTCGGGTGTACATGTTTTGTATATATCCTTTATTTTGCCGAACCTTTTGGTTCGAGGATCCCTTATTTTTGCCTAGGCGATCGACCTAGCGGGTCTCTTTATCGTAGTATTTTTGACTATGTCTGCGTTCACGGGGTGTGGGAAGTCTTCACCATCCATGGTGCTAAGTATCATAGCTCCGGGAAAATCTTCTTGACTACAAATGGTCCCTCGTGGGTGGGAGTCCATTTGCCCACAGGATCACCTTGTGGAAGAATGATGCGCTTGACTACTAGGTCACCAACTTGATAGACTCGGTGCTTGACCTTCTTGTTAAATGCTCGATCATTCGTTTACGATAAATCTGTCCATGGCGGATGGGCCGAGTCGTTCTCATCAATCAAGTTGATACGGTCAAGGCGATGCGGACCCATCGTCTTCGCTAACTTTGCCTCTGGAGGACTCGGTTGAGGTATCGAACCTCGATGGGTAAGGCGGCTTCCATACCATATCGAGAGAGGGGTTTGCCCTGTGGATGTTCGTCTTGTAGTGCGATAACCATGAAGAGCAAATGGTAACATCTCATGCCAATCCTTGTAAGTCACGGTCATCTTACATATAATCTTCTTAATGTTTTTGTTGGCGGCTTCCTGCGCCATTCATCTTAGGCCGATAAGGAGAAGAATTGTGATGCTTGATCTTGAGCTGCGTGCGAGTTCGGTGATCATCTTGTTGTTGAGGTTAGAGGCGTTATCGTGATAATCCTTTCGGGAGTTCCATATCGACGAGATAAGATTGTGCTTGATGAATCGAGCCACTACATTCTTGAAGAGATGCGAGCGAGTGCTTACCCACTTGGTAAAGTAATCAATTGCCACAAGGATGAAGCGATGTCCATTGGAAGCTGTGGGTTTGATTTCTCCAATCATGTCAATGCCCACATTTCAAAGGCCAAGGAGAAGTTAAAACATTCGAGTCTTGGAGATGCGTGCACTTTGTCGGCATAAATCGGCACTTGTGACAAGATCGAGCATAAGCGGTGACAATCGGCTTCCATGGTGGACCAATAGTAGCTTTTTCTCAAAATCTTCTTAGCCATGGTGTGTCCTTTGGAGTGGGTACCAAATGCCCGTGTAACTCTTCCATGATCGCATTGTTGTTTTACGGTCTACAGTAGATAAGCCAGGATCGTGGTTGCGCTTGTATAAGATGTCGTTCTTTGAGGAAGAATTTAGATGCAAATCTTCTCATGAACTTATTATCGTTAACGAGATGCCCTGCGGGATATTCCGAGTCTCAAGATACCTCTTCACGTCATAGTACCAAGGTCTCTCTTGCGTCAAGCTCATAACAATCTGTTGGTTCGTGAACTTCTCAATGATGATCAGGGAGCCTCGTTGTCCCATCTAACCTTGAACATAGATGACATAGTAGCCAATCGTGCATGTGATTCTCTTCTCGTGGAATATGATCAAAGGTAATCTCTTGAGTAGGGGATCAAACTCGAACATGCTCTCGATATGGAATGAGATTCGGATGCTTCGTATCCACTCGCCTTTTATCGGTGATCACTAAAGTGAGTCTCCATACACTTGTAAGAACTTGATTCTTAAGTCAATAGCGACTTTAAGACCCATGATGCAGCCGTACTCGACCATGTTGTTAGTGCAAGCTGAAACATAATCTGGCGGTGAAAGGCGTATGTCCTTTGTGGGGATGTAATGATGGCGCCAATGCCATTGCCAAGTGCGTTTGAGGCTCCATCAAAGACCATAGTCCATCGGGATCCTTGTTCGGGTCCTTCAGGGCACAGTTCTTCACAATCTTCATCTAGAATTCGAGCGCATGAGTAGTCATCCTTTGATCGTGAGTGTCTTGGATGTCATATTCGGTCAAGATCATTTGCCATCTTGCTATTCTTAGGAGAGCTGGTTTCTCAAATATGTATTTTATCGGATCCATCTTGGAAATCAACAAGGTAGTGTGAGTCAACATATCTTGCCTTAGTCGTGACCCCAAAGCGTTGCAAGTTTTCTCATTGTGAGTATCTTGTTTCCACGATCGGTAAACTTTTGCTAAGGTAGTATATTGCATGCTCTTTTCGACCGGACTCGTCATGTTGCTGACACACACCCATTGAGTTCTCTAACATTGTTAAGTACATGATAAGAGGTCTTCCTTGGTGGCATCGGGATAGGAGGATTACAGGTACTCCTTGATTTTGTCAAAGCGATCGGCAATCGTCGTTCCATTCTACTACTTGATCTTTCTTAAGTAACTTGAAGATTGGCTCCAAGTAGCGATTAGGTGTGCAATGATCGGCAATGTAGTTTAGTCGGCCGAAACCTCGACTTCCTTCTCTGCTGGCGGCATCTCTTGAATGGCTCTAACCTTGGCGGGATCAACTTCAATACCTTTTCATGACGACAAACCCTAGGAGTTTTCGGATCGACTCAAAAGTGCACTTGTTAGGATTGAGTCTCGACTGTACTTCTTCATCATCAAGCAGTTTACGCAAATGATCAAGATGTTCTTCTTGATCGTGATCGAGCTATCATGTCGTCGGCGTAGACCTCTATCTCGTGATGAATCATGTCATGAAACAATGTCACCATAGCGATAAGTGGCACCGCGTTCTTGATCCAGCAGCATAACCTTGTAGCGAAAGTGCCCACTGTGTAACAAAGTAGTTTTCTCCATGTCTTGAGGAGCCATTTTGATCGATTATGTAGGAGAAACCATCCATGAAGGAAAACCTTATCTTTGGCGGTGTTGTCAACGAACATCAATATGAGGAAGTGGGAAATCGTCTTTCGGACTTGCTTTATTCGGATCTCGTAATCTACACATTCGTACTTTGCCATCCTTCTTGAGTACAGGTACCACATTTGCAACCTTTGAGGGATAAGAGGTGACTAAGAAACCAGCGTTGAGCTGCTTCATAACTTCGGTTTTGATTTTCTCGACATCTCGGGGCGCGTCGACGAACTTCTGTTTCAGGAAAACCTTCTTTTGTTGGCAATCGGTGTACCACAATATCAATGTCAAACTGGCATGTCTTCGTATGACCAAGCAAAAACCTCAATGTAGTCTCGTAGCATCGAACCAACCTTTCTTTAACATTCTCAAGACCGCTCCTATCTTGATCTCTTTTACATCTTCGTCGATTACCCAATTCACAACCTCGACTTGCTCTTCGTGTGGTTGTATAACTCGCTCTTCTTGTTGTAGCGATCGACAAGTTCTCTGGCACTTCACAATCTTCCTCACTTTCATCTTGACTTGGTAGATCGGATTATCGAAGTCATATTTAGCAATAGCATAATTATTAACGAGATTCGGAGTGATTCTGCGATGTACCACGTGGGTGTGTAAGAAACACATAGCTTTTGAAGGGGTGATAAAGTAAAACAAACAATTGAATGCAAAGTCCAACGATTTATTGAATGAAAATCATGAGCGACGGATAATAACCCTCATGAGCGAGCCATGATGCCGGGCAAGGCATTAGGCTTTCAAAGTTTATTGTTCAAAACATAAAGAAATACGAAAAGAAAAACAAAACAAGGTAATTACTCGACTAAAGGAGATTGGTATGGCGTCTTGGTCTTCCAATTCTTGAGCCCATGATCTAGAGTTGGGAAGATCCACTTGCGATGTCGAAGTCGTTGTCGTTGTCTTCTATATGGATTCCACTCGGTGATGGGAAGGAAGTTGGTACGCGCATCTTGACCCTTGATGGTGAAGCCTAAACCAATCTTGTCAAATTTGAAAGGAAGATTGGGCTGTCCCAAATAGTACTCTTTCCTTCTTCACTTGAGCATCTTTCGGTGAGGCCATCCTAGGCGGAACTTGAGTAACTTTAGGAGTGTGGGAGTCAGGCATGACTCGGGTATTGTTTCAAAAGCTTGACGGGGGTCTCGAAGAATTCGCCTTCCATCTCAAGATAGCAGACATTGCGGATGTGACCATATATTCCTCTTCACCGCTGTAACAACCTTCCCTTTCAGGGTACTTCACGATGTAAGGTAGAGTATGCGCTTTGCACCATGTATCCAAGGGCATCCAAGTAGGCAAGAGTAAGTGGACGGATGTCCATGACAAAAAAATAGAATCAAAAGTGCAGGGAACCGACTTTGGAGTGATGAGCTCTCCAAGCCTTTGTCGCTTAGAACCATCAAAAGCCCTCACAATAATGTCCTTGGGTCTCGAACCAACCCTTCGACATCAAGCCGATCAAAAGCGGTCTTGGAAGGATATTGAGGCGAACCGGTATCCACCAAAACATAGGATAGTGTAGTGTCCTTGCATTCAATAGAGATGTGCAAGGCTTTGTTGTGTTCCTTCCGGAGAGTCAAATCGACATCAGAAACCTAGGCCGTTCTTGGCGGCGGGCTAGCAATACAAACTTGAATTGATCGGTAGTAGTGTCTTGAGGCACGTGAGCATTCTTGAAACTTCACCAAGGCGTAGCATGAGCCTCGGAGCATAAAAGCGAGCAAGCATGGAGATCTTGGGCGATCTGTCCCATTCCACAACATTGTAGTCACTCTTCTTGATAATCTTGAATTTCCTCCATTTCTTGTTTGGAGGTATCTTGATAACTTCCTTTGGTACTACGGTTGGCGGGATGAGTCAGGTTCTTTCCTCTAGCTTGGGAATGGATTGAATAAATTGGAATCTGTTGGAGTCGCGGTGTCTTTTGGAGGAGAGAAATGGAGAGAACACCCTTAGGTTGGTCACCTTACTTGATCCGGTGATGTTGTCAATGTCGGGAATGGTAGCTTCAATAGTAAGATCTTCAATGGTCGAGAGGTCTTGCTTGGCCATGATAGTAAACATCGACTCCATAATTCAAGGATAGCCTTGTCGGAGGAATATGGAACCGGTCTTGGAGAAGTGATGATGAGGTGCCACCACGACAGAGAGAGGAAATTCTTATTGTGTTAACATCGGCATAGTCTTACGGAAATCGTCACCCCATCCGGTCGCCTTAACATCTTCAATAGGAATCTTGTAACTATCGAGGACGATGTACTTCACCATGTAATCATATTTTCCACTTGGCTGCCCAAGGTATCCCACAGAGTGCAGTTTCATTCGCATTGTCAATCTTCAACTTAGACATTTCTTCACTTACGCACGGTGGTTTGAAATAGTATCTCACGGTTATTCATCATGCCTTGAACACGTCTTCTCAACCAAGCACAACCATCGGTGCGGATGGGCAAATGACAATTCTCTGGGCATCTGGATTGACACGGCTTGCAACAAATTCTTCTTAACGGTCATCGGAGGAATGGTCAAGTCATCTATGTTGAAAACATAAGTATCGTCCTGTGACATTGGAACCCTTGTCATGGTTAGGCATAGGCGCGTTGATCACATTCGGTCTCAGCGGGAGGATCAAATTCAATGCTTAGCTTGAATCATATCTTGAATCTTGTTCTTGAGCCCAACAATCATCGATTACTATGTCACAGGCTATTGGGTGGTAAGCACACTTAGCATTTGGATTGTACTTGGAGGAAGTGTTGACATTACGAGGAGGATCCCTCGAGGTTATCGACCTGCGTTCAACATGTGTTGTAAGGCTTGCGACAATGGCATGTTGATCTTAAAGCTGTCTTCGTGGCGCGTTACGGCTCAGCGTTGTCTCGTGAGGTTGTCTTGATGTAGGATTGGAGATCCTGGCCCCAGTTAGTAGCGGTCGGTCTTGGCTCGGCTTTTCGACCATACGGCATTAGCTTCTTTCTTACCACCAAAGGATCTCTTTGCGGCATTTGAAGATGACTCTACATGGATCTTCCCTCTTAATACCGACTTCAATCGCTTTGTAAGTATCGACTCGGTGAATCCGGTGAAGAGTTTCAATCGGATGATTGAAGAATGGGCTGTTAGCGTCCCATAAACATATCAACCAACTCCCTATTGGACAAGGGTGGTTGAACTACACTGCTAAATCTCTCCTTACAGCATACTCTTTGAACTTCTCATCGCGACCCATAGACATGTTTTGTAGTTGCATGCGTGGGTGTCAATTCGACATTGTACTCATATTATGCATGAAAGCATCGCTAAGTCACTCCAAATACGGATACGGTCATTCTCTGGTGATAATACCACTCCAAGCGAGTTCGGACAAGCTCTCTTGGAAATAGTGCATCCTGACTTTCATCATCGGTGTGAGGATTGATCTTACGAACATAGGACTTCAAATGTAGCCTAGGGCAAAACATGCCATCATACTTGGCAAAAGTAGGAACTTTGAACTTGGGAGGAATCACAACACGGGGACAAGACTTAGATCATCAAAATTCAGCCGGACATCTTGAGTTTTCCACGGCATTCACACGGTCTTCAAGTTGCTTGTACTTGTCATCCTCGAGTATTGGCCATTATCATAGTCATTCTCAAGCTCGGTGTTCACCATTACCCTTGTTACTTTGTTCATCCTCCTTCTTGACACTTCCTTAAAGCTCTATCCGTGACTCTCTTAGGACCACCTTTGTAGCGTCGCCCATGTTGAGGACCAACAACCTTCTTCTTTGTTGATGAGCTTCTTGATCTTCTTGGCCTTGGACCAAGTGGTAAACATCTGCTTGGCCGGCATTACGAGTTTGGAGATCTTTGTGTTGTTCAAGAGCCATTTACGCTAAAATAAATAGCGAGCAAATGAGAAAACCAATCTCAATGTACAGATGCAATGTTATGCTATGATATGCAATGTTTATGCGAATGCAATGCAATGTTTTCAAGGACCTTAGAGACTTAAATTTGTTAAACAAGCAATGAACAAACATTTATTAGTACTCTTTTCATTATTCTTCTTTTTTTTTCTTTTTAAGTACAAGAGATAGTTCGAAACAATAAAAGAAAACATAAACATCCTAAAGCTCTAAGTCTCTCATGGGCGCTTCCTCTTGGTGCCGATGTAGGCGTTGATGCTTCGCTCCTCGTGAAGTAGCTTTGTCAACTCTAGCACTTTCTTCTCGCTTGCATAGCACTGAGCTTCAAATGTATACCTCTCTTCCTTAAGCTGAATCCAGGATCTCTTCATGTCTTCAAAATCAGTAGGCATGTCGGGATGGAGAACAGTATAGGTCGTCACCTATAGCAGGTTCCATAATTCTTGGTAGAACAGGTGAATGGCATCATGAGGTTTGAGCTCGAGCTCGCACCCATTTGAGGTAAGGTTCCCAAGGAATGGGATTTTGGTGCCCCAAAGTCTTGGTATCGATCTTCTTTACCATGCTCAGCGTGTATGAACCTTCGGTAATTACGGAGATCGTGGTTGTAGTCGAACACAACATCTTGGAGAAGCATATCATGTGGACCATCTTTTCGAGCAAAACCAAGCGGCGTAGAGCTAAAGAAGGGTTGTAAGTGATACCTCCCTTATACCAAGTAGCGGTACATTAGGAATTCTCCTGGCCTCGATGAAGGTGAAGTCCTTTTGAGAGAAAAGATTCCAACGGATATCGAATGAGAGAGTGACATCAATCTTTGAGACCATCTCAATCTTTGTTCATTCTTCAAAGCGATGGAGGAAGGTGCGAAATAAACCACCTTGAAAGTAGCGGTATACAACACATGAGAGTTCCTTGTTTCTTAGTAGTGCAGTGTGGAGAATGTAGGATATCTCCAGTAAGGTAGGCGAGTTGCGGGTAAGAAATAATTTGATGGCATTGATGTCTATGAATTGATCCGAGTTAGGAAATAGAACCAAACCATAAATTAGCAAGGCCACAATGTTCTCAAATGCATGGAAACTCATAACTTTGAGGAATTCTCGGGCTTTCTTGACTAAGAACTTGGAAAGTAAACCCTTAACTCCACTTCTAGTTTCCCAATTGGCTTGATGTCGGCGCTTAAGATGTAAGGTGATGCAATGTCTTCGTACTTAGGAACCTTTTCTAGACCGGTGAATGGCATTTGATCAAGAATAGGTATCCCAGTAGCTTAGAGAACTCTTCAAGGTAGGAACCAAGCGATAATCAGAATGTAAAGCAATGGTGTTTGGATCAAAGAGCTGGAATAAGACATGCATCATATCTTCTTCAAAGGAGATAACCAAGTCGAGTAGATAACCATGTCTTTTGATGAGCCGAGCATGGTCGGAATTTACGAAACCAATTCTTTGAGATGAGAAGGTATACCCATAAAGTTGATTCGGATTGTCTTTCTAGAAGCCATAATACCTACAAAGCAGCAAAGATAAATCCCTAGGTCCTTGAAATAGTTAGAAATGATATGCAATGCGAATGATGTCATGATGTCATGTTTAGCACACAAACAATTCACACAATGAGCCTAGGGTTAAGGCTTGCATGAGGTATAGGTGATTACCCACCAAAAGTTTGAGTTGGTTCATCTGTCCTATAATAGTAAGGGTTCTAGGAATCTCATATCACGGATCTTTCTCGTAGCTTATTTCAATCTGACGGCCAGTGGTCGATCGAAAATGTCCCAAAGTCGATCTCAATGAGCGTAGCATCGGTATCAACCAACCTCGGTCTACACCAAAGCCATCTCACTACCTTCTAATGGCTAAGATGGGTCAATTAAGGTTCTAAAAGTTTAGTTAGCGCTTGATGACACCACGCCAAATACTATCTTCAACTTGGGAATGAAGAGTATCGGGACAACCAAAGTGTCACGCTAACGTAGCCATCATGTTGACCGTTTAGTTATCGTCTAGCGGTCGCGATGATCTAATACTTACCTAAAGGAAACCGGATCGGGTGTAGGATCCCCAATAATATAATACCCAAGCAACCCTTAAAGATAAAGCATACCAGTCAAACAAAAATCATTAAAGGTTATCTAGAAATCCCTAAGGCAATTCTCTCTTTTAGGGTGTGTCCCAGTAGTCGCCGATTACGTGATACGGTGAAGCCGACTTTGTAGGATTTTGTATCCAAATGTGCGGATAGCAAGAGTCGCCACCGACTTTTATTTTTATCCAATTAAGGGAAGGTAAAAGTACAGAAAAAGACCTTTGTTTAGATTCTAAGTTCGGGAGAATGGTTATGAAAAGGGAAGGTATTAGCACCCCTTTCCATCCGTAGTTATCTACGGGCTCTTAGTTGCTCTAGATTACCTTTTAAAATTACTTTCTGTGTGTTTGACAAAAATGTTTTGAAAAAGGCATTTCGCTTTGACTTTGTAATGACTCATGTAGGAGTGTATACAAAGTGTTCGGAAATATTTCGTTTTAAAAAAAGGTTTGAAACTTTGAGAAAAAGAGTGTGTGGTGTGAAAAGCATTTGTTTTAGAGTAAGCAACTAAGAGACTTATTACCCACTCAGAATTGGTCGTTTTCGTACTTCTACGTTCCTTTTAGAATAGCGCTAGCCGTACCATTAGTTAGTAGGTAGCTCCATTCGTTGGATGTAAGCGGGACATTCGAAGGGACATCGGATGGTCATCGAAGGCAACTTGTAGGAAGTATCCTAGCACATTCGAAGGGACTATCATCATTTTCGTGTCGACAATCGAGGTCAAGATCATGTATTCGGAGGCGACATCGTGGGTCTATGATCTTTGTATCGAAGGGACTATGATGATTTGTTTGGAAGGCAGCGGTGCTAGAATACCTCTACGTTCGAGGACATGACCATTTGTAATCGTAAAGCAGAGAGAATTACCTAAGGGTGCATGTGTGAAAAAGTGTGTTGATTTGAATATGTTATCTTGAAAATTAGTGGGTTATGTTCATTATTATCTTGCCATACGCCTAGTTACTAGCAATTGATAGGGTGCGGAAAGTAAATTGCGGAAAGTAAAGATCGGAAAGATAAATCCTCGCTATTACAAGGCTTTAGGGCGATACATAATTTAAAATGCGGAAAAATAAAGACCTAATTTTAAACTATTACATCTCATATCTGATTACATTATTGGAAAATAAAATGAAAATAGTAAAGCGTCCGAATTGGAAGAACACAGAAACGAGCGAGAAATCGGAAAATATGATGAAATCGAAATAAGAGAAAATGTTAGAAGAAATGCAAATTTTTAATTGGAAAAAATATGACATGCTGGAAATAATATAAACATGCTAAAATAAATTTTTGGGATTTTTTAGATGCAATTTAATAATTTAAAATGAATTTACAATGATTTAAATGCAAAATTATAAATAAAAATAAATATGCATGCAAAAATATGTTTTTTAATTTATTAAATTAAATAAAGATTTTATGAGAATGATGCAAAAAGGAAAATTAATTTTTGATGAATTTTTAATGCAGAAATAAAATTGTGAAATTAATTAAAATAACATGCAAAAATATTAGAATAAAAGAAAAATATGAAAATAGTTAAAAGTTTGAAGTTTGAGAGAAAAGGAGCAAAACTGGCCCTGGACGGGTTCAAACCCGTGACCCTTGAGGGCATCTGGAAACAGTGAGAGCCTTAACCGCTGCGCCATGTGTGCACCTGTGTTTGAGAATGAAGCGAGTGGGCTTTCACACGCGTCGCTTCCTGACTTGCCTCATCACCGCGGGAGACTTCGTCTTCTTCGTTTTAAATATTTGAATTTTCAGCGTCGGCCATGGCTCGACGCTAAGTCCCTGGCTACAATCAAAAATCCAGCACACGTAAAATAAATAAGTTCTAATGGCATGCTTCGGTTCCTGAGATCGTCCCGAACACGATGGTATAGGTCCTATTGTCCAATTTTTCCACTTAAGCAAAACCCTAAATCGTGGTTACAAACCCTAGCTATGGCATATCGAGCTCCAGGCTATGGAAATACAATCAAACAACCCAGAACGCTTGCAAACTTATCACTGATCATAAAAACAACAATGAAACAAGTTAATAATGCATGGAAATAAGAAATCGATTTTAAAAAAAGGATGACAAACCGAATTCTGATTTGGTTTATTCTTGATGCTTTTGAGTGATATAAGAGTCTGGATCGACTCTAAAGACCTCAAGGAATGCAATGGACACCTCCAAATCGGTTGAGGATTTGGAACTAGGTCTGCGTTTACTTGTTTGTCACGATTTTCTTGAACTTGGAATAGGGTTTCTAAGGCAATTTTTCGTTCTCTTTCATGTGGTATGCATCGGTATAAATCTTTGGATGGATTGGGATCATTATTGGCAAGAATCAATCATCATTCAATGAAAATCAAATTTGATTTTTTGTATAAAATCAAATTTTCAAAATTTGATTAATTCTCAATCCAATCTTGCCATATTGATCAATTTTCGAAAATTGCTGGCATTTGTAAGTTACTTGAGTCCCAAGGAAGGAATAAAATCAATCTTTGCAATTAATTTTGATTTTATAATTTATTTTAAAATTTAATTTGTATTTAAATGAATAAATTCCAAATTAAATAGAAAAATAAATCAAAAATTCATGGCATTGGGCTTGGATATTCCTAATTGTATGAGGAATAAGTTTGGATGAAGAAAAAGCAAGCCCATTTGCAAAAAATTTGATTTTTAGAAGTATCTCTCTTTGTGCATTCCTTCAAAATTGCCCAACTTGTGAATAGTGTATCTTGCTCAATTTTCCACATTTTTGAGTGTTCTTGGACTTTTTGGAAAGCTCTAAGAGTCCTCTAACCAACATTTTTGGTCTCATCTCAATTGGAGGTTCCATGCTCAATATATCTTCAAAATAAAAAGTTGACTTTTTGTTGACTTTGAAAATGACACTGTGTTTTGAGCCATACCTCTCAATTGAAGCATTTTTTGGACATTCTTGTGAGACATGAAGTTGTAGGGAATTGAATTTCCTTCAAAACAAGAGGTGGTGGAAAAAATTTTGAGAAAGTATGAGAAAGTTATGATCAGTCAAAGTTCAGTTGACTTTTCACCTAGAAACCCTAATTTAGAAAGTTTGACTTTTGAGTAAATCTTGTGTTTTCTTGATGAATCATGATCAACCCTTGATCAAATGATGAATGTAACTTCAAAATGAGGATGTTGACCAAAAATTATGAAGTTTGGTATGTTGACCACGATTGACTTTTGTCAATCTGTGATTTTCGACCATCGAGCAATTATGCGAGGAAACTTGATCTGTGAAGCTTGAAACTTGACATGGAGAATCTTTGGAGCATATGAGGAGGCATGAAGACCATTGGAGATGTTGGAAATCTATCATGACTTGAGAGATACCAAACCCTAATTTGGGTTGATTGTCTAGGAGAGAGTTTGTCTGATCAACTCTTGAGGAATCCTTGAGTAGGGATGTATGAAATCTCTTGAATAGATGGAGCACAAATTTTGGGGTATGACACCAAGTTCGTGTTCATACCTGGAAAAATGAGAATTGAAAACGATGCTAGAGTGTTTCCAGTTGCTGTTTCTTGATTGTGTGAGCTCCAACGACCTATAAGGAAGCTATGTGAGTGGTGCGCATCATGGATTCATGGATCATCAAATCGACACATCGGTTGAAAATAGAAGCTGGATTTTGGTGTAAATCGTATTACAGTTGTTGTTCTTGTTTTGGATCACTCACATGATGTTCATGGAAGGTGTTAGGATGCTCATGACACAAATTAATCAACGAACTTGATTCGAATCCTATGGCAGTTTTGGAAAGTTTTGAGAAAATGGAAAATGAATTCTGGTTTTACTTGTTCTTGTGTTGTTTTTAATGTTCAAACAAGTTTTAAATGGATATCAAAGTATGTTAGACATCAAAGCTTGTCATGGTTTTCCTTAAATTTCAAAAATGCAATGTTAGGCAAATTTACACTATGTTACTTGATTTTCAAGGAAGAAGAGTGAAAGCATAGATTTGTGATGCTTTGGTGTTGATTTAGGCTTGAAATGTGATCCTTTTATAGGCAAGAGGTTCTGAAAATGTTAGGCAAGAAGGACAAGCCATTTGGTGATTCATGGATTGCTTAAGGGGCAAGAATGGTATTTCAAAAGCAAAAGGAACCTTCCTTTTTTACCATGTGCTATTTTTTTACAATCTTGATCCAATCTTCAATTCTTATCTTCAAGCTGATATTTATCAGTCCATTAGTCAAGTTGGCAAGGTTAGAAAGCTTCTAGATGAAGAAAACTCAAAATGACCTATAATTTGATGTTTTGAACTTTGAAAATCAAGTTTCATGGAGCCTTATGTTTCAATTTCAAAAGTGTATCTAGACTCCATGGATTTGAGAGTTCTTAGACATTTTGGAAAGATTTTTCCACAAGCTACAACTTTCATGTTTTGAGTTTTTTCAAATTCAAATTGGAACTTGGTGAAAAAATGGCTTGAAGTTTGGAAAAAGTAAGAAATTTCAACACTTAGAAAAATTTCTAAGTATAAAAACTTTTGACTTTTTGTTGAATTTTCAAATTCTTTGATTTTTTATGATCATGATGGATCATTTGAAGTATTTTGATGATGGAAAAAGTTTTGTTTTGAAAAATTTTACCAAAAGTCAAAGTTTGACTTTTACATGCGGTGAAATTTCATCGGATGTTTAAAGCAGTGATGCATGAACCTCTGTGATGTTTTGAATCCAGAAATTAGGTCAAGATGTTGTATCTAAGATATAATGACCAATCTCTATCCAAAAAATTTATTTCTTGTTCAAAAAGTCAGAGAATTCTCATGCCCGATCAAAACCCTAATTGGTCGATCCTCGATTGATCTGTGAGAAAATTTGATATCTAAGGATTGGAAGTTGATGATTTGATCAAGATAGATCAAATAAGATGAGAAAATCTCAAACCCTAATTGGTTAGCTTTTGAATCAGATGAAAATCTGATGAAACCCTAATTTTGACTTGTGAGTGTTATACCCGATTAATGCTGTCTGAACTATTAGTTATGCAATGTGCAAATGTAAGGTGGTATATTAGGTCAAATTTTGGGGTATGACACACCCTGACTTTGTTTTTTCGGATCTTCCACCTTCAATGACAAACGGTCGAGGGGATTCATGCTTGGGTGTCGTTCAAATAGTTCAGAAAGTTGTTTCAGTCGTACTTGGAGTCTGACCGTAATTTCAAGGAGAGGTTCTACGTAGTGAAGCCCCTTATGGACACGATTGTGGGTTTCTTATATAAAGAGTCTGTCCAGGTTAAGGATGACAAAGAGGTGGTGCACTTGAGGGAGACGTTTCCCCTTGAGTGGCAGAAGAGTCACTACGATGAGAAACCTGAGTTTTATATGTTCAAGATCTATGTCAAGAGCTTTTCTCCGACCATCTGTATGGATCCGGACAACAAGATTATTCTCAATGAAGACTGGGAGCCCGATTGTGTTCCTTGCCTTATAAATACTAAGGCCCTTCTAGAGTGCTCCTCTGATGAAGATGTGTTGATACTCCTAGGTATAGGGCGTGTCCGTCTTTGATATTGATCTTTTCTTTTTCTTTTTTCATTGTACCGATTTGTTCATTTTGGTTTGTAGGTCGAATGACGACCATCAAAGAATGTGTGCTTAGATTAAGGCGCAAGGCTACAAAACCTCCAGCCAAAGGTCGTGCTTCCCATCTCTAAGAGTAAGCGAAGCATGATGCCCAAATGGGTGGCTCCTCCTCCTCTCCTCGGGGTGATCCCTGTAACACCCCAATATTTCCAAAATATTAAATAAACGGAATTTTAATTATTTATTTAATTAAAATGGAGTTTTAGTATTTTTGGGATTTATTTAATTGAATAATAAGGTTGGTTTATTATTATTGTAGATTAATAATAATAATAATAATAATAATAATAATAAAAGGAATAAAAGGAGGAAAAAAGAATTGGGATTTATTTTTGGAGAAAAGCATTCTACGTGAAAGTGAGAAGAGCAGAAGGAAGGAGAAAAGCCAAGAGTGTCAGAATCCGACGAATCCTTAAGGTAAAGGGTGATTTTCTATGATTGTTATGCCTTATGAGTTTTGGGAATCAATAGAATTAATTAAGCATGTTAGGAATCCCAATTTAGGATTTTCTAGGTTTGTAGAATTTGTCCTTAATATTGTCGAATTGTGTGGAATTGAACCAATTGCATGATATAGGATTGTTAGGGATAATTAGAATGTGTTATATTGCATGTTACTGTTGTTGTTTGATTGATTCTACTGCCTTAGGATGTATGGGTTAAATTGGGAATGATAATAATTGAGTTTGGAAATATGTTGTTGTCAAAGATATGCATTTTTGCTACTGTAGGTCGCAGGAACCGGTTCCCATGTGGGAGGAACCAGATTCTGAGTCTGTAGGAACCGGTTACTCCTGGGGAGGAACCAAGTTACCAGTGCAAATTTTACACATGAAAATGACATTTTTAGCAGGAACCGGTTCCCTATTTGGAGGAACCCGTTCCCATTGTTACCTTTTGAAAAATACTAAACTTTAAAAATTCATAACTTTCAAACCGTAAGTCCGTTTTAGTCGCCGTTTTGGACGTTGTTTCTTAAATAAAATACTCTATTTTATAAAATGAAGAAAATTATAATTAATGGATTTTATTTTGAAAAGAGCCGTTTTTCCGATTTGTGAACAATGGGAGTTATGGGAATGGTGGATGAATGAGTATAGGATTGTTCTGACAGGTTGAACGTGGAATGAAGCTTGTATGCTATATTCCTGTAGTTTATTCATGTTTGTATTGATATCATATGTTGTTTTCGATGTTGTATATTCATGATGCTTGTTGATATCATGTGTTGTTGTTGATGTTGTATATACCTGGTAGTTGTTATCTCAGTTGTTATTGTTGTATATACTGGTGATAGTCTTACTAATCGAAGGGTAAGCATTTGGCATATTTATGCTTTGTGCTGATTTATTTCATTACAGGTGATGATATCATGTTTTGGTTGATGATGGTTTATGATGTCTGATGTGGTCATAACTTGTGTTGAATGTTG
Source organism: Vicia sativa (assembly GCA_021764765.1). NCBI lineage: Eukaryota > Viridiplantae > Streptophyta > Magnoliopsida > Fabales > Fabaceae > Vicia > Vicia sativa. The sequence goes on along the minus strand of CM038797.1, from coordinate 104,497,272 downwards.
CATGCTTTATGATGTGCATGCATATGCATTCTGTTGGAGTTAATTCCCATTGTGTGGAATTTGACTTGTATTGCCAATACCCGTACCCAATTGATTAGTGGTGGTGAGGCTGGATTCGCGTATGAATGATGTATGGGCGAATCGAGGATTAACGTTATGTCCGAGTTGGAATGGAACAGTGTGTGAATTTAGTTCACTGCCGATACCACATGCATAAAGTCTGCATCATATTTGTTTGGATTATAACATGTTAGGATGGATTCCAGTGTTATAGTCTGTTGTTTGTGCATGATGTATGTTTATGACTTGTATATGAAGCAGATCTGATTATGCTGAATAGGGTGGACTAATATCTTCTGATATTTTATTGCTTTTGATGAACTTATAATGCATTCTAATTATGATGAAGTCTCACCCTTACTTTGATGATTTCATATTGAAGTCTTAGCTGATTAGGAGCTGGTGAGGACGGCTCTTGAGCTATGCATTTAGTTTATCTGTGTGTCAGTGTCATGCTCTGGTAGTTGTAACACTTGGGAACAATTGAATTAGAGTGCTAATGAAACTCTGTTGATTTATTTGAGATTATTTTGGATCATTATTGTTTTGAAATTATCCTAGTTTTGATTTAATTCCGTTGTGTAAAAAATGTTATTTACTGATGATGGATGTTTATGTTCCTCGGTAATGCATGAAAACTATTTTGGTTAATTATATTTTGAAAAATAAATTGTGACATCCCTTATTACATGTTAACTCTGAAATATAATATGATAATTCGCGGGGTATTTTAGAAGGATGTTACAATCCCTGGGTCTCCCCCGAACCTCCCGCAAAAAGAAAACGTGGGATAAGCTCTGAACATGCCCTATCTATTGAAAAGGGGAAGGATATCGAGTAAACATATGTATTTTCCCCCTTCAATGTTAATCGCCATGTTTTTTATGGTCAAAATTCCTTAGGGGTGCAAGAAGGAGATAGGGAGGCTATTCTCTCTACGGCAAAGTGGTTCGAATGAAGCATCTGGCCGAGGACATGGCCGATGTCATTAGGATCCTTAAGACTATGTTGACTTTGAATAACGCTACTACGTGTTCAAAAGCTTCCCTTGACCAAGACACTGTAAAGATCTTCGAGCTCGAGGATAAGAATAATGTTATACAAAATGAGATCTTGAAGCATTTGACGAAGTATGAAGCCCAAGTCAAAGTTCTCAAGGATCTGAATAAGCTGCGTCCGAAGGTGGATTTTTTGATCAAGGATAACTAGCATTTGGTCTTCAGGGTGAAGGATCTAGAGTAATTGAAGGCCCCTACTGAAGAGGAGACCGAGGACGAGGTGGCCCTTAGGACTAGAAAAACGTTGATTGCCCGAATTCGGGTGCTTGAGCAGAAAGTCATGGAAACTATTACCTACAGTTTCAAAACTGCCGCAGAACAACTTCAAATTTTTAATGACGGGATTGAGCTCAAGACCGATGGGATTGGACCATTCAATCAGGTGGTCGAAGGGAGAATCCTCTTTCCACCTAAAGACCTGGGCCGAGGAAATGATGTTTGTGGAGATTAAAATTTCCGAACCTGTGTGTCAGCGTATTCACCTGGCTTGGGTGCCACTTTTGTGTAAGTGTTTTGAACAAGGGGGCTTTCCCGTCTTTTTTGTGTACTTTGGTTTAGGTCTGCGTGCCCTAAATTTTGTAATATTTGGACATAGTCATCCTTTGTGATCAACACTGTTGAATTTTTTGAAATTTTCCTATTTATTGTCTTGTTTTATGTAATGAGCATTGTTTATATTGCTTGACCTGGAGTTTATGATCGACATTAGTAAGGGTGTCGATGGGGCAAGTTCGAAAGTCGCCAGACGAGGTCAAAGTCGCGATTGGGACTTTGGCTTCGAGGTGTGAACTGCCCATCGCGATCTGGGTGTTCTGCCAAATAGGTACTTTTCAACTGTGGAGCTTTATAAATGTGTCCACATCGGGCCGAGGTTCCAATCGGTTTAGAGTGGGGACCTCGTCGTGTGACTTCATTTGGGTGCAGTGCTTGTACATCAATATGCCTAGTGGCTGAGCGACCCCTGAATCTTGTCGGGGGGATCATCGACGGTTAAGCTTCCAAATAGGTCATGCGATTTAGCGGTAATATTGTTTCAATTTTATGGCATTCTAGGTTTTCTTGGTAGTACGCCTAGTTGTCCGTCATACCACGGACGCAATAGGGGCCTTCCCAGTTGGCGTCTAGTTTCCCCTCACGATAATCCCTTTGGTTCCTTTATAGAACTAGATTTTCGACTTCGAACTCGCATTTGATGACTTTGGTGTCTGGCGCAAAGTGATATGTTGTTTGAGCGTGGCTTCGTGGAGAGCTTCCCCTGAGCGGATCTCCTTGACCACTTCGAGTTCTCATCTTAAAGCTTCGTCGTTTAGCTCCTCATTGAGGGGGAATTCGGTTCTCCTAGTTGATTCTTTGATTTCCACCAGGATGACTACCTCGGTTCCATAAGTAATCAGTTTTCGAATGCGGTGTCATCCTTAACATATCTCTTCTTGTCCTCCGCCTAGCCGTCGTTTGAGTCCTCGTAGGATGACTTTATTGGCGGCTTCGGCTTTCCCGTTGGATTATGGGTGATGAAGTCTCTTTTGTAGAAACGAAGTATGTTGAGGGACGTGATTTTGGCGAGGTTTTCTACCTCTATCCATTTTTTGAAATAGTCTACCTCCACAATCAGGAATTTATTTTGATACAATCCCTATGTGAACGGTCCGAGGATGTCCATCCCCCACCACGCGAATGGCCATAGTGATGATAATATATTTCGCATCTTGTTGCATGGTGGGCCAATAGTACCCTACTCACAACGCCTTTCGGGCTAGGGATCCTCCGCCCAAATGTTGGACGTTGAACCCCTCATGGATTTCGTGCAGGATGCTCAGCTCTTTGGATTCCTCGAGGCATTTTAGTAGTGGAATGGAGAATCCTCGCCGAAAAACATGTTGTTTGACGACTACATAGGAGCAAGCTCGCCATTTGGTAGTGTTGGCTTCTTTATGGTCCGCAGGCAATTCTCCTTTAGAGAGATAATTGTATACCGGGATCATCCAACACATATTATCCCCGATGGCATTTATTTTGGGAAAGGGTGCGGGCCTTTCGATGCTTGGTCGAGAAAGGGATTCTTGTACGAAGGATTTGTTTCTACCTTTCTTTTTAGTGCTTGCGGGCTTCAAAAGTATGCCTGCCCGAGTGTTATGTTTGCAGGGTACGTGTTTGATTTCTTCCCGGTCAATTTTCTTCAGATTTTTCTTGACCAGATTCACGTCGATGAGTTTTTCATTCTTGGCTTGATACTCTCCTCGTACTTGAGAGGAAACGAGTTGGGAGTTCATGAATATCTGTATTTCTCGGGCTACCGGATCTTTGGCCAGTCCTAGTCTTGCGAGCAGAGCTTTATATTTGGCTTGGTTGTTTGACGTGGGGAAGGAAAGGGTGAGGAAATGTTAGACCACGACACCTTGTTCGTTATCAAGGAGGATATCGACTCCGTTTCTTGTCGAGCTAAGCGCCCGGTCTACGAAGATGGTCCATTTCTTTTCCCTTTCCAGAGAGAGTTCACAAGCGATCATCTCTACAACTAAGTCGACCAATGCCTGAACCTTTAGGGGTTTAATGCTTTCATATTGAATGTCAAATTCTGAAAGTTCAAGGGATCATTTTAGCATTCGTCCGACCATATCTGGTCGGCCTAAGAGTTGCTTTATGGGTTGCTTTATTCGCACCATGATAGTATGGGCCTAGAAGTAATATATGAGTCTCCTGTTGTGTTGACGAGCGCCAAAGCTATCTTCTCGATTTGTTGATACCTGACATCAGGGCCTTTTAGTTCTTTGCTAGTGAAGTACACTGGTTTTTGCCTGTCCAGTCTTTCATGGATGAGGGCCATACTCACAGCCTCGTTCGAGATGGCCAGGTAGAGGAATAAGATTTCCACGTTCTCCTTATGCGATAATAAGAGTGGTTCTGAGAAGGATTGTTTGATATGGAGGAGATCTTGCTCACACTCTTCTGTTCATTCGAAAGCAAACTATTTACGTAAGAGTTTAATAAAGGGGAGTGCCTTATGAATTTTCTAGAATTGGTGTGGGGAGCTCGTAGAATGCTCGAAATTTTTCGGGGTTGGCTTCGATTCCCCATTCTGTTAGATAGAAGCCGAGGAACTTGCCCGCCTTGACCCCGAAGGTGCATTTCTCCAGGTTGAATCTCATGTTGCAGTGTTTGGCCTGGTCAGACACCCTTTTCAAATGGGGAGCGTGGTCAGTTTCTTCTCAAGATTTGATGATCTTGTCATCCATGTATACCTTGAACATGTCCCCAATTTCAACACGGAAGACTTTGTTCATCATCCGTCATGAAGGTCGTGCAGTGTTTGTCGCTCATCGCCATGGGAATTTGTTTATAACCTAAATATGCATCCATAAATGATAAAATTTTATAGTCGTCCAAGTTGTCGACCAGCAGGTCAATATTAGGTAAAGGAAAAACATCTTTGGGGCATGCCCGGTTAAGATCATTATAGTCAACACACATCCTCCATTTTATATTATTCTTTTTCATGAGTACAACATTGGAGATCCAGGTTAAATACCTGACCTTAAAAATAAAATTTGCCTCAAGGAGGTCTTTTACATCTTTTTCAACAGCCCCCGCTTTCTCGGGAGACTGCCTACACCTACATTGTACTACTTCCCTAGTGGTTGGATCCACATCAAGTTGGTGACAGGCGACCTCAGGGTCGAGTCTGGGCATCTCCACAGTACTCCATGCAAACAGATCGGTGTTGTCTCTGAGGCAGGCTTTAAGCTGCTTTCTCGCTAAGTCGGGGAGTCCATCTCTGATCTTCACACCTTTTCTTAAGTCTTCACTAAGGGGAATGAATTTGGAATCTTTGTTGGGGATGGGCCAAAGAGGATCCTATTCACCATTCTGAGCCTCAACTTCATCTTTTGCAAAGCGGGTGTCATGGTCCATGGAGTCAACCTTTGGGGCCTGCTGATCTTCTCTTTGGGAAGGTTGAAGCGGGGAATTTGCGGGTCTGTCGGCTTGTCGCACTCCAGTGTCGACCAGGCTCTGTCCTTTGGTGGTGGCATTGTAACACCTTACGGTTGATGATATCTCCCCGTGGATGGTAGCAACGCGAGCCCTCTTAGTGTAAAACTTTATAACACTGTGGGAGAACTAACTTGTTTGTTTTTCATTTTATCGCAAATGTTGCGGATAGCAAGAGTCTCCACCGACTTTTCTTTTATCCAATAAAGGAAAGGTGAAAAGAACAGAAAAAATCTTTTATTGATTATGAGTATAGGAGGTAATTATGAAAAGGGAAGGTATTCGCACCCTTTCCATCCGTATTTATCTACGGGCTCTTAATTGCTTAACTAACTTTTGAAAATTTTCTTTCTGTGTTTGTGTGATTTGAAAAGTATTTCTCTTTGACTTCGTAATGATTCTTGTATCAGTCCTCAAGAATGTATGCGAAGTGTTCAGAAATATTTGTTTGGAAAAAAAGATGTTTAACTTTGTAATGATTCTCGTTGGAATGTATACAAAGTATTTTGAAAATAAGTGTTAGGTGTGAAAAGTGATTTGTTTGATTGGAGCAAAAAATAGAGTCTTATTTCCTACTCAGAATGGTCGTTTATTGTTATTTCCCTTCTCCTTTAGGACAACGCTATCCATACCATTATTTGGTAGGTAACCCTATCTATTGGATGTGAAGGGACAATCATAGGGTCATCATATGGTCATTGAAGGCAACATGTAAGGACACCTTTAGCAATTCGAAGGGACGACCGTCACTTATTCATAGGCAATAAACGAGGGACGAGATCATATATTCGTAGGCAACATCGAGGGTCATAGAGGGACTATGATCTTTGTGGTGATTTTATTCATAGGCAACTTTGCTAATGGTGCCCCTACGTTCGAGGCACATGACCATTGTTTATTCGAAAGGCAACAAGAGAGGATACCCTAAGGGGGTGCAAGTGTGAAATAATGATTCAATTCAGATATTTTATCTTTGACTTAGAGTGATCTAAGTTTGATTTTATGTCTTGTCATGCAATCCTATTAGCATACATCTAGGCAGTGTATATACAATTTATAATAGAGCGCAGAAAGTAAAAGCAGAAAGATAAAGATCCTACCATATTACAGGGCTTTGGGATAATTACATAATAGAGGTGCGGAAAAGTAAAATTAACCTAAGCTATAACATCCCATGAGCAGTTACAGAAATATTAAAAAAACGCGAGGAAAGATAAACCTACGCTATTACAAAAATGTCCTTACGACCTATACATTATTTTCTAGAATTTAAAAGGAATAAAGAAATAAATAAATAAAGAAAAAATGTTTTGAGGTTAATAAAAAAATTTAAAATTAGTAAACCTAATTACTAGCAGTAAAAATATTTTTTGTGAATTTTCTGGATTGATTTTATTTGAAGAAATAAATTGAAAGTTGAATTTAAGATTAATTAAACAATTAATTTAAATAAAGAGAAAAAAAAAGAAAAAAAATTTGTCAAAAATCAAATAAGCATTTTTAAAACCTAATTCTAAAAATAAAATTATTTTTGTGATTTTTGTTGTATTTTTTAGAAAATATTTTATTAGAATTAAATTAATTGAAGAAAATTGAAAAGAAATTGAAGAAAAGAAAAATAGGGTTACACGCCATGGATCGAACCCTTAACCCTGGGTGAAAGGTCACACGCCTTGCCATCTGAGCTACCTGCACTTGTTGTTTGAATAATGAAATAATAAACATATAACAGAAAATATTTTCCTGAGATTTATTCAAACCAAAACGCGCGCCAAGGGGGTCATCGTCTCCATTTGAATTCCAGACTTTTACCTACGTTGTCTGTTGCTAAAGACTTTACCTACAGATTTTGTTCGTAGCTATAAAACCTGCAAATCACAAAACTCAAAATACGAAATAGAAATTAGTTGTGAGGACATGGATCGATTGGGTTTGATCCTCTGAACACAACCATGCCCTCAGTTTCATCCAATTTTGCCTTATTCGTGAAGCCCTAATTCTGAGCTCTAAACCTTAGCAATGGCAACTCACGATTCCTGCACTTAACTTCAATCAAACTATCCATAAAGCATCGAAACATCAATATAAACACAAATATATGATCAAATTCAATTAACAATGAATGAATATGTGAAATCGAAATTGAAAAAAGTTTGGTAAACCGTGATCGCGGTTTTATGTTTCAGAAGCTTTTGATTGCTTGTAAGGGCCTGAGATGGATCAGAGGACACCAGTGGAGCTAATGGTGACCTTGGAATGGCCTGAATCGGTCTGAAACTTTGGCTGCAAGTTACTTGTATGTCATAGTTTTTTGGGACTTGGCTAGGGTTCTTGGAGGCAGAAATTCATTTTTGTGATTTGAATCTCTTGTGTTTATATATAGGAAGGATTAGGTCAAGTGATTGCCATCAAATATATGTTAATTATGATGATTGAAACTTGATTGAAAATTTGATCAAATCTTTCTATTTTGGTATAAATCTTCTTCCAATCATGTTTAAATGAATATCTTGAGATTCAAGGATGATATTTGATTGATCTCTAATTGTAAATCAAATCTCATGCGCCTCTTATCATTTATTTGATATTTTACTTGATTTATTTTGAATTTAAATGAATAAAAAAAATTAATGAAATAAAAATCATGGTCATGCACCAATGGGCTTAAAGGTCCTCTAACATTTTATATCCACGTTCACATCTAAAAAAGTAGGCCCATTAACTCAAAAAGTCAAAATTGCTCAATTGACATTTCATGCATTTCTTCAAATTTTCCAAACTTGCACAAGTTGTATCTTGATTAATTTTAAACATTCTGAAGTGTTCTTGGACTTACTAGAAATCTCAAGATGTCCTCTAAACACTCCTTTTGGTTTCATCTTCATTGAAGCTTCCATGTTCATGTACACTTCTTTTGAAAAAGATGACTTTTTGTTGACTTTTAGAAGGACCTATAATGTCTTGATCCATAACTCTCAAATGAAGCATTTTTGGCCAAAGCTTGTGAGACAGAAAGTTGTAGAGAATTGAATTCTCTTCAAAATGAGATTTAGTGGAAAACTTTCTGATAAAGTATGTGAAAGTTATGGCTGGTCAAAGTTCTGTTGACTTTTTATCAAGAAACCCTGATTTAGAAACTTTGACTTTTGATCAAATCTTGAGTTTTCTTGATGAATCATGATCAAACCTTGATCAAATGATGGATGTCACTTCAAAATCTTGATGTTGACAAAAAATGATGAAGTTTGACTATATGTTCACCACAATTGACTTTTTGTCAAATACAACTAATTTTCAACCATCTGAGCAATTGATTGAGCAAACTTGAGTTGTGAGGCTTGAAACTTGACATGGTGATACCTTGAGACATATGAGGAGGTATGATGATGACTTGGTGCAATGGAAAACATATTTCACTTGAGAGAATCAAAACCCTAGTTTGGGGATTGATTGCTTAGGAGAGGGCTCATCTGGTCAACCCCTTGAGGATTCTTGAATATGGATATGTGGATTGATTTGAGAAATAGGAGGGAAAATTTTGGGGTATATCAAACTTCATCTTCAAGTTCACCATGGAAGGCATAACGATTAATGTGGCCAGCGTTGGTCTCCCATGAATGTCGTTGTAGAGAAAGGGGCAGTCGACCATGAGGAAACGAACCTTGACATGTCGAGATGCAACGTCTTCCCCAAATGCGACGAAGAGCTAGACATAGCCCCATGGCTTAGAGGTCGAGCCGTTGAAACCTTGTAGATCAGATACGACGTATGGGGACAAGTGAGAGTTGTCGAGCTATAGGGTATGTAAGAGATGAGTGTACGTCACATCGGCTAAACTCCCCTCATCGACTAAAATCTCCTCGTCGACCAAGATGCAACGCACATCGAAATTAGCCATCCTTGCTCTGACGAGTAAAAGGATGTTGAAGTCAAGGGCTCATTCGGGCAGCTCCTCGAGGTAGAAGGTGATTGGATTGGATCTTCCCTTAAACCTTTCGAAGGTTACTAATTGGGCCAGGACTTTGTCGATCATCTCGCTGAACTTCCTCTTCACTGAATTCATCGAGATGTCGTTGAATCTGCCGCCGAATATGACCATAGCAGAGATGAATCTTTCCCATCATCTTTGGGTGAACACGGGAAACTCGTTCTCAAGGTCATCGGGGATGTGAAAGTCTTCGAGCCTAGAGACAACGTAAGCGATCTGGAAGGGGTCGGTCTCATTTATTGGACGAGCATCTTCGTCAATTTCCTGGATCTCGTGGGTTTCATGAGGAGTTTAATTCCTCTTGTATTTCCCGAGTCTCCACGCTTTTATCAGAGTCTCGATGGAGTATTTTAGATGGATGCAATCATCATTTAAGTGGTTGTGACTCCGATGCTACTGGAAGTACATGGTTCAATCGAGCCAAGGCTTGGCAGGAGTCGGTGTTGGCACAGTCTGCCAAGATGCGCTCGTGGGAGGTGGTGAGCAGGGTGTATTTTGTGAAACACCTAAAAGGTTTGCGGTGTTCGCAAGAATTATGAGGTTTTTCATACCTTCTCTTCTCTATGGTTCATCGAGAAGGGCCGACATAGCCTTTTCATGTGTCATTGTGGTGCGGGATACTAGTTGCTCTGCGGTTCCTTATCTCGTTACTCTAGTGAATGATGGCCTCAAGGGAGGCTTAGGTCTTTGGGTGGCAGCGAGAAGTTGTAAAGGTACTGATGAAATGGCTCTTCAAGTACCTCTAGAAGTTGATCGAATCAGGGGGTGGCTCTTATACCAGTCCATTGCAGTTTTCTGCAGCGTCGTGGGGAACGGTTTGCATTAATGGGACCCCCGACATTGTGGTAATGAAGCATTGCCTCAAAACTGACAAGGTGGTCGATGGGATCAGTGATTACATCATAACTATTTAGAGAGGGACATTTTTCCATTCCCCTAGGGATGAAAGCCTCCATCATAGCTTGGGATAGTGGACCGCGGGGGTCGCCTTCGTCACTGTGTTCTATAGAGCTAGTGGGGAACAGTTGTGGGGGTGGTTTCTTCAAGGAGGGTCCCTATGTCGGGTCTCCCCGTCCTCGTGGCCCTTGCTTCTCTTGGTGTCACCTATGTGTCGCTCCTTGTGCAGGAGAGTCAAGGTGTGCTTCTTGGCAGGTTCGGGTTGGGGCCTTTCCAAGGTAGGTCCATGCCTGGTGCATCGGTGAGTGGGACTCTGAGAATAATTCTTTTCATGTCTTCGCGGGGAATTCGGGAGCGTTCGTTGTGTCTTCGGGAAGACAAAGTCCCCGAGTCTGGCCTTTGGTGTCTCTTTGGGACCTGCAGGTCTCCTCCAATATGCTAATGCGTTCTCCTTGTGCGAACAACAGATAGTTGGTCAGATTAATAACCACAAATAGGGTCGTGGTGGTAAAATCAACATTTGCGGGCACTGCAATCTTCTGATAAGTCACTTGCTCTGGAATATTCATATGTGATTTATCGAGCGGGTGCTCGCGAGTTGAGGAGGAGGCAGTTTTCCCGTCCCTGGGGTCGTACTCAGGGATTTCGACATTGTTGTTGTTGTCGTCGTCGCCTAAGTTAGAAAAGTGGGCATTTTGATTTTTGTTGTTAGCTTGGTCGGCCATGACTATTAAAAGGTAGAGTTTTTCTTTAGTCTCGAGCAATGAGAAGACGGGGAAGTAGTATTCCCACAAACGGAGCCACTGATCGTACCTGATCAAAAAAAATCGTCGTTGGCCCACAAACTAGAAGTGAATGTCTGTAGTTGGATGAAGGGTGTGTACCTGCAAGGTACTCTGATGCTAAAGAGAGTAAGAATATGAGTGCCTGACCCTCTCAAGTGAGAGGGTATATATAGCCTCCAACGCTGGGCCAAGGTCTGCATAATGGGTCGGATAATTAGGCCCAATAACAGACTGTCATGGCTTACTTGTGTATGAAGTCCAGCACATGGCCTCCTCCCTAGTCTGTAGCTCCGAGATACAAGGGGAGTTCACCCGTTGTTCTCGGAGGGCGCTATAGTGGTTAGATAGCGGTTGGCCATGTTGCCCTAACGTGTACGTGGGGAAGTCCCCACCGGTTATGAGCAAGTTGATCGTTGAGCCCTTTGAAGACACTGGATCGGGCCTGCGCAACTATGAGCCAAGTGCTGGCCCAATACAGAACAATAATGATATGATAGATATATGGTTGTTGTATCTATTACTTTATCTATACCAGCCTACATCTATTATTTATCCATTCTAGACCTTTAGATAGAGGTGTTCAAAAGAACCGCCGAACCGCACCGAACCATCGAATTGAATCGAATTGAGGTTAAAATAGCTGAACTATTATTAATGATTAGTGAACCAAACTTATATTTTACTACTGGTTCTAGAACTGAACTGTTAAGCAATTAACCAATCTCAGTTTGATCTTGAACCGAACCATTGTTACTTAACTTTCAACAATTGAATTTTTTTCTTAAAAAAAACAAAGTTAATTTTGTTGAAAAATAAAAAAGTCGATTTTTTTTAAAATCCAAAAGATTTTTTTTTCGTAAATTCAAAAGTCGAAAAATCAAAAGTTCATTTTTTCGAAAATCAAAAAATCAATTTTTTTGAAAATCGAAAAAAGTTGATATTTTCAAAAATCATAAAGTCGATTTTTTTCAAAAAAACAAAAAATGTCAATTTTTTCGAAAAATAATTTTTTTTGATATTTTCGAAAATCAAAAAGTTCGCATCAGATAATTTTCGAGGACGAAAATATTTTAAGTGGGAGAGAGTTGTAACACTCCGATTTCCATTTGAATTATTTTATTTAAATTAACTAGGTGTTGTAATGTATTTGTGCACTTTAGTGAATCATTTGTTGTTTTGTGATGCATTTATTGGAAATTAGATGCCTTAGAAATTATTGGAGTTAAGATAATGGGGGTGTATGACCAAAAGTGTAGAAATATGAGGTGTAGAGAGATAAATAGTTTATTGGCATTATTGGAATTAAAATATTAGATTTAATACTATAGTATAATAATTAAATAAAATTATTAGTAGAATAATAGAATTATAATGTTTTTAATTGAGAAAGACAAGATTGGTATTATGATTTAAGGGTCCTAAGGTTAGTGTTGGAATTAGGATTGCGGTGCGGTTTAGGCGGTTTTGAAGCAAAAAATCATCTGAACCGCAAGAGAACAAAATCTTGGTCCAGTTTGGTTCAATTGGCTTTTAAAAATAACACCGAACCAAACCAAACCAAACTAATGAAATTTAGATTAGTTCGGTTGGTTCGGTTTTTTACAAAATAAATTATTGAATCATACATATACATATAGAAGAAAATATAATTTTGTGTTTAATCGTTCATACTTTACCATTAAAAATTTTATAATTATCAAAATAAGTTTATAGTTTGATACATAAAATTGCGTATTATACTTGTATCTAAATCTAAAAAATGATATACATAAGACTGTATTCTTAAATAAATATGATACAAAGAATACAATAAAATATATTTTGTGAAAATAATATTTATAAATAAATAATATTTTAGTTTTTATGATTTGTAAATTAAAATAAATATCATACAAAGAATATGATAAAATATACACATAATACATGTTGATTTCGCTTAAGAATTAAAGAAAGATATATTGGTTAGTAAGATTTTATAACATAATGCGGTTTGGTTTGGTTTCCAAAATACAAACCACAAACCAAACTGAACCACGCGGTTCCGTTAGAAAATGACCCAAACACATTCGAACCAAATGGGGTTTTGTGATTTTCTATTGGATTGGTTTTGTTTTGAACACCCCTAGTTGGAATAAAATAGAGTTGATAATAGAGAAGAGAAAGAAACAACGTAGAAAAACTGAGAAAAGTTCGTAGAAGAGAGAAGAAGAAAAAAAGGCTATGGCAGGAAGTTTCACTGTAAGAGTTAAGAACCCGCAAAATCCAAGATAAGAATGTGATTCTAACATTATAACAGGTTGCAAAACAATGGGGTATGGTAGTATTTATGTTTCATGATTGTATGTTCTTGATTTTCTTCCTATTTTACTTTATTGGGTTTTTTCCATTGATGAGTTCTTTGATGCATTATGTGCGTAATTGGTGAAATTGGATGATGTAGGTTGAATGGAATTGATAGGCAATGTTGATGAATAATTAGTGTGATTAAAAATATATTTTTTTTTGGAAATATTGGGAGTTTGGATTTTGAACAAGGATTTTCGTATTCAGAAAAATTGCAGATTTTTGAACTCTATATCAGGTGTAACTGATTGCTTCATGGGAGATAATCAGTTAACCTGTGAAAATTTGGGCGAAAAGGGCAAAAATAAAAAGGCGTCACCGGTTACTGCACTGGTGTAAATCGGTTACCCAATTGGACAGAAGCGTGTTTTTTTTAGTTTTAGAGGTGTAACAGGTTACCCTTCTGGCAGTAATCGGTTACCATTGAAACTGTCAAATTTTAAAAAAATTATAAGTTACATAAATTTCGCCTCTGGTGTCCGTTTGACGCGCCGTTTGGACCGATGGAAAGCTAAAATTGTTTTCTATCCTATAAAAATATTTTTTATACTGTAGCTAATTATTTTACCAACATTGATGCCTATATGTGTCTATTCCTGAGTAGTGTGCCATGCCTTATGTTATGATTGAGTAAGATGATGTTGTATGAATGGTTCGATTGTCTTGCGTGATGTATTGCATGATAATAATGATGACGATGGCTTGTATTGGTGGGAGATGGCCTGTATTGGTGAAAGATGGCTTGTATCGGCGTGATGATGAGGGATTATGCTCTTTTACTACCCTAAGTTGGCATTATGATTAGGGTTATACCTTAATGGTACCATATGCATTTGAGTTAGGGTCGGTCTCATTGCATTACATTGTTATTAATAGTTTTATGATTTTGGATGTTAAAGAAGTATGAATTATATCATGATGGATGTTGTGTGTTGTTTGTGAAATTTATTGTATTGGTAGCGGAAGAAGATCCTCTCTCACCTTTCCTATTGGTAGCGGAAGGCTGAACGGGGTTGGTTAGAAAATCTATTGAAATTGGGGAGTATGGTAGTTTAGTCATTAAAAGGAATTGCTTTGTAGACACTCTCCAATTTGCGTATGATACTTTATTGGTAGGAGAAGGAACTTGGAAGCAATTGGAGGGGATAAAGACGGTTTTGAGGGCTTTTGAACTTGTTTCGGGTTTTGGAATTAATTACCATAAAAGTAAGTTGATTGGCATTAATATTAGCAGTAATTTTATGGATGTCACTTCTTTCTATTTATCTTGTAAGGTGGAAGATAGAAATTTCTCCTTTCTTGGTATTCTAGTCGGCCATAATCCTCGAAAGGCTTCGACTTAGAATTCCCTCTTAAACAAAATAGAGAATCGTTTATCTAGTTGGAAGAATTATTTTATAAACCTTGGGGGAAGGATTACTCTATTGAAATCTATTTTGAGTTCTCTCACTATCTTCACTATGTCTTTCTATAAGATGCCGACGAAGGTTGCTAACGAATTTACTAGACTTCAAAGTAACTTCTTATGGGGGAAGTGGATGAGAAGAGGAATATTCAGTGAGTGAGTTGGAAAGATGTTACTTTACCTTACGAGAAGGGGGGGTCTAGGTGTTAAAAATATTGTGGAGTTCAACTTAGGTTTTCTTAACAAATGAAGATGGAGAATTCTTAAAGGTCATGATTCTATTTGGCTTTGTATCTTGAAGGCTCGCTATGGTGATCTATCAATTCATGTCTTTTGTGGAGGTGTGGCGTGCAAGGATTCTTCTAATTGGTGGAGGGACATTATAAGGTTAAGGGATTTATCTAAATTTGATCCTATTGTTTCTAATAGTAGGTTTAATTTAGGTAATGGTTTCAACGCTCCGTTTTGGGAATCAAATTGGTTAGGGTACATAATCTTGATGGACGTTTTTCCGGAATTGTATTTGGCTTCTTGTTTAAAGAGAATCTTGGGGGCGGGAATGAGGGGTTGGTATGACGGTAGGTGGAAATAGGGGATTGTGGTTTATCTGGGGTCGTGAGTGACTATCCCAATCTTATGCCTGCTTTTTTGTCCTTGCGGATTCGGTTGGAGACTTTTGGGGGAGTGAAGGAAGATTTGGATTCGGTGGTGTGGCACATTCATCTAGAGATTGTTTTTCGGTGTCATCGTGTTATGCGCAATATGCTTCATTGCATCTTCCTTTCGTTCCTCCTAATAGGTATGATATGGCTTTGATTCTTATTTGAAAATTGATGATGCCATTCAAGATTAAACCTTTTGGTTTGAGACTTTTTGTGAATAGGCTCCCTACAAAGGATCTTTTGGTGTATAGTGTGTTTTTAGACAATTTAAAGTTTGTTTTTTGTGGTGTGCATTTGGAAAATAGGGATCGTATATTTCTTAAATGCAATGTGGTTAAGGAAGTTTGGAAGGAAATAACTTCTTGGGTGGATAAATCAAAAATGGAGGAGGATGAATGTCTCCCAAATTTTATGGGTTGATATTTGTTTTGCCGTTCAAAAAATGTTAAATAGGGCAAATTAGAAGTTATTTGGTTTGCAGCTATGTGGATTATTTGGTTGACAAGGAATTGTATTCTTTCGAAATGAAGAATGGAGGTTTAACAGTGTGATGTGGAATATCAAAACTTTAGTTTGAAGACGGGTTTTTTATGGAAAAATTACTCTCTGTAATTGTAGTCTTTACGAGTTTAGCAAAGATCATTTGTTGTTTCTTTCGTAATTATAATTGGTTTGTAATCTTTCTTTTTGTAGGGTCTTCTCTCTTATATTATATCTTACTTACAAAAAAAAATTATTCTTTTTAATTGAAATTAAAAATATTATATGCAATTATATTAAACTTATAAACTAATTTTATAATATTTTATTATTAATAATAATTTAATAATACATTCTCATTAATAATAATTTAATAATATGGATAGACGACTAGTTAATATTTATTTTGATGATTTATACTAATTTTTTAGAAACTTTAAAAACCTATCGGCGGATATTTATTAACATCATCAGATTTGTTTTAGTAAAGGTTTTACAAAAATTAAAAAAAGAAATGGTTTTTTTTATTAGAACATGTGTAAGTGCCAAATACAATTTGAGGAATGAGAGATAGATTCTTTCTTCCACTATCTCTATCAATTTTGAAGATATAAAGGTTTTTTTTAAAAATAATTTAAGGTACTTTTCCACTGCATCTTTTAAACAACGTTTCAAATGAAAAAAATATTCTTTTTGTCTAAAAATATACTTTTCATAGAATAACAAATTGACTTTACGAATAACAAAGTGTATTAACAAACTTTTAATTATTAATTATTAATACAAACTTTATCCGTGAATATCTGCAGGTAAAATCTATTACTGATATTGATATGATGGTTTAATACATATCTACGGTTAAAATAAATAAATATTTAGTTATCCGTTTATTTACGAATACGGATATGATTTTGATTATATTCATACCGGCGAGTATTCATATACTTTTATATCGTTCTTCTTTGACACTTTTGATTTTTTAGTCTCAGAAAAGGTAGAACTTTTGCATAGAGTGCAAAGGTTAATGCATAATAATATTATATCACCTATGAACATGAATGTAATTTTTAAAAGAATTGATTTTGTCATCTAAAAAAGATAGCAGTCAGCTTGTTGTCCGTTTGTCCGTTATTTCTGTATAATCTTGACTATCCAATTAATAATTAGAAATAATATTTAAATATTATTTTGTTTGATCAAAACTATTATTATTATTATTATTATTATTATTATTATTATTATTATTATTATTATTATTATTATTATTATTATTATTATTATTATTATTTTATTGTTGTTGTTATTTTGTTAAATATGATATTATTTTTATTAATTTATAAAAATAAAAAATAAAATGAATGTAATTTATTTTTGTTATTATTTATTAAATGTTAAATTTGAAAATATTTTTTTGTCTTTTAAAATAGATTAAAAATATAATTGTTTAATTATATTTTAAAAATATATATCTAATAATATTCATGAATATTCATAAATACCGTAAATATCTTAAAATTTTTGGATATTAATCTTCGTAGATGAATATGACATCATATTTACTAAATATGTAGGTAACAGAAGATTAATACTCATACAGTTAGCATAATAATTACATTCAATTGATTATTTAAATAAAATTATAAATCTTATTAAAAATCTGAAATCAATTTCAATTATTCTCAAATTCATTTCACCTATATTTGTAACAATGCACACACAGTGATAAAAAAATTAATAACAATACACATAAAATATAATTTCTCCAATTATTTACCAATAACAAGCATAAAAAAATCTAATAATTAAATATAATTTTTAGACATTATATATATATATATATATATATATATATATATATATATATATATTTTTAAATTTTATTTATTTATAAAATTTCTTTTGAATTTTGGTACCAATAATTTTTGTGTTATCAAATTTGTTTTCGATTCTTTTTATAATAAAATTTTATGTTTCAAGTATTTTTTTGAATAACATGCTATTATTAATGAATTCCTGACACAATTTATCAAAATTGATATCTCAATACACAAGCACAAATATTAAGACAGAGGTTATGACATCTACTGATTGACATAACTTTTACTAAAATAAAAACTATGCAGAATTTAAATGCATAATATAAAAGAACACAAAGAATTGTTAATTCAGTTCGGTGCAACTCATTTATATCTGAGGCTATCAAGCCAAGAAGGAAATCTACTGTAAGTAGTACTAATTCTAATCCTAAACAAACTCAGTTACAACTTATCATTTAATCTCTACCCAATACAATTTGTACCTAGGAACCTCCTAGATATGAGAATTCACTCTCACTTCCAATCACCGCAATGATATCTACAACCACAATCCTAGTGATTGGAAACCAAACTAAAATAGAATTTTACACTTCAAATACAATACACAAACTCTTGCTTAAAAGATTTAGATTGAGAACAATAACTTTATAAACTATCAAGTAACAAGCAGTCAACTTAAATGCATCAAAAGATACATGAGGACATACAAAGAAAACATAAACTCCCTAGAAGAACCCTCAAACTCTAAGACTAAGAAAAAAATGGTCTCCCCTTATTTTTTAACAAAGTTCCTGATGAAGTTAGGTCTAGGCAGTTTCTTTAAATACTCCTCAGTGATCTATGGGCCTTGAATCTGCGCCTAGATATTCCTTGTAGCTTAAGCCGAGGGCTACACCGACTTGTGTAGAAAAATATTCTTAAATCTTGGAACAAAACACAAGGTTTCTTAAATTGTCGCAAAGCCCAATTTCGATAACCTGCATACAACTGGAGATAAATCACATGTTCTAGATTGAATATTTTTGACCTGCGAAAAATCAGTGAGATAAAATCAAAGGAATCTCACATAATCAATTTAAATCTATAAAAAAAGAAACGCAATTTGTACTGATATTCTATTACAAGTTGTCACAACATCTATCAGAACATTCGTCTTCAAAAGAATCTGACCAGCATGTTAGAACATGTTTCATAACATCATGTTGCAAACCATGTTTTAGCCAATAATACCAATCTTAAAACCATGGTACTAACAATCTCCCCATTTAGAATTTTTTAGCTAAAATAATCTTAGAACAAAAGGTCCATGAGAGAGGAATAAAACCACAAAGGAATAA
Organism: Vicia sativa; assembly: GCA_021764765.1. Taxonomy (NCBI): domain Eukaryota; kingdom Viridiplantae; phylum Streptophyta; class Magnoliopsida; order Fabales; family Fabaceae; genus Vicia; species Vicia sativa. The sequence continues at coordinate 104,478,453 of CM038797.1, read as the reverse complement.
GATCACAAATAGAAAATTGCATTATAAAAATATACATCAAAGTTACAACAACTACACAAACAAACAAGTTCAGCACTCCCCTGTCAAACATAATAAGTTCTCCCCCACAAGGAAAAACTCACACCATAAGAGAAATTCAAAAGATTTTCAACACACACCAGACAGGATATTGAAACATCTGTTAAGATATTCTCACCCTGCACAAATGACTATAACAGTAGCAGAAACACGCACTAACTACCCCCTTAGCAGAAACATTGTCCTATCACAATGCTAAATCAACATGTCAAGACATGTGATGTAACATTAGGACATAAAACACTAAAACAACACTTTACTCCTCCTTTTTAACCAAAATATTGATAAAAATTAGTGTAAGTGTACATCCTTGGAAACACACATATTTCACACCAGCAATACCACAAATAGAAGCACACACAATGCACATTGATGGAAACACACACAATGCACACAGATGGAAGCGCACACTCTTGGTCAGTTTCAAGTGGTCTTCCACCTCTTTCCCCTATCAAAGCGCCTCATGTACTCCTTGGTGTTGTCTCTAGCCCTTCTATCTTGCAAAAATCCTTTGTTCCATCTTCTAACACCTTGCTTACGCTTCCCAAGTAGCAGAACATATAGGAAAGATGCAGTATCTGTTGCATACCTCCATAAGTGTAATTGCTATAACTCTTCAATAGTGCAAGTTCTAATCCCAATGCTTATGTTCTCAATATGATTTACTTTAAACATAATAGTAATTTGTTCTTTGTTGTCCATATGCTCCAGAGTAACAGTTTTTCCTTCAACAAAATTCCTGCTAAGTTGATTATGACTATCAAGGTTCTTGTTCCAGCCATATAAAATGAGATATCTAATATTATTTCGATCTTCACAATGAAATGTCATGACATTGTGTTTGACATTATAATCCTTGAACATCTGGTCAATACATACTAGTTAAGAACACCTCTCCTTGTTCCACCATACTCGGATTCAGTAGTATTTTTAAATTGTGCAGAAAAATATCCTTAAATCTTGGAGCAAAACACAAGGTTTTCTAAATTGTCTCAAAACCCAATTTTGGCAACCTTTGTACAACTGGAGATAAATCACATGTTACTGAATATTTTTGACGTGCGAAAAATCAGTGAGATAAAACCAAAAGAAATTTCACATAACCAATTTAAATCTGTCAAGAAAGAAACACAACTTATGCTGATGTTTTGTTACAGAATGTCACGAAATTTATCAGAACATTTATCTTCAAATAGATTTGACCAACATATTAGAACATCTTTCATAACATCATATGCTGCAAACCATGTTTTAATAAAATTATGTCAATCCTAAAACTATGATACTAACGATTAAGAATTTAAAATATTATTAACTTAATATATAAAAGTATTATTAATTTAAAATTATAAATAAATAATAAAAATTCAATAATTATATCATAAATTAAATATATGGTAATATTTTATCAGTTATGTCATAAGAAAAGTCATTTCAAATTTGCAAAAGTAGAGATAACATTAATATTAAAAGTTTAAAGGAATATAAATTAAATAAATTCAAATGTATTATAGATACATTTTCTATACAATTAATAATTATTCATAGAAAAAAATAATTAATTTTGAGAATAATTAATGTTGATTTCAATGTTTTACTAGGATTTGTTATCCAATTTAAGTAAACATTTCAATGGTTATTATCATTATGCTACAAATCAAGTTGCAAAGAGGATAACTTTCAAGGATCTGAGTGGATGATAGAATGAGTGGTATTATATTTCAACAAATCGTTATAGAATATGTTAATCATATTTTAGTTATAACTATTTTTAAATGCTTTTTTTACTATCCACACAAGTATTCTCGTTCGAAATCCAATGGTAAAAAAAGTGCTTGATGATGGATTGGTTGAATGAAGTAATAAAGTAACATCATATTCTTCTTTAAATGTATGAGTTGGCATAATTAAATATTTTATTTTTATTGAAGTAGTCTTAATCGTAACTTTAACTCTAATTTTAATTAAAGGTGTTTAAAATTAAATCGATTCAATAAATATTGTAAAATCAAATTAAATTATATGAAAATTATAAAAAATTATATGTGATTCAGATGTAATTGAATTATTTTTTTAATAAAATTGTGCAATTTAATTTAATTTTTAATTTATATTTTATAAATCGGACAAAATCAAATATAACCACATTATGTAATAAAATCTTACTAATCAATATATATTTATTTAATTTTTTGAAAAAATCAACATGTATTATGTATATATTTTATCATATTCTTTATATGATATTTATTTTAATTTATAAATCATAAAAAATAACATATTATTTATTTATAAATACTATTTTTATTAAAAAAAATATTATATTTTTTATATAATATTTATTTAAGAATACAATTTTATATATATTATTATTTAAATTTAGATAAAATTGTAATACATAATTTTATATATTAAATTATAAATTTATTTTAATAATTATAATTTATTTTAAATAATATATGAATGGTTAATCACAAAATGTTATTTTTCACTATGTGTATGTGTGATTTAATTTTTTTTATAAAAAATTAAATTAATCGAATTAATTCAAATCATATTAATCTGATTTAATTTAATTTATTTTAATTCAATTTTATTTTTAAAAGCCAACCAAATTAAACCTACATCTTTTTCTCTTCCCGTTCAAATAATATTTTACTTCAAAACCTTACAACTCTACTGCTCTATAATCCTAATCATCAAACTGATGGTAAAGTTACATAACACATGTTGCAAATAAAAGCATGTGGGCTGTTATGTTAGGACAAAAATTACGACAATTGTTCACGGTAGTCGGCAGAAGAAAACATCTGACTAGTGACCACCACATACATGATTTCAAATTTTTATACTATTTTCATTTACAAAATTCTTTGAATGTATCTCCTTTAGAGGAAAAAAATGTTTTGAATTTCAATAAAAAGGCTAGCAAATGAGAATGGATTTGTTTCTTGTTGTCTTTGTTTTGTCTTTATTCCTCAAACAAAATGAAGACAATCCGAATCATTTCTTGTTTGTCCCCCATAATTTATGAACCCTCTCATAAAGTATATTTTATTCGTCTCTTATTTCTGTTATAAAATAATCATTTTTTAAAATATTATTTATTTTATTACTACTATATTGTTACAAATGTAAAAGTAAGAGAAAAGAGCACAAAGAAGAAGTCATACGATAACGTCATGAATCATACGGTGGCATTTAAATGGTAAAATATAAGAAAGTTTTTTGGAAGAAGGGATTGAACAACCCAAAAAAATAAAAATGATATATGAAATCAGATTATCCGAAAGATTAGAAAAATAGTTAAAGAGACATTAGGAGAGTAAAAAAATTTATGATCTCAAAATAAAGAATTGTGGTGGTAGATGAAAAAGTTTAAAGTAAAGAGAGTAAAAAAGATTGTTTTAAAGAATATATAACCTAAGTATAAAATTACTTAAACTTGAGAAAAATATAAGAAAGTCAAGAACGACACTAAGAATGCAGTAAGTGTAGCAATAACCCAAACTTTTAATGGATTATACCAATCTTTAAGAATCAATAAGGAAGAAAGTTTTGTATATAGGCTTACTGAAGATAGAAAGAGAAAGACAAGAATTTCGAATAAAGTTGTTCGTGTTCGAGAACTAGAAATTGATGCTCTAGCCTCGAAGGAACCAAAAGTAAAGAGTAAAGTGAACTCCAATGCCCAAGTCACTTCAGTAATAAAGAAGAGTAAAGTGAAATTGAAGATCACATATTGTGTACCTTCTCATAGTATGTGAACTGTTTTATATGTAGGATCGAGTATAGTGGGCTTGAGGCGAATTGGACCTTAGTTGTTTGGGTCTTTGGTCGGTCCAGAGTAGTGCCCCCAAGGCTTTGCCAGCCCCCGAGAGAGTCAGGGTAAGCCTAAGTATCATTGATTGGCCTCTGTGTAATAGTCTAACATGACGTAGAACTGAATTGCTTGATATTAGTTTGAAAAAGTGATGGGAAACAGGTGAATTTAATGCGGTTTCATCATTGAGACGCTTTATCATCCATTATTGACATGTGCAATGACGTGACTAACTACGGCGTGACATAATTCATAGATTGCGTAAGTGCACTTGAGTTTGGTTTGTTACCATGAGTGTAATTCTAGTCGTTGATCTAGTGATTCATGTTCATAGTTGGTCTTGATTTTTTATAAATAAAGGTGAGTTGAATAATTGGAAGTTTTTGCAACTTTTCAGCTTTCAAACTTTTAGTTGCTTTTTGAAAAAATGTCTTCATTCATTTCTTTTATGAGAAAATCATTAAGAGTGATTCATAACCTTTTTTTAAAGCCTTCGTCTCTTTCATTCTTCCTACTTCATCAACCTTCTTGAGCAACTCACTCAAAAACATTTCACCTTTTATTTGTCTTGCCAGCATGAGTGACAATAATGTCGATTTAGTGAGAGTTTCTGAAGTGAAAACTTTGTCTCGGTCATCCTCTAATTACCTTCACTCCTCATTTAGCAGCGGTCGCATAGGACTAGAGGTTATAACCATATATTTTGACTATGGGACGTGAGGAATGATCCAACCTTCCTTGGAGGGAGAAACTTCTTCTTCAAGGTCACTAGATGCCCATATCAAATGTTGCTGGGATAACAGACGGTGCCAAAGTCCCCATGCCTCCTCCTACCTTATCGAAGGATGAGATATAGATCAATGTGCAAATGAGGGACCTTGCTAGAGATTAATTTAGACATGTCTACAGAACATTGGTAGCGAGCCTAGTGATGCTTAGGTGTTGGAAAATTTAATCGTTCAACGTCGATGGACTGCGCTGACCTGTGATTAGGTAGATGTAAAAGTAGTGGGTACTCCTTCAGTAATGAGCACTGAGGCTTCCTTGAGAGACGTTGACATTAAGGTCGACGATCCTTTAGAATGGTCAATTTATCTAGTTCCAGAAGACAAGAGGACATGTATTTCTTTTGATGACTGCATGGTCCCGTTCTATGAATGCTTATTTACAAGAGTAAGGCTTTGACTGCCTTTTCTGAATTAAGGTAGATGTCTTGAAACGTTTGAAGATTCCCCCTTCCCAACTTTATTTGGGGTTATGGGCATGCATAACGGTCTTCCAACTCTGTCCAAAGTACAAAACTGAAAATTGTACAAATGTTCCATCGGTTCCTTACTTGCCAAGGAAATAGAGTGTGCTTGGTGAAGGCTTGAACAACTAGCTTTGAATCAGATTCAATCCATAAGCAAGGGTGTTCAAATTAACCAGTTATATAAATTATCCATATCCATATATTGTTATTAAAAACCAATTAATTATAATATAATCTTAATCAAATCCATATTTTAGATATACTATTAAGATGGTTTAGCCAAATTCATATTTTGGACATCCATATCCAAATAAAAATCAAATTAACATATTTTTTTTATAAATTACCCAAAAAATTATATATATATATATATATATATATATATATATATATATATAATTTTTTGAAGGATAAGAAATAAAAGTATGTGTCAAATTTCTTGTGAATTAAGAGTTGCATACGAAAGAATTGATGATATTGGATTTGATCTTTTGGAGAGATTCAGAAACCTTGACCTCCAATGCACATGGATCCCAGCGGGAGTGTTACTTGGAAATCTTAATGTCATGTGTGACTTGATGAAAAGAATAAGTCAAGCCCAACACTGTGACACATATAGTTACAATAGAGGGATGAATATCCAAGTCTCAACCGATCCACGTGTGGAATTCTCTTATTCAATCAAAGGATGTGTGCATCCTGAGATTCAGATATAAAGAGAGTAATTTTGGAATAAGTACACATGAGTAGTTTTACCATCCACTCTAGTTCTTCCAAGATGTATCAATATTTAAAGAAGAGTTTTTGGCGGCCAGGAATGAAATGAGTCATTCCTGAGTTTGTGGCTAGATGTATGGTGTGTCAACAAGTGAATATTGAACACCAAATACACAGGGGAATATTACAACCTTTGGATATATCTGGATGGAGGTGGGAAATTATATCTATGGATTTTATAGTGGGTTTACCTTGTTCTCTTGGCGAACATGACTCAATTTGGGTGATTGTTGAGAGATTGACCAAATCGACTCATTTTTTACCCATTAAAACCACCTACAAGGTTAACCACTTACCGAGACTATTCATCACATAGATAGTTCAAATACATGGTGTCTCAATTAGTGATGTATTTGGTAGATATTTGAAGTTCACTTAGAGATTTTGGAAGGCTTTCCACCAAGAAATGGGAACTCAATTAAATCTTAGTACCTCAAACCACCCTCAATCTGATGGCCAAATGGAGAGGATTATTCAAAAAGTGGAATATATGTTGCGGGCTTATGTTTTGAAAAGTGGAGGTAGTTGTAAATACAACTTATCACTGGTAGAGTTTGCATATAATAACAGTTATCACTCCAGCATTAGAATGACTCCGTATAAGTCATTGTATGGAAGAAAGTGTATAACACCTTTATGTTGGGAGGAAGTTGGCTCTAGAGGTATTCTTGGAGCATAAGTCGTCTAGGAAACCATCGAGAAGATTCAAATGATTCGATAGAAGATGAACCAGGCTCAAGCCCGACAAAAGAGTTATCTAGATCAGAGGAGGAAATCTTTAGAGTTAGAGGAGGTGAATCATGTATTCTTAAAATTAACTCCTAGACTCGGACTGAAAGGGCTTACAAAGGTAAGTACGCTTAGCTTGAGGTATATTTTCTTCCATAAAATCATAAGGAAAGTGGGTGAGGTGGCTTACCAGTTAGAATTATCATACTCTCTATCTAGTCTTCATGATGTGTTCCATGTGTCTCAATTAAGAAAGTTCATGTGATATTCCCTCCAACTGATACTTCTTGGCTAAATCGAGGTAACAACAAACCTTACCTTTTAGGCTTAGCCTAGACGTATCGTTGACTTCATGGTCAAGGTGTTAAGGAATTAGGAGATATCTTTGGTGAAAGTGTTGTGACATCTTGGCATGCAGACTACTCATATTGCACTAAATGTTCACTTTAGCATTTGGTTAGAAAACTATATTAATTCTGGTAAGATGAGAAGTTTACTTATAGGAGAAGTTTGTTAATCCAAATCAGTTTGAATTTTTTTTATTAAATCATAATCCATAAAGGTTAAAGAAGATTTGATTTGCTTGAATTTGCATTGAAAAAAAGATTTTTTTTTTAATATGCTTTAAAGAAAATTTTGGTTCTGATTTATTTTATCCAAGATTATTTTGAAATTGGATATGCAAAGATATTGATTGAAGAGTCATTCCATGAATAGAGTTAATTAGATATATTTTAATTTGCACTTAATGAGAAAATCTCCAATCTCTATTAAAGATGATTTAAAGTGTGGTTATGTTTTTGAAAGAGATTTATTTTGAATCTTTTACTTGAAAAGATGGAGTTGTGATTTATATTAATTTAAGATTTTATTTGATTTGTTCAAGATTTGGAATTGCATTACGTTGACAGACGTCAAGCCAAATGTTCCACAATCTGTGAGATATCTGTCTCAGACTATTACTTGGTGAGCAAGATAAATTGAAGTATATCTTGTCCTCTTATGATTCGTTTTCTTTTTATGTTATATCAGAGATATAAGTGTGCTAGATTGAGTTTAGATTTGGAAAATATCTTAGTTTAGAAATATTGCACATGGATTGCTTAATTGTTCAAGATTTGTATCAATCAAAAATCTAAATCTTCATTGTAAAGATTTGATCAATTATGTGATTTGGAGGATAAGATGTGAATCAAATACAACAAGAATAATCAAGGGAAAAATTATTCAAGGTGATCAATCAAGAGTGTAATCATCATTAGTGAAGATTGAGCTCATGTGCTTTTTAGAAGTCCAGGAGAATTCTTGACCTAAATCCTTATGGCACTTTGGATCTGGAATTTTATGGCTATATAAGGAGTTTATCTCCTTTTTTCAAGACTCGAAACTTGAGAAATAAAATCTATTCTATAAGAGAGTTTTTGTTTAGTCTTGTCTTTGATTTTTTTGTTGTAATACTTTGTCTTATATACTAATTCTATAAGCTTGAGAATAGAGTAGTTGTATATGTGTTTAGTTGTTCCATATTTTCAATCATATTTTAGTTGTACAAACACAAGGAGAGTGTTTGAGTAAAAATGAGACGGGTCTCTTATTTAGGTGGAGCCTGAATTAATCTTCAAGGATAGTATTAGGAAAATGGCCTTGAACTAGGAGAGTTTAGAGTAAGCCTATTCGTCCTTCTTACTATTGGGAGTGAAGTCATTCTTGAAGAAAAATCCACAAGTTTTATTCATCTAATAATGTTTGTACTTTTACTATTGAGAAATGATTTCCTTTCTTGGTGTCCAATATCAATTTCTGAGTGTCTCGCTTCCATGTTGCTTTAAGTCAACATGAGTTGGTTCGTAGTCTCTTCTTAAAGAGATCACTCCATTTCAGATATTTCTTAAGTGACCTTAATTTCTCCAAAGTTCCTCTGAATAAACTTTATAAATTTGTTCAAAGTCTCCTCTAGCGGGAATGACGTCCTTAACTGTGGATCTTGAAGAGCTTATTTGTCAAAATTTTGAAATTGATTGTTACTTTAGTTAAGACTTGATTGATCATGCCATTGTGGATTATAGGTGTTAAGGTAAGGATATGGGTCTTAATAATTTGTCGACTAATGTGCTTCTTCAACGCATGGTACATAAAGCCATTGATGTGACCTTCAACACAAAATTTACACTACAATGCCCTTCCTGGATTAACATTTGTTGGAACTAGAGTTTAGGCATTAATTTGTGTTGATAAAGCTTAAAGTTGTGCTAAGAGAACAACTTAAAAGTCAACTCCATCAAACATGTCTTCTTTTACCTTGCATACACAATCAGAAGAAAAATGATTTAGTAGCATTGAAATAGATAAAAAGATTAACTAAAAATAGAAAAGATAAACAAAAATTAAAATTAAAATAGTAACAATAAATATAAATAAAAACATAAAGTAAACTATAAAATGAAAAATGAAAATAATAATAGAATTCTAGGTAATTACACTAACCAACTAAGAAATATGAACAAAAAAAAAATAAAGATAAAATATAAAATAAATAGTAAGAAAGAAAATTCAAAATTAAACCTAAAACTTAAAAATAACAAATTTCTCACAAATATTGCATTGTTGAAATCATGAACAATCCATGGCAACTGCGTCAAAAACTTGATGACAATTCTACCAAGTGTACTAGTGTCGTCGAAGTAATAAATAAGAATTGCCTCCACGTGGATTGCAAATTTAAACAATGTAACTATTTGAATTAAAGTAAATAATAAAAGGGGGGGTTTCCAGAGTTATTATGTTTGAAAATAAAGACGAGAAATTAATAGAGTTTATTTAAATTACTAAAAGTGATTAGATACTATTTCAACTCCCCTTCTCATACTTGCGGATGAACGGTGCATTAATCAAATTAATAATATGTTAAAGTGTTATGATGAATTAACACGACCATTGCTCCCAATTCCTTGGAGTACAATTCACTAACCTAAACAATAATTCCATAGTTTCTTAGGCCAATTCAGAGTTAAATTAGGCGTTCTAAATTCGTTAATTCAAAAGCCACAACTTATAATTACCTATTCTTAGTTAATTACTTGGTTGAATACTTTCCCTAGATCAGATCGTTAAACTAACGATCATAAATCCCTACTCACCTGATAGTAATTCATACATTCGTTAATGCATAAAAAGCAATGAACATAAGGACCATTAATTAATAACAATACCATAGAATAATTCAATTAACATCAAACAACCATATGTCTAAAAGATATAATCTAATGCATCTAATTATTCATAGATATTATAACAATTATCATGAGTTTAGATGGCGAGAATATGAAAATCTAGGAAGAATAATGTCTTCAACTGCTTCCAAAACCCTCAACATTTTCACTTGGTAATATTCAGCCGCCACTTTCTCTATCAAACTCGAAACCCGGAAAAATGAGCCAACATTCTCTATTTAAAGATGTAAAATGTGGCAAAATATTTCTTAGCATCATGCCATGATGGGAAGCTTCACGCTATGGCGAGGTCTAGATCACACCATAATAAAATATATCGCATGCGCGTGAAATCCAAAAGGTTAAAGTTGTTTTTTTCTTCTGTTTTTTCCAGAATTTTTCTAAGTCCCCATTATTACACTCTTTGTAGCTTTTTCTTTATTCTTTACACTTTGTCTTGAATTTTGCTCATTATATCAATTCTTTCATCTTCTATTAAAAATCATGTAATGATGATTGGCATCAATATCTGTCTGCCTAAGGGCGACTTCTTTTGAGGTATGATCAATATAGAGAAAGCACCAACAAATAATAAAGAGCTCGACCAAAGCAAACAATCGAACCATAAAGGGAATTCCATCCTTGTAGGATGAATGGTCTCTAGTAAAAGAATTTCACCCCTACATACCTCGTGCTTACGAAACTATGCAAATGTCATAAGTTTCCACTGAAAGCACTTTAACCATACACACCTAGTGCATTTGGGAATGTTTAAATGTCACGATCTTTCATTGAAAGAACTTTGACCCTATACACCCTATGCTTAGGATATGTTATACTGATATATCTATAATAAAATTAGCCCATCCAACTCAACCTCTAAAGTATGAGTCTCGGTAAAACCTTGGAAAACACCCCCATTATTCAGGCTTGGAGCGATCTCCAACATATTTGCAGAAGTGGAGTTCTTATAGTTACTACTTAAATAACTTCACCCCACATGCCTTGTATTTGGGGGGATTGTTTTATGATATATTTATATCAGATCGTGTCTTTCCACCATACATGGAGCATAAAGAATACTCAGAAGGCATAGGCAAGCTCAGGCCAAACAATAGTGATTTCAAGAGATCATCCAACTTTTTTGCCACAACTACAACTCGTATAATAAATTAGAAATGGTACTGGATGAGAAAAATGGCACACCTAACTAATTAATTGGTCTAAAAAAATCATTTCTCACATGTATGCCTTATCCTTAAGGGGTTGTTTATCATATGATCTTCTTAGTCATCCGTTAAAACCATTTCATATTTGTGCGATTTATGCTTGGGAAATTGTGTAAATATTGGGCTGTTTATAGGTCTTGATAAAGCAATTTTCACCTACACATTTAATGCTTGCACTATTACAAAACATGCATATAACAACGTTAAAGTCATCACAGATTTCCCAAAAACTGTAGTGACACGTCTAAACTCTTGCGCTAACACTTTTTTATATTTTTTAATTAGAAACTTTAAGAGTACAATAACGATTATTGTTAAAATTATGGTGATACAATGAAACTTTCATGGGTTATAACCTCATCTCCCTCAAATAGTTTATTACTATGACGTTTGCACGTTATTTCAATTTTATTTATATGTAACTAAAAATTAACAGAGATATTAATACTGTTGTTTTTTAAAACCGTTGTTATACACATGCGCTTATTTATATATTTTAAACACTACAAGTATCCATGTTTCCACTTAAAAAAGAAACAAGAGAAAACCCTAACACCAGCGTCGTCGTCATCATCGTGAAGGAAGAAAACAACACCGACACAGTATTATCCTTTACGATATCTATAATATATTGTTGTTGTTTAGTTTCCTTTCAATGTCGCATTTGAAGACAAAGTAATCTAAAGGTGTTTTTATGTCTTCTTCTCTTGTAAAATCTCGATTTGGAAATTTATGTTGTTGTGACGGTCGTGTGGTTTCGTACCAATGCAAGAATAGACAAAATAAAGTAAGGATTTTTTGGAGATGTCCATTTTGGAGAAGTTGTGAAACCTATAATTTTTTCATATGGGATGAAGACATCGAAGAAGATTATGGAAATGAACATGAAAGAATTATGAAGTCAAAGTTGGAGATGTCCATTTTGAATAATATGTATGAAGATTCAAAGAAGAAGAACAAGAATTTTAAGAACAAACTGAAATCAGAGAGATTCTTTGGAAATTTAAAGATGTTATATTTTCTTGTCTCCTTTATGTTTAATGTTTACTTTGTTATGAAATATAATAGTTGAAGTTTCAATTAGTTATTTGTTTGTTAGTATATTAGTTGAAATGTAATAGTTGAATTCTATTGTTGATGTTGAAACTGCGTATGCATTGAACTTGACAAGAAGGTAACTAAAAGACGATTTCTTACGAGTAAGTTCATCGCAAACTGTAGGATTTTCAATTAGTTATCTGTTTGTTAGTATATTAGTTGATAGATTTAAGTTGGTAGTTTAAGTTGATAACCTTTCATTACATATAAACTTTCATTACATAAACTTAATCAAATCTAAATCCTCTAGATGAGAGGAAGTTTGACCAATCATATCTAGCATCATCATCATCATATGAGAAAAAATCATTTGCCTTCTCAAACTTATTTTTCTTCTTCTTCTTTTTCTCCTCACCCTGAGAGCTCTCAAGTACAGTTCTATTGCACAAGACCGACTTCTTTCTTCATCTTGATTCTGAGGATGGTTTTACACTACAACAACAACAACAACATCTTGATTCATAGCATTATTGGTAGCATGAGCAGCAGAGTTCATTTTGATTCCTTTTGATGAAGTAGGTTTTGTGTTCTTACGCTTTTATTTTGTTTATTATGATTCTTTGTCTTCTCTTGGAAGTTGGAAAGATTTCACGCATGTCAAGATAGTGTGCCCATTATTGGTTCTTTAATTCTATATGTTTTCTCTTCTCTTGGAAGTTGGAAATATTTCTGCCTACCTCGAGCTTTTGAATGATTATGTATATTTTGATGTAATAATGGTTTTGATATCAGTTTACAAATGGTGTATTGTTGATTTTGGTATAATACGTTTGAAATTTATTCATTAACAATATCACAACGGTTATTACTCTTAACCGTTTTTATAGGACGTAGGCTATTCATTTTACTACAACGACCATTGAACCATGATTGAAAGTAACACATATACAATAATACGCTACATATAAATGTTTGGACATGCGTGATTAAATACCTAATTCAACCATTATTAAAATCCTTTTTCGTAGTAGTGTTGAGGAACTATGTACATGTAATCCAATTTTAGACAGGGGGACTTAAATAGAACGATGAATAACACATACTAGGGGGATAGGTCGGGCTATTGGGTTATGTTTCAATATCTCGCTCAAGAGTACCAAGAGCCCTCCGAAGAGTATCATGTTGGAAAAAATGTGTTCATACTATTTGGGTTTTGATGATAACAAAATACATAAACAACAATTGGGTATACTAACATTTGTTTAAGTGTGCGGGATCATTAAGATCTAAATTAACTTGGTTCTGACCCAGTTGAACTACTTATGAAGAGAAATAGATATCTGAAATTATGAAGCATCAGAATACGACCAACACTAGGAACCTCAACATATGATGACTCGACTTTTGATGACATGGAAACAAAGTATTGTGCCTCTGGTCCATATATGTGAAAAACAGCTCCATCTTGTCAAGAACCCGATTATGGAGAAAGTCAACTAGGAGTTCTAGCGCAAGGCTCAAGGTTGTTTGACACAACTTTTTTAGTCTTCCCCAGCATCCTCTTGGTCACTTCTTGAGAAAGACTCCATTAGATAAATCTTTTAATCAAAAGATGAAAATTTTAAAAGTACAATCTTCCAACGTCTGTCCTATACTTTACTTATTCAACAAGACATGTGTGCAAGTTAGCTTTCAACGTCTCTTTTATTTCCTCTATATAAAGAGATGAAAATTCAAAGGAATTAATACACCACCAACAAGATATTACAACAAAGAATAATAACTAATTCGATCTCTAAGATTTTATGTATATTTGTTGTATTGCACATAGACTTGAGATTTCTTACTCTTGTATATCTTAGAAATCTCAAGTATCAAGGTATTTGTGTGTGTTGTATTCTTTGTGTACCTCTGATTGTATATCAAGTACATATTTTTGTATATCCTAAACATTTTGTTTAGAATTTGTAAAGTCTCAGAAAAAGTGTTTAAGCAAGGAAGTCTCGAGCTAGGTTGCTTAAGTAAGGAAGTATTGAACTGGTGTGTTCAAGAAAGGAAGTTTCATTTAGGGTCGATTAAGCAAGGGAATTCTTGGACTGATGTGTCTAATCAGATTATAATCAAGTTTGATTATAGTGGAAAATCTCTTGTGGTACAAAGGGACTGGACTACTCTCAGTTGTAGAGGAACCAGGACAATTTATGGGTGTGTTTTTACTTGTTGCTTTTGTGCATTAAATCATTATGTTGATAACTACTCTAATTCAGAATTTGAACTTGTTCAGTTTTAGATATGCTACTGTTAAAATAAGCAAAAGTTTCCTCTATACACAATTCAAATCCCCCTTCTTGTGAGCTTTTCTCACCTTAAGTTGGCATCAGAGCACGATCTATGCTTAATAGTGGCACATAAAAGATATTGAAGAGAAAATTATACTAGATTGGTGACTCCATAGAGTAAGAGGTATTATAGTTTATGCTCCTCCTCACTCTGAGTCCATAAAAATCATTGATAAGTCTACTTCCAAGACTATATTTGAACAATTATATGTTATTTATGAAGGTAACCAATAGTTGAAATGGGCTAATGCCAACCTTATGGTTCACCAGTACGAATTATTCAAAATGAAGGATGCTGAAGACATTGAAAATATGTTCTCTAGGTTTCAAGTTCTTGTATCAGGCCTTCATGTTTTGAACAAGACTTATACATTTGTTGATCATGTCAAGAAGATTATTAGGATTTTTCTTCTAAGATTCAGACCCAAGGTTACAACTATTCAGGAGTTTAAAATCATGAATACTCTAAGCCTTGAAAGTATGATAAGCAACATTCAGAGCCATGAGATGGAACTGAATGGAGACGAGTCTATGAAAATGTCAAAAATAATGGCTTTAAAGTTTACAATTGATAAATATGGTGGTAAAGCTCCCAAATCCTCAAGAGTAAAAAAATTGAAGAAGCTTCTAATGAAGGGGTTTTTGATGATAACTCTGATGATGAGGAATTGTCTTTTATCATCAAAAGGTTTCAACAACTAGACAAGAGGAAAAGGAGATACTGTGATATAAGCAGTGGCTTCATATGCACTAGTTCCAAAGACAAAGAGGATGACCAAAAAATTTACTTCAAATGCAACAAGCTTGGTCACTTCATAGGTGAATGTCATGATCTCTAGAAGGATAAATCAAAGAAAGGAAGTTTCTAGAAAGACAATTTCATTAAAAAAATTCAAGAAGAGTATCATGGAAAGATGAGATTTACAAGATAATGAAGAATGTTCATATAAATATGAAGGAGGAGAAGCCAATCTATCTTTGATGGCTCTCACATCATCTAATACAAAATCTGAATTATGCTCTGGTTCAAAATCAGAAGAAGAATAAGATGAGGTATTTTCTAACTTATATAATTCTTATCTTATTACTTTCATTCAAGACCTCACGAGTCATTACAAAGATAAAGTAAAACACATGAAAATTTTAAAGAGATATCATGATATTTTGAAAGAAGAATTAAAAATGTATCAAGATAAATTTGAATCTTTTGAAAAAGATCATAAGGCTCTTTTAGATAGATATTTTGATAAACTTGTGATAAGCATGAGATGACTCTTCAAAGGTTTACCACAACATATCTTGAAAGAACCAAAATTGCTTCCATGATCTATGGAGTAAGTAAGAGAAAATTAGAAGGTCTGAGATACAATGGAGAATGATCCAAAGCTAAGCTCCTAAAGAAACCCTCAGATCATTCTTCTTCAAGCAATGCTCAAACAATGTTGATAAATTATTTTATGTCTGCTTTTGATAAGGAAAATAATCTACCCCAATCAGAACCTAAGATAACTCAAAGGATATGAACAATTAGTAATTGACACCTTAAAGTCAGGGGTTCTGAAGAAGATAGTTCCTAAGGTTCAGAAGTCAAAAGGTCTGATGAGATCATAACTTAAGTTTCAAAAGTCACAAGTTGTGAACAAATCAGAACCAAAAATTTTTAAGTCTAAATTTTTGAAGAAACTAGAACCAAGGACCTATGGACCCAAGATTCTGAAGAGTTCGAAAACTAAAGTCAAGACTTATCCAAAAAAATACGTTTATAAGTAAAAATTCTCAATATAAATCAAAACACTTTTATCAAGCAAATGCTCAAAATAGAAGGAATCTTATTAGAACTAACATTAGAGGACCTGTGAGAGTATAGGTACCTAGATCTCAAAATGTATTTGATGCAGATAGACCCAGAGGAAGAAGCAAAGATTCAATTTGTCTACCAGGATAACAGTTGGCTATACGGTATGAAAGAAAGAGGGAAAATATTCTGAATCCCAACAATGAAAGAGGAAGAAAGTGCGGATTTTGGAAAAAGCCGTAAAAGACAAATTATGGTTATGGATTCTATTGATCCTTTGGTATCTTTAGTTCGTCCAGAAGAGCATTATTGGCACAAAGTGGGTGTTCAAAAACAAACTAGATGCACAAGGATATGTGATAAACCAAGGAAAAATAAAATATATATTTATTAGTCTAAATGCTCAAAGGAGCCTCTGAGGAAGCTCAATCTTAAAGAATGTTAAACTTTGGCAACTCCTACAAATTTCCTACAATCAGAACATTAAAGGGGTTTTGCACCAAGAAGGATCAAAAGCTCTTTCATGAGATAGAGTCACTCAGAAGCTTGATAAGAAAAAGCTTCTCATTGATGATCAGAAGGCGCTATGGAAGGAAGTTGAGTAAGTGGCTGCCATGAATGTGGTCTTGCCTACTAAAATTAGGAGTGGTAAAACTCCTAAAAATAAAAAGGGTTATATTCTTGCTTCTAATAAAAAGAAGTCGAGATTAATGGTTCTTTCAGAAGAATAAGAAGTTGAGGATGGAGAACCTCTGGTAAAGAAAGCTTGACAATATGTGGACATTGTTATGTCATTTTTCATCATAGCTGGTGCAAAACTTCTTGCATATGCCTCTGCATATAGTGCTAATCAAATCAATCAGAGTGTTGGTAAGGCTCTAAGGGAGCATTTAGGAACCAAATTTAAAGCAGTTACTACATCTTCTGAGGTTGCTAAACTGGTTGAAGAGATTACTGCTAAAATTGAGATAATTTCTCCCAAATATTTTGAGAGGACAATTTCTAATATGGTTGCTTCAAGTGCTGGTCTAATAGCTGAGGAATGTGTGGTTGCTGAAGTTGGTACTGAGGGGCATGTGGCATAAGACTTGGATCATGAAGAAGAGCCTCTGACCTATGAAGTTACATCAGGTGACTCTCTTGACCCTTTGTTTGATCCATCTTTGAACTTGTCACCATTAATAAGAGATTCTTCAACCCCCACATCCTCTGAATCAGACCATACATCTCTCTCACCTCCACCAAATAACCTAGTTATAATAACCTATCAACCATCATTATTTTACAATCCCCTTTGAACTTACTACAATACTTTTACTATATATATATATATATATATATATATATATATATATATATATATATTATTATCTATATTTTTATTTTTGTTGATGATATTATTTAAAGAGCATGATAAAAACATTTTATGATATTATTTAAACTTATAATTATGTTTAAAATTTTATTAAAAATAATGTCACGACACTTATATCTGCTTGGAACATAGTTATACAAAAAAGATTATAATAGTGAAGAAAGTAATAAAAATACAGAGAGTTGTTAACTCAGTTCGGTTCTAACTAACCTACGTCTGGGGGCTTCCAAGCCAGGGATGAAGTTCACTATTAGTAGTATTAATTTGGAACTAAACCTTCCCTGTTTACACCTTCTCACTTAATCAAACTACCCAGTGATCCTTCTACCTAAGATACCACACTTAGATATGAGAATCCTCCGTTCACTCCCTCATTACCACAACCCGTGATACTCGAAACAACTAAAGACTTAAGATACTCTTCAAAGACACACAATCATGCTTGTTTCAAATCTTATGGTGATTGAAAACTAACAGCTTAAAAAAGTCTTTCTCAAGTAACTAACGAGAGAGGCTCACATAAACAATTAACAATCAAAACAATGAACAACCAAAAGTAAAAACTAAAACTCTCTAATAAATTCCCTTTAAATAGAGTAACAACAACATGGGTTGCTTTACTCACAAGTCTTCAGCATCTCTGATCTTCTCTCCATGAAACCAGGAAATTAAAACTCCAAAGATATAGCTGAAGACGTTTCACCAGCTTCCTTAATCGAAGCACACTGTAACATGGTGAGAGAACTGACTTTGTTTTGTTTTGCGTTTGATCGCAAATGTTGTGGATAGCAAGAGTCGCCACCGAATTTTCTTTTATCCAATTAAGGGAAGGTGAAAAGAATAGGAAAAGGCCTTCGTTTAGATTATGAGTAAGGGAGTTAGTTATGAAAAGGGAATGTATTAGCACCCTTTCCATCCGTAGTTGTTTACGGGCTCTTAATTGCTTTAGCTCACTCGATGACTTGCTTTTTTTGTGTGTTTGAAAAGATTTTGAAAAAAAGTCATTTCGCTTTGACTTTGTAATGATTCACGCTGGAATGTATAAGAAGTGTTTGGAAATGTTTCGTTTTAGAAAAGAACTTTGTAATGATTCATGCTGGAATGTATACAAAGCTTTTGAAAATGATTTTTAGAAAGTGTGAGGTGTGAAAAGTATTTGGATAGAGCAAGAAATTAAGAGTCTATTACCTACTCAGAACGGTCGTTTCCATGTTATTTTACTTTCCTTTAGAATAGCGCTATCCATACCATTAGTTGGTAGGTAACCCTATTTGTTGGATGTAAAGGGACATTCGAAGGGACATCGGATGGTCATAGAAGGCAACTCGTAGGAGTATCCTAGCACATTCGTAGGGACGATCATCATTTTTCGTAGGCAACAACCAAGGACTAGATCATGTATTTATAGGCAACATCGAGGGTCTATGATCTTTGTATTGAAGGGACTATGATGATATGTTTGTAGGAAATCGTGCTAAGATACCTCTACGTTTGAGGGACTTGACCATTTATTCGAAAGACAACGAGAGAGAATACCCTAGCGGGTGCATGTGTGAAGAGAGTGTGTTGAATTCAGATAATTTAATCTTGTGATTAGAGTTAGCTACGTTGATTTTATCTTGCCATACACGCCTAGTTTACTAACAGTTTATAGGTGCGGAAAGTAAAATTGCGGAAATGTAAAGTGCAGAAAGTAAATCCTACGCTATTACATGGCTTTGGGGCAGATACATAATTGAGGAGTGCGGAAAGTAAAACCTAATTAAACTATTACATCCCATGAGCAGTTACATAATATTGAAAAAGAAAATGCGAGAAAATAATCCTAACTATTACAACCTGGAAGCAGTTACAATAATCGGAAAAAGAAACGAATCGCAAATAAGAGAAAATAATGTTAGTGAAAAAGATTTTTGAGTTAGGAAATTTTTTTAGGGTTAGCAACCTAATTAGATGAGGAAAATATTTTATGGGAATTTTCCGGATTGATTTTAGTATAGAAAAACAGTTAAAGGTTAATTTTTTTTACTAATTAACAATTAATTAAAATATGCATGCAAAATATTATTTTTTATGTTTAAAAATTAAATAAGCATTTTTCTGACCTAAATGCAAAAAGAAAATATTTTTTGCGATTTTTTAATGCATTAGAAAAATATTTGAAAAGAAATTAAATTGAATGGAAAAATAATGAGGAAAATAAGGTTAGTTGGAAAAGTGATAAAAAATAAGTTGAGGCTGCTGGGTTTCGAACCAGGGACCTCCAGGATACACGCGCACTGCCTTGACCATCTGAGCTGGGTGGATTCACTGTTAGCATAATGAAATAATAACATTATAAGAGAAATTGATCCCTGGATGCCAAACAAAACACGCGCCAAGAACATCTTCTTCCCCATTTGAATTTTTTACAGGCTTTTATCTGCGGACACGATCCGTAGCAAAAACCAATAGTGACGGTTTCTGTAACACCCCAATTCTACCCCGCGCAATTATATAATAAAATCAGAGTTTCAAAATTCCATTTAATAAAATTGAGGCATCACATCTTCGCATTTCCAACAATTAGCATTATAATGCACATCAAAAATCGGATATACCGAATCATACATAATTCATCATATAGACATATGAATATTCACAGCACAGCGGATATGTTTACCAAATATACATAACATCATGTTGTCATCAATACACAAGGTTATCACATAATAAGATAGTATATACAAACTATCCTATCAAAATAATGACGTCGCCCAAATCCCGAGTGTTACTATGACCAGAGCAGAACGACACAAAATAAAGTGACTCGAGCTAATCCTCCTCATCCACGGGGATCACCTGCACGTTACCAATATATAGGTAACGGCGAAACAAGTAAAGGGGTGAGATAATTCCAAGACATATAATTAGCAACAATGATGGAATATATAGATAGTTGGATTTATAATTGATATAAGTTAAATAAAGTATATCAACATATATTTAAACTTACATACTTTAAATTAGCAATTTGTGTACAAATCAACACATTAACTTCATCACATAATCATTATCTTCACATCAACACAAAACACCACGCATCGCAATTCAATTATCATTCATCAATTAAGAACTCAATGATAAACAACTCGAACATAAACATAACCGACTCCATGAGACACGACTATGTTATGCATGTGGTACCCATCGCTTTGTCCGTAATTAGGGACACTTGGCATAAAGCCCAACTTCGCTCGGCATAAAAGCCATCATCGCTTGGCATAAAAGCCCTCTTCGCTTATGAAATGTATGTGACTCAATACATAAAGACCACACAACAACATATCATCATCGCTCATCACAATTGACATAAAGTCTACTTCGCCATATTTATTCACATCACATAAACATGTCATCGCATCGCATAAACAACAAGTATTCGTAATTATATACACCGTCGCAAACATCACCGTCAATTAATCCATCAATTCCCAAAAACGGAAAAATAGTAAAAACATCAATATTCGTCGCGAAAACTATTCTTATTTACCGGCACAATTTATAAACATCAACTTCAAAATCGGATAGTTCATATACGTCTTAAAATGACTAAAACTCAATCCGGGTCAATTTACCGTATTTTAGCCTATTTCGGGTCATTCCGTAAAAACTCGCAATTTCAAAAAACTAACTTCACCACTACGTTCTACACGTCAAAATTAGCTAGCACGTCAATTTTCGTTGAATTCGGAGCAATTTGCTCCGTCACCGAATTTACCGAAATCGGAAAATCGGAACATCATCGGGTTCTAAATTTAATCGGCTATCTTATTATTTAATTATATTTTATAAATGTCACAATTTGCTAGATGGAATTTAGGATTTATAAAGTTACATAATGTATTTCCTTTAAAAAAAATTATGCAGGTTCTAAAAATTATGTAGGTTCTCATATTACAGTAAAACAAAAAGCATGCAAATTGATAGAAAATGAAAACACACACTCCATTCCACCAGCAAACAATGGGACAACGTCCCTCTCTTCTCTTGCCATTGGAGGCGGCAGCCTCACCATGGGCCCCACCTAAATCCTTCCAAAATGAAATTTCGTTTAAGGCTTGCAATTTTTTTACTGTTTATCTTCTTTTAATTTTTCCCTGCAACTTTCATATACTCTCTTAATTTTTATTTTTATTTTCTTTTTCCATTTACTTACAATGTTTCATTCCTATTTCCATTTTCTATACTAATTCCATTTCTATTTTTATTCTTCAACATCATACAAACAACAACACTTATATAATCTACATCAAACTCAAATCTTCTAAACCCTCTAACAATCACCCAATACAACTCTACACTATCTATCAATTTTTCCCAAATCAAACTAAAATCCATCACGCCCTAAATAAATGAAATGGAAATCAAACCCCTTACCTAACAAGCTTTGGGTATCCAAGATGATTCTTCAAGCCAAGCTTTTCTCTCCTTCTTGCTCTCTTCTTCCTCAACCAACCCTAACTTTTCTCCAACTTCTTAACTTTGGTGTTTTGTGTTGTGTTTGGAAAGGTGGAGGAAATGATATAAATATAACATGTCATACTAGCTAACTTAATTAAATTGCTCAAATGCCCCTCAATTATTCTTAATACACTACACATACCATCTAATTATATTTCTAACTTAATTTGTTAATTTAATTCCGATAAATTAAATATCGGTCCGAAAAATATTTTACCGAACCGAACAAAACATCGCTAAATATATTAATAAATATACCGATTAATATAATTATTTCCGTTGTCAAAATAATCGTCAAACGATAATTCAAAAATAATAATATAATTTAATATTAAATAAAACGGGCGTTACAGTTTCATTTGTCACTAAAGCACCTGCAAATTTCCAAAATCCAGAAAACATGATAATAATTAATTAGGAAACCATGGTTCGATTGCAAATTGGTTCCTGAGTTCAATGGTACCACTCGTTTGGTCCAATTTTGCCTTGAACGAAAAGCCCTAATTCAAGCTTAAGAAACCCTAACAATGGTGTAGCTCGGTTTTTGCATCAAAACTCAAATCGGATCACCCAGATAGCTTGCAAACATCATTCTAAACATAAACAGACAATCGAAACAGGTTAAATATGCATGAATAATCAAAATTGATTTTGAAAAAGAAAGTTCAAACTGTGTTCTTGATTTCGTGTTTCTGGAGGTTTGGCTGGCTTGTGAGTATCTGGATCAATTCATAGGAACTTCAGCAATCGATTGCAAGGCTTAGAATTGTCTGAATTGAAGCAAACTATGGCTGCTAGGTTGCTTGAAGGCCACGGCTTTTTGGACTTGGTTTAGGGTTCTTGAGGTAGCAAAATCGTTCTTGTGGCATTTGGAATCATTGTGTATATATACTAGAGTGAATTAAGTCAAGAATTGTGAAGAAATATCATGCCAATCAATGAAAAATTGTTTGATTTGGAATCGAACCAAATATTGCCTTTTTGAGCCAATTTCAATCAAATCACTTGCCAATCTTAATTATTTCGAAATAATCAGATTAATTGGCTTGCTTGGACCTCAAGGATGAGAGGAAATCCATCTTGCATTTAAAATTTGATTTTATATCTTTTATTATAATTAAATTTGTTTTAAATTAATAAAAATCCAAAATAAATAAAAAAATAAAAGATAAAAACGTGGCATTGGGCTTGGAGGTTCAAATTCAGATAAGGAACAAGTTTAAATCAAGAAAAGTTAGGCCCATTTGGAAATTTTTTTATTTTCTCAAGTATTTCTCTTTGTGCACCTCCTAAAAAATGCTCAACTTACACAATGTGTATCTTGCTCAATTTTTAACATTTTTGGGTGTTCTTGGACTTTTTACAAAGATCAAGATGTCTTCTAAACAGCCCTTTTGGTTTCATCTTCATTGAAGTTTCCATGCTCATGAAAACTTCTTTGCAAAAAGATGACTTTTTGTTGACTTTTAAAAAGACCTATAATGTTTTGATCCATAACTTCCAAATGAAGCATTTTCTGCCCAAGCTTGTGAGACATGAAGTTGTAGAGAATGGAATGCTCTTCAAAATGAGCTTTGGTGGAAAAATTTCTGATAAATCATGTGAAAGTTATGCTTGGTCAAAGTTCTGTTGACTTTTGTCTAAAAAACCCTAATTTAGAAACTTTGACTTTTGATCAAATCTTGACTTTTCTTTAGGAATCATGATCAAATGATGAATATTACTTCAAAACATTGGTGTTGACCGAAAATTATGAAGTTTGACTGTATGTTGACCACAATTGACTTTTTTTTAATATAGCTGATTTTTAATCATCTGAGCAATTGATTGAGCAAACTTGACTTGTAAGGCTTGAAACTTGACATGGTGATTCTTTGGAATATATGATGAGGCATGATGACCACTTAAAGAATTGGAAGTCCATCTTGACTTGAGAATGGAAAAACCCTAGTTTGGATTGATTGCTTAGGAGAGGGTTTGTCTGGTCAACCCTTGTGAAATCCTTGAGTATGGATATGTGAAATGTCTTGAGAAGTGGGAGGGAAACTTTTGGGGTATAACACACACAATTAATAATAAACTGACTTCCTAAAAATTCTGCACTTTAATCAGTTATGTAACACCCGGTTTTTTAATTAATTAGTTAATTAAATATTTCGAATTATTTCAGATTTAAGTTATCGAATGATTAGTTAAATTAGTTGTTTAATTTTTAAATAGTCGGTAGAATTAATTTTGATAATAGTATTTGTTGGTTATTAATAATAATAATAATACTAGTGGAATAATTTGTTGGGTTTAGTTGGTTGAAATTAGTAGAAAGGGAGGTGTAGAGAAGTAGTCCCAATAAGAGAAATATAATTATTAGTTATTATAAATAATAAGGAATTAGGTTTTTGGAAAGATTGTTAGAAAACAAGGAGAAGAAAAATGAAAATAATAGCATACGTGAGAAGAGGAAGAAGAAAGAGGAACAAGGTTGGAGAAAATTGTCGCCAGGAGGAAATTGCAAACCGAAAGCCAAACCGAAATTTGACCGGAACTCCGTAGAGCGACCTTCAATCCAAGGTAAGGGTGAGGTTCTAATTTTCTAATGAATTGTATGATGAGTAATATGTGGGAATTAGGGTAATTGGAATTTATCATGCATTCGTGGTTATTCTGTCTGTTAGGGAATTGAATTGTTTGTCCGTGTCGAAATTGATTGTGAGTGGTGTGTATATCCGAGTTGCCGTTAGAAAAATAATAATTCGTAATGGTTGAATTAATATTACACGTGGTGAATATTGTTGTCGTTGAGTAATCGAAGAAGTTATGAAAAATATAACGAGGACAATTTGTATTTTTAGTATGAATCTATTATTTTTAAAATCAATTCTTATTAGTATAGATCTTTTGTTTTTTTAATGATTGAGAAATAATAATTTGTTTTGGTGTTACTATAGCGATATTTTGTGGTTTACATATTCGTATATTCTATTTTATTTAGCAGCCATGTTTTAATAGGATAATAAATTGGTTCATATTGAAGCGTAGCTTGACGACACTTACGAATTATATGGTGAAACCTGTGTTTTAAGTTATTCATGTATATTTTCTCAAAAAAAAAAAGTTATTCATGTAGATATGTATCATTCGTATGTTAATAATTATTATTATTATAATAGTAATATTAATAATTTAAATTTAGTATTAAAAATAATAATAATATTTTTAGGAGTTTTGGAATTAGAGATAAATAATTAGGTTAATGTGTTAATTTTAATAGAATTATCAATAGAGTTGTTAGAGTTGGCAATAGAGTTGTCAATAGAGTTGTCAATGGTATTATGAGTTATTACAAGTCATACTTTAATTGTTTTGGGTGATTCTAACATGTTTAGAGTTGTCAGCGTTGTTTTCGAGTGGTTTAAAATTAAACCTAATAAGCCGTAGAATTAAAGGTAATGTATTTGGCCTTTTAGAGTTGTTTTTCTATTACTTGAGTCAGACCATTAACCAATTATTTTCATAAATATTATTTTATATACAAGAGTTGTCGGAAGAGAAATTTTGAGCACCTTAGAGTTATTTTAGAGTTGTAGGAATTGTGGTGGTTTAATAGTAGTTCAAAGTAGAAATTTTGAGTAATTTAGCAGAACATTAATTAACCAGAAAATAGTCAGAATAGTCTAGATAATTATGCGGTTTGTTTGTAGTTTATTTTGGTTGATTCGTGTGTTATATATTTGCTGTAAATTATGAATTTGCAGGTCATAAATTGTGTTGTGTTTTTTTCCGTTGAATAGTTGTTGTTATTTGCTCGTATGGATGGTTGTTAATGATTTGCGAAGTTGCAGGCTGTGATGAAATTGGTTGTGTTACTTTGTGTTGTTGTTTTCCTTGTGATGTGCTGTGATGTTATGATGATGTGATAAATATTGTTGATAATGCGATGTTGCAGGGAAATTTAGTGACGATGAGTTACCTCTATTTATTGGTAACAATGGTGATATAGGCTTATGACTTTGCGACGAACGATAAATGTGTTATTTGTGACGTTAATTATGATGTTAATTGCGATGTTAATTGCGATGTTAATTGTTGTTGTTGTGTATGTGATTGTTGCATTCATTGAGTCACATACATTTGCATCTTTGCGATGACCTGGATTGGCACCATATTTTCCTGGATTGGCAAATTAGCGACGAAGGCTTATGCCTTGGCCTTGATGACAAACACAATGATGATGAAGGCTTATGCCTTGGTCTTGATGGCAAACACGATGGGAGTTCTGCTCCAATGGTACCACATACATGCACATTTGAATAAGTTGTTGCATCACATGTTGCATATTTAAGTTGTTATGATGGTGAGTTTGTTGTTGTGTTATGTTGACGAATATGTTGTGATAAATGTTGTTGTGTTGATAAATTTTGGTTGTTATATTACGTTGACGATTATGTTGTGATTGTTTGTTGTGTGAATAATTTGTGAAGCGGTGATTTACATTATCTAATTCTAATATATTATTTATCATATGATTTATTAAATTGTTAGATATCTCACCCCTTTCATTTTTTTCGTCGTTGCCTTTATATTGGTAACGTGCAGGTAGCGAAGAATGAATCGTTAGTAGCCGGTAGTTCGAGTCGGGTTGTCGCTCTGATACATAACACTCGGGAGGATGAATGCTAGTTGTGTTATTTGTTATTTTGATTTAATTGCTGAAAATCATGTTGATTATATGAAATTAATTGTTGATTTTAACTTGTTTTAAGTTGAAAAGATGTTATGTCAAATTAGTTGATTAATGTAGTTCCGCTGCTTAATATTAATAAAGTTGATTCTTGTTGTTTCGGTTCATCCTAGTTTATGTGTTATGTATCTATGATAACATGATGTTGTTTAAGTTGAATTGTAATACTCCAATCGTTTGTTGAAAAAAATTTTATAACTCTGATTTTTATAAATTACTTTGGTAGAAATTGGGGTGTTACAAGTTACACATGTCAGGACATCTGCTGTGACATCTGCTACTTCAGTAAACTTCAAGACATTTCTTAGCAGAATGTTTTACCAAAATTGATGCTAATCAATAGAACCAACAAACTCCCCCTTTGAATTTTTTTGGCTAAAACATTACTTGGGGTGCAGGCCATACAATGAAAACTTCACTCAGTACATAGATCAGAGTAGCACTGTAAAAACAGCATCACAATCAAAAATAGAGTTAGCAGCGGATAATTAACATAGATGTTACAACATCAGTTGGAACATTCAAAGATGCAATATTTTACTCCCCCTGCACATAGCATACACAGATGCATAATTGACAATAAAAAAAACTTTGCTCTCCCTGCACAGTAGCTTCTCTTCACATTGTATCTTCAGTGATACACAATCAACAATAAATATTTCATCTTCTTCTTAGCATAAGAAGCAAAAACTAGAAGCTCCCTCCTTAACATTCTCATCACATCAGCTTCTCACACACATGGAATCACAGCAATGAGCACAAAGAAGGAATCTTCAATTCTGTTTTGGTCCACCCACTCATCTGGAGCACCAGGATATTTCCCCCCCCCCCCCTTTTTAGCCATAATATGCCAAAGGTAAGGAGAGAAATCAATAATTGCTATGCATCTTCATGTATGCAGATGCCAAGTTTTCCTCTTGGTATCTCAAATTGGTTTGCATCTAGTGCCTTGGTGAAGATATCTGCTAGTTGTTTTTCTGTAGTTATGTGTTCTAGTGTCACAGTTTTGTCTTCAACTAGGTCTCTAATAAAGTGGTGGCGAATATCAATGTGTTTGGTTCTGCTGTGTTGAATAGGATTTTTGGATATGTTGATAGAACTTAAGTTGTCACAATATAGTGTCATGACATCTTGTTTGATATTGTATTCTGTTAGCATTTGTTTCATCCATACTAGTAGTTAGGAGGAAACACAATTTTGTTTCTTGCTGAACCATGAGATAAGATTGTTCCCTAAGAAGAAGCATCCTCCAGATGTTCTTTTTCTGTCATCAGCACTTCCTGCCCAATCGGCATCACAATATCCACCTAGAACGCAACTTGATCCATGAGAGTATAACATGCCATAGTCAGATGTGCCATTGACATATTTCAGTATTCTCTTTACTTGATTGATATAGCTCACTTTGGGTTCAACTTGATATCTGGCATAGACTCCAACAGAGAATGTAATGTATGGTCTTCTAGCTATGAGATATAGTAGACTACCTATCATGCTTTGGTAGAGACTATGATCAACACTGACACCTGTTTCATTTTTAGATAACTTCAAGTGAGTAGGAGCAGGTGTTCTCTTGTGGATTGCAATCTCCATGCCAAATTTCTTGACAATATTTTTGGCATACTTGCTTTGAGATATGAATATGGAGTCTTCCATTTGTTTAACTTGTAGACCAAGGAAGTAAGTCAGTTCCCCAACAAGACTCATTTCAAATTCTGACTACATTTGTTTGACAAACTGTTGAACCATTTTATCAGATATTCCACCAAAAACAATGTCATCAACATAGATTTGAGCAATCATGAGAATTCCTTCTTCGTTTTTGACAAACAGAGTTTTGTCTATGCCACCTTTCCTGTACCCATTTTCAACTAGAAATTCGGTCAACCTCTCATACCAAGCTCTGGGAGCTTGTTTTAAACCATATAGTGATTTCCTCAATCTGTATACATGTTTGGGAGTTGTGGGATCAATGAATCCTTTAGGTTGTTCCACATATACTTCCTCATTTAAGTAGACATTTAAGAATGCACTCTTCACATCCATTTGAAACAGTTTGAACTTCAGGATGCAGGCATTTAAGAATGCACTCTTCACATCCAATATTCCCTCTTCCATAATGTTGAGACATTTGTTTCAACATTTGAGGTCTAGACTAAAAGTTATTCATGTTCGAGTGGTGTCTCTTCTTGTTTGTTTCATTATATCCTAGACCACTCACATTTTTTGCATCTCTTCCAATCATGAGTATGTTATCTAATACATCTGATCCGTTATTCAGCATTCTGACAGATTTGGTTAAATTTGTTAGATCAGACTTGAGACGACTTACTTCATGTTCCAAATTTGAAATGGTATTTAAGTCCTTCCTCTGTTTTGCCTGTAGTTGAGCTATCATTTTCTTTTGATTCTCCAGTTTTTTACGCATTTCATCATTTCCTCCATCTGATTTACAAATCCCTGTTAAGGCTGTGACTTCCTTGGATGAATCTTCTTCTACTTCACTTCCAGAGTCTTCCTCAAACCATGTTAATGCTAGTCCTTTTTTTCTCTTGAGATATGTGGACATTCATCTATGATGTGACCAGATCCTTCACAACATTGACACTTTGATTCTTTGTCATGGTTGACTTTGTTATCTATTCTGGTTTTTCTCCCATAATCTCCTGACCTTCTGATGTCATGTGGGATGTTCTTGACATTTGGTATTGAGTTATATTCCATTCTTTTCAGTACCTTGTTGAGTTGTCTTCCAAGAAAGACAATGGTATTAGAGAGTCCTTCTTCAGTGTCCAGGTCAAATTCCTCGATTTCTTTAGTGTTAATCTTGAAGGCTATATTCTTAGGTTTTTTGTCTAACCTCTCATTAATGCCCAACTCAAAAGTTTGGAGAAAATCAATTAGTTCATCCACTTTCATGTTGTTGATTTCTTGAGCCTCTTCAATTGTTGTAACCTTCATGTCAAATCTCTTAGGAAGAGATCTGAGGATCTTTCTTACCAACTTCTGTTCTGGTATCTTTTCTCCCAAGGCACTGCAGGCGTTAGCAATCTCAAGGACATTCATATGAAACTCTTGAATGCTTTCTTCTTCCTTCATCCTCAGATTTTCAGACTTAGTAGTGAGTAATTGCAGTCTTTACATCTTAACTTTGGAGGTGCCTTCATGGGTAGTTCTGAGGATTTCCCAAGCATCCTTAGCCACTTCACATGTATTAATTAATCTGAAGATGTTTTTGTGAAGTCCACCGAATATAGCATTCAATGCCTTTGAATTTGCAAGGGCTAGTTCATCATCTTCCTTTGACCATTTTTCTGCATGTTTCAGCTCACCAGTAGGTTGATTATCAGCTCCAATAATCACAGGATGTGTCCATCCTTTCATAATAGCCTTCCAAGCCCTGCTGTCCAAGGAATTTATATAAGCTGCCATACGTGGCTTCCACAAATCATAGTTAGAGCCATCCAGGATGGGTGGTCTATTCAAATATATTTCTTCCTTGTCCATATTACCATAAAGTATCTTCCCTAGATCTCACCTAGAGACAGAACAGGATGCCTGCTCTAATACCAATTGAAATTCTGATATCATATATGAGATGTCGAAGGTAATATCACGATACTTATATCTGCTTGAAACACAGTTATACAGAACAGCCTATAACAGTGCAGAAAGCAATAAAAACACAGAGAGTTGTTAACCCAGTTCGGTTCTAACTAACCTACGTCTGGGGGCTTCCAAGCCAGGAATGAAGTTCACTATTAGTAGTATTAATTTGAAGCTAAACCTTCCCCGTTTACACCTCCTCACTTAATCAAACTACCCAGTGATCCTTCTACCTAAGATACCACACTTAGATATGAGAATCCTCCGCTTACTCCCTCAGTACCACAACCCGTGATACTAGAAAAAACTAAAGACTGAAGATACTCTTCAAAGACACACAATCACGCTTGCTTCAAAGCTTATAGTGATTGAAAACTAACAACTTAAAAACGTCTTTCTCAAGTAACTAACGAGAGAGGCTCACAATAAACAACTAACAATCAAAACAATGAACAACCAAAAGTAAAAAACTAAAACTCTCTAAACAGGAACGGTCAACTGCAAAATAAGGATTGCAACCCTTTAAATAAAGTAACAACAACTAGGGTTGCTTTAATCATAAGTCTTAAGTGCCTCCTGTCTTCTCTCCATGAAACCAGGAAATTGAAACTCCAAAGATATAGCTGAAGACGTTTCACCAGCTTCCTTAATTGAAGCACACAATTAATACAAACTGACTTCCTAAAAATTCTGCACTTTAGTCAGTTACACATGTCAGGACATCTACTGTGACATCTACTACTTCAATAAACTTCAAGATATTTCTTAGCAGAATGTGTTACCAAAATTGTTGTCAATCAATAGAACCAACAAAATTTTTAATCAAAATAAGTTTAAATAACTTGGATAAAACTTAGGGGGAGCTTACAAAACTCAACCTTTGAACTATTAGACTCGGGGGGAGCTTACAAACCTCATACTCTGATGTTGTCGAGTTAATTAAACTGACCAAACATTATTCTTTAATATTTTTGTTTGTCATTATCAAATAGGGGGAGATTGCTAGAACAAAATATGTTCATACTCCTTGGATTTTGATGAAAACAAAAATACTTAAAGAATAATTAGTTACTAACATATTTGTTTAAGTGTGCGGGATCATTAAGCTCTAACTTAAATTGGTTTTGATCCAGTTGAACATCTTATGAAGAGAAACATGTGACTCAAATTCTGAAGGATCAAAATCTGATCAACACTTGGAATCTCGGCGTCTGATGACCATTCAACAAAGTATTATGCCTCTGTCCATACTCTGTGAAAAGAAGTTTCATCTTATCAAAAACCAAAATATGGAAAAAAGTCAACTAGAAGTTCTAGCGCAAGGCTCAAGGTTGTTTGAGACGACTTCTTTAGTGTGCCCCAACATCTTCTTGGTCGCTTATTGAGAAAGACTATGTTAGATAAAGCTTTTATTCAGAAGATGAAAATCTCAAGAATACAATCTTCCAACGTCTCTCTCTTGGAAGTTGCTTGTTCAGCAAATACACTTGTGCAAGTTAGCTTGCAATGTCTCTTTTGTTTTCTCTATATAAGGAGTTTAAGATTCAAAGGAAGTGATACACCAACAACAAGATATTACAACAAAGAACAAGAACTTATTTGATCTCTAAGCTTTCATATACAGTTGTTGTATTGCACATAGACTTGAGATTTCTTACTATTGTATATCTTAGAAATCTCAAGTAACAAGGTCTTTGTGTGTGTTGTATTCTTTGTGTACCTTTGATTGTATATCTAGTACATCTTGTTGTAAATCCTAAACATTTTGTTTAGAATTTGTAAAGTCTCAAACAAAATGTTTGAGCAAGGAAGTCTCTAGCTTGGTTGCTTGAGCAAGGAAGTCTTGAATTGATGTGTTTAAGCAAGGAAGTCTTGGATTGGTGTGTCTAAGAAGGTTGTAATCAAGTTTGATTATAGTGAAAATTTGTATGGGACAAAGGGACTGGACTACTCTCAATTGTAAATGAACCAGGATAATTTTTGTGTGTGCTTTTACTTGTTGCTTTTGTGCATTAAATCATTCAGCTGCTAACTACTCTAGTTCAAAATATTAACGTGTTCAGATTCAAAAGCTACTGTTAAAAGAAGCAAAAGTTTTCCTCATACACAATTCAACCCCTCCCCCCTTCTTGTATATTTTTCTCACCTTCATATCAAGAGATCACCGAAGTATCGAGAGATTGCTCAAGAGTATTAAATTTCCATACTAGCATCCAGAGCTCTCCCAAGAGTATTAAGAGCCCGCCAAAGTATCGAAAGCTTTCCCAAAAGTATCAAGAGGTTGCCAAAGTATCAAGAGTCTTCCCAAGAGTATCAAGAGGTCACCAAAGTATCAAGAGTCTTTCCAAGAGTATCAAGAGCTCATCGAAGTATCAAGAACTCACCCAAGAATATCAAGAACTCACTGAAATATCAAGATCTTACTCTAGAGTATCAAGAACTCTATGAAGTATCAAGCGGTCGTTTCAGGACTATCAAAATTCTATATGTCATGGTGGGTCAAATAAACCCGCTTCTTATATCATATCAGTCTTTGCAGATAATAAATTATGCAAGAGGAATATTTTGACTTAAATACACATATAGCGCATTTATGGGTCAATGTTTAATAATGAGTAATCTATAATTATACATAAATCAAAGCTCTCTATTTTGTGGTTCTAAATATACCTTTTTTCAGTTTTTTCTTTTTTCTTTTTTCTCTTTACTAAATCCTTTATATTTTCATCCGCTTGCACACTAATAAAGTGGATAGACAACACATAAGTATCCGGATACTAGTACTATATAAATAAGCATTTGAAAAAGAAAGACAAAAATAAATATTTGAAATTATTTTAAAAGATAATTTTTAATTTTTTTTAAAATATAAATCATGATTGAGATTTAATTCTTATCTTTGATATTTTTTTAAGCAACGTTTAAATAATTTAAAATTTTCAGTGGGTACATCGTTATTTCTCTCATACATCTTTAAGCTTGTTTTTAAACTAAAAGTTTAAAAAATAACAAAAATTAAGGGGACATAGACTTATTAACAAAGAACTTTATTTTACTTCAATGTCATTCATACCGCGCGCACGGCATAATAACAAGGTTACACCTTACAAGTCTTCATACAAACACCAACATTTACATAGAAACACCAAACATAAACACACTCATAATAACTTAAAAACTTCTTCAATTCTTATTAGCAAAACCACATTCCTGAAGTCTAACAATCGCCTTTTCAAGCTGACTCCATTTCTGCTCCAACGTCCCAATATATCCAATCGACATCCTCACAAGCCCCGGCGAGATTCCGGCGAGAGCCTTCTCCTCGGAATTCAGCTCACTACTAGTACTACTTCCAGAACAAGACATAAGGGTCTCATAATAACCCAAACTCACAGCCATGAAACCAAATTGACCATAGTTTTGCAAATAGCTCATCAGTTTATTAGCTCTCTCTTCTGTCCCCATGTCAATGCAAATTATTCCACCGTAGCCATATTCTTTGTTGTGAATGGATTTCAATAGCTCGTGATGTGGATGATCCTCTAGGCCAGGGTAGATAACTTTGAGGCCTAGCTTTTTGAGCCTTGTTGAAAAAACTAATGCCCGGTTGCTATGTTCTTTCATCCTTATGCCCAAATGAGGGATTCTTTCGGATAATTCAAATGCTATTTTGGGGTTCATTGTTGGGCCTAATAGCATTATGGCACCTTGCTGGAGATCCATCATGGAATTCACTAGGGTTGCACTTCCACAAACAGCACCTGTTAATAATTTTCAATTAACAAAAATAATAAGTAAGTGCTTAATGACGAATGGCTTGAAGTAATAAAGTTACATCATCTTAAATTATTTTTAAATGTTTTTGTTTGTTTGTTAGCTTAATAGTGCTAATTCTATTCATCATAATGATAATAAAGTTACATAACACGTGTTGCAAGTACAAAAAAGTAGGCAGGTATATGATGAAAAATACGACAAATATTCACGGGAGTCTGGAGAAGAAAACATGTGACTATGTGACATTGTGATGTGATGTGACGACATCATGAATTACTCCTTAAACTATTTTGGTTTTTATTATAACAAGTTTAAAAAAGTTATTAAGAGTAATATGTGAGATTATAATAACATAATGCATATCTATCTATATCTAATAGCTCAATCAAATTAGTATCTTTTTTCTAGATAGACTTCAAAAGCGGCCTCTTTTAATTAATTTATTTTGATAAAGTCCTTCTATAGCTTAATGATATTATTGGGATAAGAATGCCACTTACTGGAAATCTCACTCCCTATTTGAGATCTTTACCCATAATTAGGTTTTTGGCTCCCTTAGTAAAATAATCCTTGGTGTTATCATAAAAAAGTAGAAGGAATGAATTGGATCTCATTTGTGATTTTTAGATGAGAATAAGTTGTAACTTTAAAGGGTGAGATATCACATCCAATAAATCAGTCAATAATGGCGTCTAGTCCTAATATAATTAAGAGTTAAATATAATTTTAGTTATTAAAAATTGTTAAATTTTATTTTCATCCTAGTAAAAATTGATTTTAATCTCTGTAAAACTATCATGCAAACAATTTAAGTCATTGATATTACATTAACATATATGCCAAAATTGTTACTATGAAAATGTGATGAAGTACAAGTCGGGCATAAAATAGTCGCAAAACACAATGTGTGAATAAATCCAATAAACTAGTTACTATGATTCAGATAACACTACCAATAACTCAAAACGGGCATAAAAAATAATCTTAAATATTTACTGTATCACGAAAATTGATAGAGAATACGTGTTTTATTTGTTGACAGTATAGAGAATACGTGTTAAGTGTATGGAAGAATAGAGCTGAACAGAAAAAAGTAAAAAGACAAACAAACCTGCAATGATATCAGCTCCACCACTCACAAACTTCGAGATACTGTGAATAACCACATCAGCCCCAAGCCGAGCCGGCGAAATCACCATCGGCGTAAACGTATTGTCCACCACCACCGTCACACCTTTCCGGTGCGCCACTCTACTCAACTCCGGTATATCCGCCACTGTCAAAGTCGGATTCGAAACCGTTTCAAAGTACAAAACCTTCGTCTTCCCTTCCACAATTGCCTCATCCACTTTCTCAATATCACAAATATCAACAAACGACGTCGTTATGTTGCTCGTCCTCGGAAGAAAATGATTCAGAAGCGCGTGAGTTCCACCGTACACGGATGAAGAAGCTACAACATGTTCTCCGGTGTTAACCAACTGGAGAAGCGCAGCGGAAATGGCGGACATGCCGCTGGCGGTGCAGTAGGCGGCTTCTGTTCCTTCCAGAGCCGCCATCAGACGGCTGAGGTTCAGGACGGTTGGATTGAAGTGACGGCTGTACACGTAGAAGTCTTGATCGGGTCCTACCTCGCCGACGAACATGCGGCGCATCGTGTCTGGCTCCATCACAGTGAATGTGACGGACGGTTCGATTGACATGTTTACGCCGCCGTGTTCGCCGAACTCGTGGCGGACGCTGGCGATTGCCGCGGCGGGGTCGCTGCTGTAAGGCTGCATGAGTTTCTTCTTTGATTCGGTTTCTTCGTCGGAACGGTTTCGCTTGGCGGTGGCGGTTATGAGAAGAGTATCACCCATGGTGATTAAGGATTAAGGATCACTTAATTGAGAAATTAGTGATTAATTAGAGAAGAGAAAAAGTGTGTAGTATATATGAATGTAGCAAGAAGCTTGTAGTATGTTTTGAACTTATGAATGTCATATAACGTCTATATATAATAGTTTGAGTCAGTAGTGTTAATTTTATGATGATTTTTTAGACATTTTTCATAACAAAAAAAATTGAAATTGAGTTTGTCATTTATATAGTTATAAGTAATTTATTAAAAGCTAATTAAAAAATTTTCGTATTGAATTTTGGACTTTTTTTTAAAGAAAAAAAAAGTTGAAATCTGAGTCATCATTTATATAGTTATAAGTAATTTATTTAATGTTAATAAAACACTTTCATATTTATTTTTTTGGACATATTTTATAAAGAAAGAAAATTTTGATTTATTTATATATTCATAGGTAATTTATTTACTGTTAATACTTTTTAATATATTTTTCCTTTTTTAAAATAATTGATTTAGTTGATAAGTATCTATATATATATAAATAAATAAGTAAAGAAATAGTATTGTTATTAAGATTTTTTTTTTAAAAAAAAAGATATGATTTCATATATTAGTGTGTGTAAATTATTTAATCAAGCATTCGTTTTTAAAAAAAAACGTGTGTGTGAATTTTTTAAGGCAAGCTCCCTTAACAATACTATTGGGTGTTATAATATTTCAAATGCTTGTCCATTGAGTTCGGAATAGTCTATTGGGTGATGTAATGATCCAAAGATGGGTATTATTATCTTTAGCTTTTTGTTTTTTATTTTATTCAAGCTATTGTAATAAAAAACTATTTATTTATTTTATTTTATTTTTATAATTAAGAAATTTTTTGTTAGTTCAAAAACAAATTATACACGGTCAGCCCCCAAGAAACAAAAAGACAACAAAGCACATGCTATTAATTTAGGGTACAGGATTTGATTTTCACAGAAGATAAAACCTATAAAACCTTAATTTAGGGTACAGGATTTGATTTTCACAGAAGATAAAACCTATAAAACCTCTGATAGTGAGGAGTAGAGAAGATCGTGAGGTAGCAGTGCTGGGATTGTCTTGCAATTTGCACTTTCTTTTTTTTGCATAAAATAAATCAATTGTGGTTTCATCCTTCAAAATGTAAAAAACAATATCGGAAATGCACTTTCGGTATAAATCGAAAATGCACTTCCGATTTGTAATTTTATAAAGATAGAATTGATTTGTAGTAGTTTGCACTTTGCATGCATATCAAAGGTTTATAAAAAAATCGGAAGTGTACGTCCGGTTTTATATCGGAAGTGCACTTTTGAGAAAATTTTGTTTTAAAATAAGGTGAATCTCATAAAACGAATGAATTGGTGCGCACCAGAAATATATTTTCGGTTTTTAGGGGTATTATTGGAATGTCACGTGGTGCGTAAGAAAGTATGGGGTGGGTAAATAAATTGCCTTAATTTAGTTATGTAATCCCAAGTTGTTAGCTACCCTATAAACTATAGTATTGATAATCTTCTCTTCAATGTTAGTATTATTCAAATCTTTTTCAATACTAATCTCATTCTGATGCTGTAAAATTTTGTAAAATGTTTATGCAATCGCCATTTTTATGATAGCATCATTCTTCCCCTTTTCTTTGCAGTACTGAGTAATCCATTTCACTTCTATATTCCATCTTTCTGGATTATGTCTAACTTGAATCCAATTGAGAATGTTACTCAAAATAGTCTTCGGCCTATCACATTCAAAGAAAAGAAGTTGGAATGTTTCTACCTTAGAGTAGAAGTTACATGTATTATTGTCTACTATCAAGACGATGTAATCTTCCTCTAGTATCTAGTCTTTCACGACAATTTAGCCAAAGAATCCCAATGGCTTTTGGTCTAGCAACATTTTTTATAAAAAATCTTTCTCCGACTGCCTTTTTGATCATCCTTAAGTAGAGCTAGATACATACTCTTCATATGGAATTTGTCATTCTATTGCATCATTGTTAAGGCTGCATATTAACCACATTGCTTCTTTACTTTAAAATGGCTTTTTAAAATCCATGCGCAATTTGTTCAAATATGAGCATCCATCAACTTTTCTTTTTTTAAGTAACATGTATGATCCATCGAACCAATAAATTATCAGCCTTACAACTTATATTCCACAAGAGTTTGGTCATAGTAGCTTTATTCCATGTGTGCAGGGAAATAAGATTCAATCGCTCATCACTTCTAGGGCTGCAAACTCTTTGCCAAGAAATTGGATATTTCCTACTAATCTCATTTCCCTAAACTTTTCTCAACCAAACACATGTAGTGTTGTATGTTTAACTTTTTGGTTGTAACAGGAACTCCTAAATATCTAAATGGGATGAGCCCCTCAGGAAAACCAGTAAGATTCATGATATTCTATTTGGTGTTCTCATCTATGTAACCAAAATAAATCTTGCACGTGTTAGGATTCCTCTTTAGGCCAGTAAGAGTAGAAAAATTAGAGAAGGTATACTGAAGTTTTGTCCCCTCTAGCAAACAAAAGTAAATCATCTGCAAAGCTAAGTTCATAATTTGTACCTTTTAACACTTAGAGTTGTAATTGTAGTTTACATTTTGTTGCATTTTATGGAGGAATTTGTTTAAATAGTCCATAATCAAAACAAACAGAAGGGGGGATGGGGTCCCCCTGTTTGAGACCTTGCTTAGCTGGCATAGCATTAGTCAACTCACCGTTGATGTGAAATCTATATGAGATAGTTGTAACAGGTATCATGATCTATCTTGTGAATTGTCTACGGGTAACCCACTTCATTAAGGATGCATTCAAGAGCCTTCCAATTAGCCGTATCATGAATTTTTTGTAAGTCTATATGTATCGTACATCTAGGGGTCCCTCCTCTCCTAGAGTATCCTTTAATGAGCTCAAAAGTAAGAAGGATGTGGATATTTTGGTCGGGCACAAAGACAACTTGGTTAGTGGTCACAATGCTACCAATCACCCTACCCACCCTATTGGTTAAAATCTTGGATATAATTTTGTAGGTTGTTGTACAACAAGATATTGCCCTATAATCTTTTATGGTTTTAGGTTCCTCTTTATTAGAAATAAGAGTAACCACTGTGTAATTCATATCCATGTACATCGTATTGTTGTAAAAAAAAGTCCATAACAACAACTACCACATCTGTTTTGATAGTTGTCCATCTAATTTTTAAAAACTTTGCACCAAAACCATCCAAACCTGGTGTCTTCAAGTTGCCTACATCCTTAAGAGATTTTTCAATTTCATTCTCAGTTGCAGGTTATATCAAGCACTATCTCTGCTCATTATTCAACTTGGTTCCCCTCTCATTGCAGGGATATTAATGTTGCTCAAATTGTCATTAACCTTACCCATCAGACCCTTTATAGCTTTATGCTTGTGTTTAGCTTTGAGTGTAACATGGAAATGATCATTATTTCCATCATCTAATCTAAGCCACTCAATTTCGGACCTCTGTAGCAAATTTTGTTCCTCAATCTCATGTCATCTTATCACTTCTTTAGTATAATTCTTTAATTTCTCAATTTTGATTTTATCCATGCTATTTGTTGCAAGGTTCTTATTTGCTATAAGTAACTTTTGTTTTGCCTTCAATATTTTATTAGGAAGGTCAGATAACGGTTTGGTGATCTTCTCCGTGACTGGTTGAATTCTCTCCATCTTTTTCCACAAGATATACATTGGTCTTCCTATCATAGGTTCATTCCAATTAGTTGCCACATTTTCAGCACATCCCTTCATATTAGTACTATTATTAAGAAACTTGAATTGAAACGTTTTCCTTGTTTCAAAACATTATCGCGGAGGCTTGGTAGAGCGTGACCAAACGCACTATGAGGATGAATAGTCAGGCTGGTGTTCATATGGGATTGAAACCAGACAAGATTCCCAGGGGTTTATGAATCTTAGAATAGATCGCTCCATCTACTTTCTTGTTAGACCAAGTAAAGTACTCACATATATTATCCATTTCAAACAGGCCATCTCTACTCATCATATTTGAAAGATCATTGTATTCTTTAACAGTCACAATGTTCCCGTTTGGTCTATCAGTAGCTTTTGTAACATTATTGAAGTCTAAAATGAAAAACCAAGGCCCATGTTATTGATAGTGCATTCTCTCAATACCCCGCCGCAGATTTTTCCTCTGCTCCAATTTATTCATAGCATAAATTGCAGACAACCAATGTTTAAATTTACCATGAACACAAACACAATGGATTATTTGATATGTGATTTCAATGTGTCTAATGTCAACCTTATTATCATCTAAATTCACTAAAATTTTACCATTGACATGCTTATTGTAATTGTCCAAATACATACCCCTGAACTTCGTTCTTTCTCTGACCCCTCTAGCTTTCATACAATTTACTATAGTTTGAAGCAATATATTTATCATAGGCCTAAGATTATGGAGCCGCGAGCCGATCTTCTTAATCTTTCCAAGTTTATTTAGCCCCCCTAACATTCCAAGAAATAATCATGGCACTAAATCTTGGGTCACTGAGGGATCCTTCAAAATCCTTAATGGCTCAAACTCATTCACACAATGGGCTTGTCTTGGTGTTTCATATATCAATTTCCTTTACCTCTATCCATGTTACTTTTACCAACTTATTTCCAATCATTTCTCTCTTTACTTGAAGTTGTGACTCCTTCTCCCACCTTGATATTGTCATATCCATGGGTTGTATCCTTTTTTCTCTCTTGAGCTTGTGGTTCTTTTGGCATCCAATGCTTAGTTGTTATTTGTTTCTTCTCACACTTATGACCCATTTCTGACATTTCTCACAGAATATGGGTTTTCACTCATACTCCATATGTTATTTCATCTTTTGGGCCTCAGAATATTTGATAGTAATCTCTATGATAGGTTCTCGTGTAATGTCTATTTCCGCCAATATTCGAGCATAAGAGATACAACATTTATTCGCAGTAAATTCATCTGTAACTAGAGATTACCTAAAGCACTTCCTTTCCTAATTGTTTAAGCTTCTAGCACCCCACATATATAGAGGAATTTATGGGAGATTTACCCAAATTGGTAGTGTATTTATAGGGGGAATTCTGAGGAGGGAGCATTTACTAAGGACACGCCTTTTGTGAGAGATACACCATATATCCACCTAAAACCTTAAGGTGATGGGTGTGTGAGTTCTCTCACTTATATAGTGTTATTCTTCCCTTTTTAAACAATGTCGGATTTCTTCTCACACTTGATTCTCAACGCTCCCCCTCAAGTGTGAGTCACAATGTTCCTCCTCATGTGAAAGCTCTCTCTTCCACATACACTTGTACCATCATTGGCACTCTCCAATAAAACACCTTCTACCCACCACCTGCAGGAAGTGTTTCGATATAAGTTATTCGGTCCCTATCTCATAACCATAGGCTTATGATACCACTATTAGGGGGAATTTCAAGGAGGGAGCATTTACTAGGGTCACACCTTTTGTGAAAGACACACCACATATCCACCTAAAATCTTAAGGTGATATGTGTGTGGGTTCTCTCACTTATATAGTGTTCAATGTTTCTTTTTCTAACCAATGTGAGACTTCTTCCTCACACACTTGATTCTTAACAATGCTTAGGGTACTATAGTACCCGTCCCCATACCCGTGGTTGAAAAAATTCGTGTACCCGAACCCATACGCGCTTGGGTAAAAATATTTGCACTTGTACTCGTGCCCTTTAGGTATGTATGTATCCATACTCGTACCCGTTACTCGCATTTTTAATAAAATATCATATTATTTTAAGTTATTAAGAACATTTAAATTTTTCAATAAATTTATTGTTGAATTATTAAATAAAAGAACACGATGTTACAAATGTAATGGTTTAACATCAACATATTTTTGAAAATGGATAGACATTTATTTTAATATAATAATATAAATTAAAGTATATAAATGTATATATTGTGCGAGTATGGGGCGGAGTGGGTATTAAGGTGCCTATACTCGCATCTATACCCGCTTATTTAAGTGGATAATTACCCGAGCATATGTTTGTACCCATTTGTGCGAGTCTTTATCCTACCCATTGTGGAGATTTTTGTGGGTATCCACTGAGATGTGCCAAATTGTCATCCATATGTATGAAGCATGTCTTTCTTGATATTGAAATCCGACTTCCATTTTCTTAGCAACATCGCATATTGCGAATTGTGTAAGGCCCCTTCATCATCACAACATCTTGATCTGTGTAGGAGTGAAAACGAAGGAAAAAGTAACCCTCTTCATTATAGTACATATCCGACAGTGAGAAAATCTTGCATGGGCACAAAAATTTAGGCACACCCTCATAAAAAAAATTAAAAATAAAAACATTTGAATAATATAAATTTTTATATTATTTAAATAAAATATACCTTTATGTGTGTGCGCCTAAATGATGGTTTGTTGGGGTTGTGACCAAGTTAGCATTTCTCTCCGACAACTTCACAAAATTTCAAACCCTCATCATGTATTGTTTAACTGTATTCATACTCAACTCTCCTCCTAACACATACATTATCAAAGATGAGTCTCAAAATTTTACCTCTTTCACGATATTTTCCTCTTCAATCTCAACTTCAATATCTCTATTGACCCATTTAGACGTCACAAATTCCACCGCCCTTCCATGATTAGGGTTTTGGTTGTCTCGCAATGCATCAACCCAGAGCATTCGAAGTTGATTTTATTCTTAACTTTTTTATTTTTAATAAAAATACATATTAAATATATTTGTTAAGAGACAAAATATAATAATTTGATGGACAATAATATGAAGATTTTTTTTTTTGAAAATAGATAATTAAATATATGGTAAATAATATTAGCAATTTTATATGAACATTTTTATTTACAAGTATAAAATTTGATATGATGATTTATTTTTATTTTTTTGGAGTTTATAAACGAAATGACCAAAATTATTAAAAACATATGCACACAATGTCAATTTTGAATTTAAATGTTGTTGTTTAGTATAATAATATGCATATTTTTTTAAATTGTCACTTCAAAATATCTGA
Organism: Vicia sativa; assembly: GCA_021764765.1. Taxonomy (NCBI): domain Eukaryota; kingdom Viridiplantae; phylum Streptophyta; class Magnoliopsida; order Fabales; family Fabaceae; genus Vicia; species Vicia sativa. Next base: position 104,435,266 of record CM038797.1, on the reverse strand, counting down.
TTATTTTTTATTAACATTTAAAAAATTATTATCATATTACTTTTCAAATTAAAATCTAAAATAACTATCTTTTTGACTTAAATCCCGAAAGCTTGTCAAATATAGAAACTTATGCTCTTATTAGCATGGTCCTTTTTTTTATAAAGAAATTTCGAAACAAATTTGCTTACGAATTGTAATTTGCCGAAGACCTTTGACAATTAAATGTATCACGTGTGAAGGAAAATATATTTGGAATAGAGATGTTTTATTAAAAAGAAAATGGAATGTTTTTAAATAAATTGTTTTTAGGCATGATAATGGATATAATATGCGTAAAGTACTATAATATTTATTTTTGTATGTGTTTTAAAAATATTTTTCATATTCGAAGTCTTATTTACCTAGGCAATAATATTTGTATTCGTATTTTATAGATATTTAAATATCCATAAATTCAAATATATCTTTTAAATTTTTAACAAAATTCAAATAAATTCAAAGATGATATTAATGTGAAAAAATAAACAATCATTTATATATATATATATATATATATATATATATATATATATATATATATATATATATATATATATATATATATATATATATATATATACTTGTTCTGTATTCATATCCGTTTATTTCTATGAATAATTTTCTGTATCTAGATCAGTACCTATTTTGAAGAATTTTACTACTCATCCTGAATAATTTTTATAGATACCCGACATGCTGCAATTGCCATTTCTATTGGATTTTTAATTTCTTAAGTATGAAGTGTACATGATTCTCTCTTAATCTATGGACTATTAACAAAATAGTTCTTTTTCAAAAGAATTTTATACTAATGACTACTTTACTCTTTTGACAGAGAAAATGAAGGAATAAACAATATAACTAATAATAAATGAATTAAAGTATAATACAAGTTTTAACAGACGGATGGAGAGAAAAGACAAAATTTATTCTTATATATAACCATCAGTTTATTACATGCATCACCTGGTCACCTATGAAGATATATTTTATTTCATTTATAATTTTTTTTTATTTAAAGACAAATATCATTAAGAATAAAAAGGAATTATAAAAAAAAGAGGAGATTAAATCAAACTCTCACTAAGAAATAGGTAACTCTAAAATTAAAACTATATAATTTGTTGGAAATAACGCTAGACAAAAACTTTTACGGAATAGTAATGAAGAACTGATGTCATAAGACCTTTATTAGCTAACAAACCTGCACACGGATTATCCTTTCTATACACGTGAGTAATCAAGAAATGTATTTGTCTAGTATAGACATGACAATTATGCCATCTGTTTTTAAGAGACCAAGGAATAGAAGTTTGTTTGTTGAAAACTTTGACTACGAGAGAAGAGTAAGTTTCTAGCCACAAATGTTGTCATTGATGTTGTTGAGCCACTTCAATGGCTCTTAGAGCTCGAGACATTTAAAAAAACATTGTGAAGGCCTAAATTTTTTTAGAAAATCCTTCTATAAAATTACCTGAGCTGCTGCAAAAAAATTCTCCCACAAACTGAAGTAATATTGTTAGCAGCTCCATCAGTGTTGACTTTCACTTAGTTGTCAAGAGGAGGCACCCAAAAAATATCTTTGGTTAAAAGAGGTCTACGAGGATGGATTGGGACATCACAGAGCTTCAAAATTCTAAATTTTTTAATGAATTCCTAAAAGTGTGATTGGTCAATGTTCCAACAAGTTAAACTTGAGCTTTAATGTGAGTGATGGCATTTCTCAAAGTTGTACAAGTATCCTGAAATCTCATCAAGTTTCTGCAGCTCTAAATGGTGTGGATGCTATTGATGATGAGTGCTTGAACAACCACCCTGCATTGCGGAGTTCAATTTTGCTCACATAAATTTCTAACATTAGTTGGACAAGAAATAAGAATCCTGAAATTAAGAATCTTAGATAATTTGGTCCAAATGTTAACTGCAAAAGAGAATTAAAAAATATATGCACAGTGGAATCTTCATTGATATTGTAGTGACTACATATCGAAAGAATGTGTCAGCCTCGCTTTTTAAGGTTTTTGTCAGTGGGGAGTTTATTGTGCATAAGTCTCTGAGAAACAAAAGATCTAGCATAAGGTATATCTTTGCTCCACACAAACCTAGGCCAATGAAGATGGTTGATATTCTTGTATTTGAAAGAAAATGCCTCTTTTAAAGATAAATCTCCCACTTCCGAAGTTGTCAACACCAGACTGTCCTCTTTGTTTGCTAAAGGCATAACCACTTGATGCACAATGGATGAGAAATTTGAAAAGTAGTCAATCACCTGCGCTGAGGAACATTTTAGTGATTATTAGAAATGTAACTTGAGACCATATCATTCAAAGATGCACTCCAAACTGCAAGTAAATTAAAGGTATATGCCAGACTAGTTGTGGCACACTAATGATCTAACTAGAATCTAGTTTTATGTCCATTACCAATCAGAAATTGGATTCCACTCCCAATAGTAGAAGAAATGTGATGACTGATACATTTGTTACCTCTTAAAACCTGAGCTCACTACGTCAAAAATGAGTTTTGGCAGCACCTCAACGAAAGCGCTTTTAAGAGAAAACGCTTTCATCGGTTTAAAAAAAATTTCTCTATAAAAAACGCTTTCATAGGGTACCCTAAGAAAGCGCTTTTCAAAAAGCGCTGCTAAAGGCCTTAGAAAGATCTCATCTTAGAAAACGCTTTTGAAAAGCGCTGCTAAAGGTTAACCTTTGAAAGCGCTTTTCAAAAGCGCTCTTATAGCTGGTCTTAAGAAAGCACTTTTAAAAGCGCTGCTATAGGCCTATGATACGAAAGCGCTTTTAAAGAAAAAAGCGCTCTTATATCTGGGCTTTAGAAAGCGCTTTTAAAAGCGCTTTCATAGATAATTTTATAATTAAAATTAATAAACCCTATACTCACTCATTCTTTCATTCTTAGAAATCGTTTCGACCGTCCCTGTTCATCTTCTTCTTCTCTCCGTTCTTGCTATCTCTCCGTCCCAGAACTCCAGTCGTTCCACCTCCGTCTCGTCTCCATCTGTTCCACCTCTATCTCGTCTCCAGTCGTTCCACCTTCGTCTCGTCCTCAGCCTCTCACGGCCGGAAACTCACCGTATTCTGCTTCTCTCTGTCCTAGAACTCTCCTTCCCACTGCATCTACTCGTCTCCATATTCTTCAAGGTACTTTCATCGTTTTAGAATGTGATGAACTTGTTTTGGAATTAAAGGTCTTGAATATAAGGAATACAACAAAATAGCAAAAATGTAGTTTCTTTTTACATTGTAGTATCTGTGGTTTCTTTTTACTCATAGCAAAAATGTCTTTGGGCAGGAAACACCAACACTATCATTTTTGATTAAACATAAGTACTTACATAATGTTTCAGTTTTGTTGTTATTGTTTAAGTTGAAGTTTGATTATGGTTTGTTTGTGTCAAGTTGGAAGGAGATTTTTGTTGATAGTATTATACAATGTTATTTGAGTATGTTTTGATTGGAAGTTTGTATTGAACTCATGGAGTTGTTTGTTAATTTAAATCCAATTGAAGCTTTGTTGGTGTTGAGTTATTCAAACATGTTTGAATTGGTATTTTTAGGCATATCTGTTCATGTGTGTTGATGCCCGGATATTGCAAAGAAGTTAGAAACCTAGTTAAATTTTTGTTTTTGTGATTTTAGAAGTTAACTTGAATTTATCATAAAATTTTAGCTCAATTTGAATTATTGCTTTTTTTAAAAATATAACATGCATACCATACAACTGACATTTGAGCTTGTACAATATTGTTGCTAGTTTCTATTATGTTGCTAGGAATTTCATCATTCTGGCATACCATATTTGTGCCATATTACATCGTGCCATATGATTGAGAGGTATGTCATAAAACTTTAGGGCAAAACAATGGAAAGATAAAAGGTCTAAGTAACAATTTTTTTGTGTAAGCATATTTAAAAGCTTAATTTAATATAACTCAATGTATTTGTAATGTGTTAAGCAACTTTACATTATATAAGTTTCTTGAATTGTTTTATATGTTATGACTTATCCTTGATGTTATTTTATATGTACATCGCTCGTTCCCTGTGTTTCCGTGAGTCTGACTTCTCGACGTTGCTGTTTGATAAATCCGAGGTAAATTTCTTCCTCAAATTACTAGTATTGTGATGAGGAGTTACATATAATGTAGATTGGAATAATGAAGACCAAATAATTGGGTCTAATGCTGCAAAGTTGACAAGCTACATCGGTACACTTGTTCGTATGCACATTCCGATCACCACTCCTAGATGGAAAAAAGAAGAGTTGGATGAGGCTAAAGAAAAAATTTGGACTGAGATAAAGGTACCATATAAGGTTGTTGTTATTTGCTTTATCTTGACGATACTGTGTTTAAATTACTTATACTAACACACTTTATGCATATTTTTTTGTAGAGGTCTTTTAACATTGAAGATACCCGCAAAAAGTATATAATGGGTTTGGCCTGAAGACATAGAGGGTTAGAACTTTTTTAACAAATAAGTATCTTAAAGATGAGGAAGGAAATTTTCTTAAAGAGGATCTAGAACGTCCAAAGAAATATGAGAGCTTCATTACACCTGAAGAATGGGTTGCTTTTGTAGGCCAAAGAAGAGACGAGGATTTCAAGAAAGTGAGTGCCGTAAATCGCGAGAGAGCGTCAAAACCCACATATCCATATAAAAAAGGCGTTTGGGATATGCACACTTACAGGAAAAAATTGTAAGTAAATATAAATTCTACGATCTTATTAATTCTCTCAATGTGTTATAATTGATGATCTTATTATTTGTGTCAATGTGTAGTTAGAAATGACGAAAAGTGACGAAACATCACTACCCGCACATGTGTTATGGAAGGAAGCTCGTGTTGGAAAAGATCGAGTTGTTAATCCCGATCTTGAACATGTTTATGATGAATGTGTAAGTATAACATTGTATCTTTAATTAAATTATATTAAATGTTTATTAATATATAATTAATTTTTTATCTCCATTAATAATTTTCGATATGTAAATGAATTACAGGAGACCCTATCGCAATCGGTATCCACAGGTGAGGACCAGGATACTAGGAGCGTACTCAGTTGAGCACTAAATGTTGCTGAGTATCCGGGTCGGGAGAGGGGTAAAGGTCATGGTGTGACTCTAACCTCTTTGTATAAGAATCCAAGGAAAAAAATCCTAGCAATGCAGAAGTGATGCAAACATTGTAGGAATTACAAGCACAAGTCCGTGAACTGTAGAAGGATAAAGAGATATATGGCGGAAAAGAGCAGTTCACAGTTGAAAGAAACTAGTGACAAAGCTAGTATCAATTGTCAACATAAATTTACCGAGGTAATTAAGATGATAATCCATTGGAGAAAGTTTAATTGTAATTTATAAAGGAAGTGAACTGAACAATATAGATTTGTTTATTATTACATAATTTTTTTAGTCACTCCTAACGATTATTATTGGTTTAGGGCATTTCATCTTGTCAGCTATACCTATCGTCACCGACTTATCGGCTAGTTGGCAAGGGAAAAGTGCACAACAGTTTGAGAGATTCACTTCACAGACCGCTCCCGGATGGACACATGAAAGTATCGGTTGATGTTGCTTTAGATCTGGATGCGTTGCTACCGGTACCTGACATTGTTGCTGAGACCACATTGTTGCGAGATGCAGTAGGATCTTTTGTTGCATGGCCATTAGACCTCATTTTCATAGATGACCAAGTATGTTGAAAACCATTATGAATCTTTAAGTATTCAACTGACAGTTCTGACCTTATTTTTTTTACATGGTAATTTTAGACTCCTATAAAACTCGCATCTAAGGATAAAGTTATTTTGCAGCACGACGAGTTTGTTGCATCACAAAAGAGGTACGTTTAAAGTGTTAATTATATGATCCGAATAAAAAACTGCATAACTTTATAGTTTACCTAAGTCTATATGATTTTTAGGTACCTTTTCAAGGGTCACAACAAGTGAGCCAGAAAGTTGGTAGGGTACCACCCAAGAAAAGGGTTCCTGTCAGAAAATTTGTGCCTTGATTCCGGCAGTGTCTTGAAACACTAGTGGGAACATCAGATTTGATGAATGGTGGTATTCGTCAAATGGATATGGGTGCAGGTATCTGTGGTTTTCCTTGCACCGAAACAATTGGACAAGAGGACATGGAACAAATTTTTCTTCATAGAGAATTAGGCATTTTTCTTCATAGACAATTGGTTGGACATGGAATAATATATTATTTAATTGGTTGGACATTTTTTTACATTTCAATGAAAATAGTCTAATATTAATTATGTTTTTATTTAAGGTCGATATATGACAAATTGATGCGCGGGAATCAATTGTCAAATAGATTCCATTTCGTGTCTTCCTCCCGTATCAGCAGAGAGACAATTGCTAGGGAAATGGAGTCAGTAAGAGAGCACTTAGTCGAGAGATTCATGGCAACTGGCAGTACAGAAAGCTTGTATCTTTTGGCGTATAATACTATTCCTATAGGGTTAGATTTTCATTCTAAGTTCATTTTAATATTTGTATTTTTTGCATGAAAATTTTCATCTAAATTGTTGTTTTAATTTATAGATCTCACTGGTTGTTGGTTGCTATTGATCATATAAAAGAAGTGGTCTATTATCTGAATTCGGTTGACGGTGATTGAACAAATTATCCGGATATGAAGTTAATGATTGATACGTAAGTGAGATTATTCTAAATATTCGTGTGTATTTATATATTTAATTATTTCTGTAACATTGTTCTAAATATATATATTTTATTTTGTTAGAGCAATACAAGTATTTCAATGTCAAAGAGAAGCTCAGGTACCACGGTCTAAATCAAACAACATTAATTGGATCAAAGTGCAGGTATATTAATTTCCACAATTTTGCTTATAATTTTTTATGCTACTTGATAAAACAAGACAACTATATATTCTTATTTGTTTTTCTATGTAGTGTCCTCAACAACAAAACGACATAGATTACAGATACTTCGTTTTGAAGTTTATCAAAGAAATCCTTCAAATGAATCAAATAGAGATTCCAATCACAATATGAATTTATAACTTAGGATTTGTTTTATTATTTATCGGATATTCATATAATTTATTATTTTTAACTAAATCATGCATATTATTTGTTTTGTTATGTAGTACTTCGACGAACACAAGTGTGCATATTACACGAAACTTCAGTTGGAAGAACTCAAAGAGGAATTGTGTCAATATTTTATTGAGCAAAGAATCCTATAAGGTATGAATACATTATTGTGTGAAAATGGTTATGAATACATTGTTGTGTGAATACAATACTGACTGTGTTATTATGTTCATATCTTGCAGGACCAGGACCTTGAATATATAATTGATCGTGTTTTGTTCATACATTAGGACTGATTTAGTTATTGTTATAGATGATTTTGTTAGGGTTGATTTTGGTAATGTTAAAAATATGTGAATTGAATTACAATGGTGTATATATATTTTGGATAACAATGGTATATAATGGTATTTGTATATAATCTCTTTGTTGAAATAACGGGATTAAGATTGTAAATTACCGGTTTATGAAATAATGCTGCAAAAAATACAAGTTTAAAAATTATATAAATTTTTGGTTTTTCAGTAAAAACCCTAAGAAAGCGCTTTTTCAGTAAAAGCGCTGCCTTAGGCCACATATGAAAGCGCTTTTTTGAGTAAAAGTGTTGCCTAAGGTATACATAAGAAAGCGCTTTTAAAAGCGCTTTTATAGGTAGGCCTAAGACAGCGCTTTTTATCAAAAAATGCTTTCATAGATAACTTGAAAGCTTTCCTATAAAAAGCATAAAAGTCATTCTAAAGTAAGCTTAAGAAAGCGCTTTTCTAGAAAAAAGCACAGCTAAAAGTCTACTTAAGAAAACACTTTTTAGGAAAAAGCGCTGCCTTAGATAGACTTACGAAAGCGCTTTTGCCTAAACAAAAAGCGCTGCTAAAACCTATGGCGTAGTGGCTCTAAGAATACTAGCCCAAGATTCCCTTGATTGCATCATATCCCAGTAAAGCTTCAGGTTGGATGCTTCATTTAAAGTTTCTAAAAACCTGATGTTTAAACCTTTCTCCAACACATGTCTGCAAATTCTATTCCACACCACAGTGACTAACTTTCTCTTGTTAATGTCACCAGACCACATGAAATTCCTGAACCAAAACTCTAATTCCTTTATCAGTGAGGAGGGCCAAAAGTGTGTGGTAATGGAGTATACCATCATACTTTGACTAACAAATTGTACGGGTTGCGCTCTTCCTGTATTAGGCAGCAACACAACGTTCCAAGAAGCCAAACTATTCTTAATATTGCCCACCTGTTAGTTGGAAATTTTGACAACATGGAAATATTAAAGAAAAATTAAGAATGTCGAAGGAAAGTTAGTTCTAAAATAAATATGAGAATATTTCATGAGGGTTTGATAAGTGCTAAAATGTCGTTATTTTGTGTATATAATTTATGGCACTTATCTGTTCTTGTTTGTTAATAATTGTTGAATAACCCCGCTTTTTGTTGTAAATACATTTTATTGTGTTTTGTTTACATATTGTACTGTTTGACTAGTTTTCTATATATTTTGTAGGTATTTGTTGCACATTTGGAGCATCGAAGAATAAAGTGTCGAAGACATGGATCCGGATACGCATTTATGAATAAAAGATCATTTTTGGGAAGTTATGTTCAGTGGAGGCCGCTCAACGCGGTGAGGCCGCTGAGCACGAGTCTGCTCAGCGCATTTTGGAGCGTGTTGAGTGCTTTGGTACTGTTCTGGCAGAAATAAATTTATTTTTAGAGGCTGCTCAGCACGCCCTCGCTGCTGAGCGGCATTAAGGCGGTTTAACGTGTTAATTTAAGATGGCGCTCAACGTGCTCATGCCGCTGAGCGCGGATGTCTGAGATTTGTTTTATAAACTTCATTTTTTCCATTTTTAGGTTATGGTTTTAGGGTGGATTTTGATCCCCATTTCCATCAACCTTCATTTTTAGTAGATTAGCTTAGAAAACAACATTAGGGTCTTGCAATGGACGATTGGAGGTGGATTGCTCTTCGATAGGCATTGACAAACCGATGTAAATGAGTAGTGTATCTCTTCTCTTCTCTTTGTATTTCTCTATTTTGTTGGTTATGTATGTATTTCTACTCTAACTCATGTATATTTGTCGCCCTTGGCGTTATATAAAGTTTATTTTACAAATCTGTGTTGGTGATTGTCTTAGGTTTTTAATCTATGTTAGGGATTTGAGCTTTGCTAGGTATAGATCGCTTAGATTCTTACCTAGGATAATTATCTGTTAGTTTCTAAATGCTAGGAATGAGTTTAAAGCTGACATTCACTTAGGGTATCTGAGCTTAATGCCTTTGTGTTGGTGAAATATGCTAGAGATGGGTATAAAGGTGATTCAGGAGGATTCTCAATTTGGGTTAGAAATAGCTTAAATTGTTAGAGGTATGTGATGACACGGACGAGTATCGTAGGCTGAGTATGACATGGAGGGTAGATTTAAGTCTGTGACGGATAGTGTGTATTCGTTCCGGACAAGCTATCTATCCTTTATACTTTTTGTTAATTTACTTTTTGTCTTTTATTTTCAACTCATTTAGTCCCAAACTCATTAACGGTAGAATTGTCGAACGACAAATCAATAACCAATCTTTGTGGACACGATACGATATAACCTAACCGATATATATCACCCGGTAAAAATAAATACCAACTCTTTATTTGCCGCTCAAATACCGCCACAACAGGGTTCCAACTAATAGAGTCGTGGATAGTCTAATCAAAGCCTTGGAATTTCTAAGACATAATTTATCATCTTCTTCAGACCAATATTCCTCTAGCTTCAAGGAATCATTCCCATATTTGTCCTACACAACATGATGACTTTATCCTTTCAAAACAGCCTTCCAAGATTTGATGTCCATGGATTTCAGAAAATCCATCATTCTAACCTTCCACCAATCATAATTTAAACCATCTAACAGAGGTGGTATGTTGTTGTATCCTCCTTCCTTATCCACTGTACCAAAAAATATTCTCCCTGAAACTCACCCAATAAAAAGAATAGAGTGCCTGTTCTAACGCCAATTGAAATTTCGATACTTTAAAGACAATTATCAAGACTGATGTCCCAACATCAAACACAATGTCAAGACACATGTTAAAACATTTGTCCCTGATACAGAAATTTCCAAAAGATGAATTATGCAGAAAAATAAGTTATTGAAGATAACAAAGTTAATTGTTAACCCAGTTCAGTGCAATGTCTCATACTCTGGGGGCTACTAAGCCAGGAAGGAAATCCACTATGTGCAACTTCTCACCTAGTTAAACAACCCTAGTTCACATATTATCACCTAATCCCTACCTTTTACAAACTCTACCTAGACACCTTATAGATATGAGATTCCCTTCTCACATTCCACAATCACCTCAGTGATAAAACAAGTCATAAACCAGTGGCAAGAACTAAAAACCAGAAGATTACACTTCCAATAGACAATACTTAGTTTTTCTTAAAAGCTTTTAACTAAGAACAATAACTTGACTCACAATCAACTCTTTGCTTAAAAGCTAATGAGTGATTGACAATGAATAACTCAAACACGATCCATTTTTAATATCAAAGTGATAATATAATGGCTCCCAATAAACACAGTCCAATTCTACTATAGAGTGGATCACCAATAACAAAGAACACACTAAACCCTAAAATTCTTATTTCAATACATGGCTTAGTTGCCAAATTAGGTTTATAAGCGTCCTTTAAATAGCTTTATGATATGCATAGGCCTGAGCTCTTCACTTAAATAAAACACATATCCAAAACATCAGCTGAAAATATTCTGCAAAATCTTCTCCATAAGTTTCCTAAAAAGTCTCCAAGATTCTTTTTATGAAAACAAATCAAATCTGCAATGTTCCTACAAAATCCTTGCTTAATTGAGACCATATGAGAATTAAAATCATCCAGAATCTCATATTTTAAAATTAAATCTTCAAGGATTTAAAATGTAGAACTAAAATGATGTTCTGGTATAACATGTCACAACATTAGTCAGAACATCTGTCAAGAAAATAACAGTAGCACCTGCTGTACAATTGACCAAGATGTCAAGACATTTGTCTCAACATCAGTCTGAGATACATGACAGTAGTACCTGTCATTACAGTTGGTCAAGATGTTAAGACATCTTGCTCAACATCTGTCTGATATTCATGATAGCAACACCTGTCATGATAGTTGTTCAAGATGTCATGACATCTTACTCAACATAAGCTATGAATTGTGTTTTAGCAAAATCTATGCCAATCATAAAATCATGGATCTAAAAACAAAGATTTCACCTCAGCCATTAAAAAATCTGATGTATAACATCATGGTGCACCATAATTTTTTTAAATATAAAAATATATTCCCATCTATTGCAGTTTATATTTTTATTTCGTTATAAGTGTTAATTAAATGATCTATACCTTCAGGTTCCTTAATAACAGAAGGATACAATATTTAGATATATTACTATAAAACCACTCGTTAAGCATATTTTACCCTAAACCTAACTTATATGTAGTCGCCCCAAATTCGCATGTATCATTCTTGTGGAATAAATTGCAAGATAGAAATAATCTTCAATGTTCTTCAACCTAATTTGCAATCTATCTCACATAATCGTGTTGTATTCTTAGAACAACTCTCAGTTAAAGAATGATGGAAAAGTACTCTATGATCAATTACAAGTGCAGAAAATACTTTTCATCTTCAATTTAAAGAAAAAAGGTATTTAATCTTTGAAAATATTTGAAGTTGGAGGCATACTAAATATACAACAAAATCTCGAATTACATCAACGATGACAGATCTAGTTTTTTTAAATATTTTGTGTAAAAAATGTAAATCTTTAAAAAAAAGTAGATAATTTACCATAATTTTCTTCTAAACCGAGGAAAAAAATATTTTACCTTGGTTTTCGTCAAAATCGAGAAAATAAGTTTGGCGTGATTTTTGAGCATATTGATCACCGTCCCTAAACAAACATTTGCCTTCCATTTCATGACTATTAATGCTCAAGACACTACCATTAGTGATCTATGGGAAACATAAAATTTTTTTTATTATAAAAGCAGTTTAGATATCAAAAAGAGCATTATGAATACCACAGTGAAGCATCATGAAGCGTTTGCAACTATTTACATACACCACTTTAAGGTTTGCCATGAAAAGATCCATACGGTAGATTGCAATAGCAGACAATTATTTGAATTTAAAGTTTGTGTTCTTATATATTTATTTGAGCAGAAAATAACTTATTTATCTAACATTTTTTTATTTTATTTCATAAGCAAATGCAAGCAAAAACAATAGAGGATATTCTGCACCCAATATTTGATCTATCCCAAAATTATATGATTTGAAGATCTAAAATCTAAATATTCGGGAAATTAATTTTTCTGTGGAAACAAAGTAGTTTGTAAACAAATTAGTTCATTAGTATCTTCGTAAACAATGTAACGAGTTAAAAAAATCGATCTTACACCTCAATTTCATTTTAAAATTGAGAGGTATGATGTTCTAGTTTTGAAAATAATTAAAATGCATATGCAAGAGTTCGAACCCATGTTCATAGAACTTGTGCCCCCGATTTTATATTAACTGAGGGGTAAAGTGTAAGCTTTTCATGACGCCATTCGTTACCTCTCTTATGTAGCCGATGTTAAATTCATTTTGCATCAGAGGTGAAACTTATTATTTATAGTAATGTCGATGCCTCGTGGGTAAGTGTAATTAGATTCTATGACTTCGGTGATCCCTCATATATTTTGATGTCGAGGAAAGTCTTTATTATGGTTGGTGATCACATCATCTTAGAGGACAAAAATAGAGATGATTTGAGATTTTAACCTCCAGGAGTTGTTCATTTTGGAGATAAAAAATGCAGATTATCTATTAATCGCCTCTAATAGGTATCTCAATAAAATGTTTTTTTTCTTTTTTACTATTCGATCCTACAAGTATAAGTACCGAAGTGTATTGTTTCCTTCTTAGGGTGGATCCAAGTTTGCAACCAATAGGGTTTGGAGATCATCGTCCAAAAGAGTTGTTGAATTTGGCTTTTTGCGCTCACCATTGATCGTGGACGGTTGGAGTTGCGGGTTGGCTTCTTCCCTAGTTTTTCATTTCCTAAAACGTGATAAAACAGTTGGAATGTTATTTTTCTCTCCCACTGGCAACGCTGACGTTTCTTCCGATAAGGGAACTTCTTCTTGAAGAATAATATAGTAAGGTTATGAATGTCCTAGGTCTGAGGATTTGTCTCAACATGATGTTTGTGTGTGTATGTTTCGACATGATCGGCCCAAAACTGGGTCATTGAGAAATAAAAATATTGGTGATGAGAGTGAAGTTAAAAGGCAAAATATACATTTCAATATCGGTATGGAGTATAAAGGATGTAGGACATGTCCTAAAAAAACACCAATCCAGATAGAAAACATCATGTTGGTTCGTTAACCAAATAAATCAAACAATACATGTTCAAATTCAACTCATTTATTTCACATATTTAATTTTGAGTTCATATTCAACTCATTTGATTCATGAATCAAATCTAAATAAATAAATTATCAAATCAAGTCTCATTATTTTTTAATTATTTTGGTTTAGTGTCATCCTTAATTGTTATAAAATAATATTTTTAGTTTATCGAATTCAAATATATATTTTTGATATAATATTTTTATTTTAAAAAAAAATTTGACTATAATAATTTTTTCTTTTTATTATATATACTCTTTATAAGGTTATTTATGTTATTTTATCAATATACTTTTTTTTCTTCATATTTTGTTTTTATTTTCTCTCATAAGAAACTATTAAATTTTCCATTATCTTAACATATTTTCATTTTCATTTACTATATTTCTTTAAAAAAATTATAAAATATATAAATAAGATAAAGACTTAATTATCTTCATTTTGCATGGTTTAAAAGTTTTGTTTATTTTGGCATAAGAAACTAAGTTGAATCTCAACTTCTTTTTTCAAGAATTGAAATAAATTCTTATTTAATATGTAAATACAATACATTATTGTTGTGTACTAATAGGGGTTTACCTTTACAAATAACAAAAATATTATATTTTTTATTCCTATAAATAATTTAAATTTTATTTTTAATCTTTATTAAAAATTGATGAATATAGGATAATTTTTTTTATTCATGTAATTTTAGTCTCTATTATTTTTTAAAATTTTTAAAATTATTTATTTATTTTAAAATTTTAAAATTTTTTAATCATTTTTTTATATATATTTTTTTTAAAATAAGAAGAATTAATGTAAATATTTTAAATTTCAAATAAATGTAGATAAAAATAATAAAAGTTATAATTTAATAATTAAATTATGAATTTTTAAATTTTCTTTTTTTAACATTCTAAATATATTTGAAAAGTAATCATTTGAGTATACATATGGATTTAGTAGCAATGACTAAATTTCGTATATATCATTTTATAAGAATTAAAATATATTATACTTTTAATATGAAGTAAAAACAAAATTTAATAATTTATAAGAACTAAAATATATTTAACCTAATAAAAACAGGTTTAATTTAATTTCAAAAGGTAGTTTACTACCTATTTTTACTTCAACAAATATCTTTAAATTTACAACCTGTTTTTGGACAGTGACATTAAATTAAAATTCGATTAATTTTAGTTTTTGGTTTTAAAAATCAGATCAGACCGATCAGTCAGATCAGTCGAACTGGGAATTGGTCAGGTAATCAATCTGATTTAATTGTTGGATCGGGTAATGCCATTGAATTGGCAGGAATCGGTGAAAATCAGAAAAAACCGTGATTTTTTAAAATTGGTGGTTCAACTTTATTTTTTAATTTTTTTAATTTTTAATTTTTTTAATTTTTTTTGTTTAAAAATCTGCAATTTAATTTTTGTATTCATTTTGATTATTTTATTAAGTTATTATATTTAAATAAAATTAAAAATTAAAAAATTAAATCTATTAATTATATTATTTAGAGAAAATGTTACAGATGTGGTTGATTTTATTACAGATAGTTTTGATATTGAAGAAGAATATCTCAATATTGAAACAATCTTTATTCCTTGAAATTAAATTTAATAGACAATGGAGTTAATTTGTTATAAATTATTCAATTGTATTATGTTACAATTAGTGTTTGTAATTATGTAATATAATATTATATATAAGTCATTTACCTAAAATTTAAATTTAAATTTAAATTATCAAATTATGATATGATATTTTCAAAATATTTAAAATTTAAATTTAAATTATTAAATTATAAATTTATTTATGATACGATAATTTTAAAAAATTTAAGTCTTAATTATATTTTATAGAGATTGAGTCATCCGTTTTAATAAATTTTATATCTATATAATTTTATTATAAAGATCGATTTATTCAATTAAATTATTCAATTTAATTCAATTTAATCATGTAATTCGACTAATGATTTAATTATTCGACCAATAAATCACTGAGTGAATATCTTGACTGATTTGATGTTCAATACAGTTTTAAAATACAAATTTTAAGAGAAAGTGGCAATTGGTAAAGGTGATGAGCATTATAATCTTCACACTATTTTATTTTGATAAAATATTAAGTTTAGTGCTACTTGTCCACGTGCATGTAGAGCTTATCTTTGTAAGAAAAGGTGGAAGCCTTAATTCCAACATTAAAATTGAAGCGCAGCCACCAAAAAGTAGCGCCTTCGATATATTTTCCCTTTTTTGTCCACGTTAACAACTTATCTGACACTCCATGTCGATGCAGCAAAGTGGGAAAGAGATAAGACATAGAAGTAGTTGAATGATCTATAATTACGAGGAAAAGTTTGTATTGATATACTACTATGCATGTAGCCATAATAACGTCTTTATATATAATAGTCTTGGCTTAGTGTATAAGGATTTATAAACTAAACGAAAAGTGTTTAGATGAATTGAATCTGGACAGCAAAAATCAAGTTGAAGTATGGACATTGGAACAGTCTACTCTTATCAATATCAAATTGAAGTACGGTTTGTAAATAACCAAGTCATGTATAAGAAACATTTTGGTTGAATAGTTAATTGACAAATTTTTATGAGTTGAAGATTAAGATATGCCTTGACCATAGTGAAACTCTAGAATCTAACTTCACCTACACTTTATACAACAACAAGAACAAAAAAAAAACTATAGATGTATATCCTGCCAAGGCTCTACTCTATCTTTCGCATATGTGACAACTCTAAATTAAATCTTAATCACTTTTATTTATTTAATTATTTATATATTTATAAGTTCAATTAATTGTCAATTAATAACTTCTACTAAAAAAGATTAAAATTTAAAATATATCTGCCATTGAAATTAACAAGGAAAAATAGTATGGAATATATATAACCAAGTCATCTCTTGAATAGTTGATGTACAAATTTTTAGTGAATTTCTTAATCCACCCCTTATGAGGTGGGTGGACGAACCCTATGAAAAATCTAAAATATCTTTTAAAAAATCAAAAATTTATTTCTGGTATGCACTATTTTTTGAAATTTTTGAGTGAAATCAAAAATTTATCTATCGAAAATAAACTTTCGATTCTGAGCATGACAGTATGTAGAAATAATTAAATATAAACAATAGATTTAGATTTTACATTTGTGATTCAAATTAAAATCATGCAATATTTAAATCGAATTTGTACCCAAAAATGTTATCCAAAATAAATTTTATAATAATAGTATTCATAATACATATCTGGTACAATAGGAAATAAAAAAAACAAAGTCAAAATACAATCAAAATGAACTACTGTGTATGGCGGAGCCGACCTGTCACCCTCAAGGTGTTCCTCCGTTGCCTCATGTAGACCAGAGCACCCTGAGCCTCCACCGTGATGGTCTCTAAAACGCCTCTAACATCAGATCCGTCAAGAAACAGCCCTCTACCGATGTCATCCTTAGAAAGCTTCATGGTACGGAGGCACCTAGACAGCACGTCCGAGGAATGATCCCTCATCGCTTGCTCCTTGATAAGTGCCAAAATTACGTTATTTTGTATATATGTTTAGTGGCACTTATCAGTTCTTTTGTTGATATTCTTCGAATAAATCCCCCGCTTTTTATATAAATGTGTACATAATAGAATAATTGATTTTTTGTGTAAATATTGTATCATTTGATAGTTTTTCATCTCTTTTATAGGTATTCATTCATAATTGGAGCATTGAGTAATAAAGTGTCGAAGACACGACTTCAAACGCATAATTTTGAGCAATAAAAGAGGACTCATAAAGCAAAAAATGAGTTTTCCAATATTTCAAATTGTCATATTTGATTGATATTTCGTCATGGTTAGATAGGAAATTTAATAAGTTTTCCAACGCTTCAAACCGGGCGCAATTCCGAGTTACGGTTCTCAAGATATGGCAAAAACAAGATGCTGAACATCACAGACCGCGCTTTTCTTTAAAAGGAGCTAAAAACACATTTTTAGATTATGGATTGGGTATTTTTGAGTCCCAACACCATCAACATCATTTTTTTGATAGATTAGCTTAGAAAACAACATTGGAGGTTGCATTTGGATGATCCGGAGTCGAATCCCTCGTCGATTGGTGTTGACAAACCAAGAAATGTTTGGTTCCTCTTCTTTTCTTCTCTTTGTAATCTCTTTTGTTGGGTTATGTATGTATATCTACTCTTGCTCATGTATATTTGTCGCCCTTGACGTTGTATAAAGTTTGCTTTACGAATCTGTGTTGGTGATTGTCTTAGGTTTTTACTCTATGTTAGGGGTTTGTGCTTTACTAGAGATAGATTGCTTAGATTCTTTCCTAGGATGATTATCTGTTAGTTTCTGAATGCTAGAAATGGGTTTAGAGCTGACATTCACTATAGAGTATCTGAACTTAATGCTTCTGCGTTGGTGAAGTATGCCAAAGATGGGTATGGAGGTGACGCAGTTGACTTCTGTGTTGTTGAGGTAGGCCAGACTGACTATTGAGATGATTCGGGAGGATTCTTAATTTGGATTAGAAATAGCTTAGGTTGTGAGAGGTATGTGATGACACAGATGAGTATTGTAGGCCGAGTATAACTGGGTGGTAGATTTAAGTCTGTGACGGGTAATTTACATTCGTTTCGGATAAGCTGTCTATCCTTTATACTTTTTGTTCATTTACTTTTTGTCTTTTATTTTCATTTCTTTTAATCCCAAACTCATTAACGGTATAATTGTCGAACGAAGAATCAATAATCAATCTCTGTGGACACGATACGATATAACCTAACCGGTATATATCATCCGGTAAAAATAATACCAACTCTTTGCTTGTCGCTTTACCGCAGCAACACTCCTCCACCAAGATCTCCTGATGAGCCAGCCTGGGTTGGTCCCCTGGAGCCTCTCATATCAGGTATGGATGAGAAATCCTTAAGTACCACAACATGTAACCAAACGTGTAACTCCAATCTTCTGGAACCACGGTACTCCTGGCCTCCCTAGGGACGAGATGACTCTTAAGATCAACAAAAATCTCATCCATCTCCCTCCCCTTCACTGTTGGAGGAGCAGATAAAGTAGGACGCCGAGAAATCGTCTGAGTATACCTGAACCGACACATCACTCGCTCAAGCATATAGGCAGCAGTCTTCTGAGTACTGCAAGCCAACCAACATGTAAACAGAGAAACATCATCAAAAGGGATCGTCTTGTGGTGGTCCACGTAGGCACTTAAGTGGATGTCCTCATGCACAATCAGGTCCAGGTAAACCTGATACACAAGTGTCGCCTGGTTGCCTCTGAGCGGCTCATATGCACATGAACGAGGCATTTGCTCGGTATAACCATCAGTAAATGTCTATCCTGAAATTTGTGGGAAGTTTTGTAGGATCCATCCATGAAATATCAAAATTATATCAGTTAGTTTCAAAATCAAAAAAATTTAAAAAAGAAGGTAAGAGAAATAATTTATACCGTAAAAAAAGGGTCTGACTGCCGGTGATCAGCCTCGTCTTCCACCTAGCCGCCTCCATCAACTTGGTATACAAGTAAACCAAGCAAGCAGCCCCCTAGTTCCACCCACTGACCTGCTCTAAATCAGCAAAGAATCTGAGGTACATGACGTTAGTGTAGGTGCCACTGGTGTCCACAAATATCTGGGTCCCAACAAGAAACAAGAGATATGCCCTCATGGAATTCCCTTTGTGAAGTGTAACATACTCGGGATCACGATCAGCAGCAGTAGCACGCGCAACCTCATCATCAAAAACAGTCTTCAGCCAACTATACCTCATGTGGCTTCCACATGTCTTATCAACATCCTATAGGGCCTCCTCCACGGTAACCCTCAGCCTCTCAACCAAAATCTCAATCTCCTCGTCTTTCTCCACCTTCTCATGATCCAGAAATCGCCCATTGATCGGCAGGTGAAGTAGACAAGCGACGTCATCGAGTGTGATCGTCATCTCCCCGTGTGGTAGATGAAACAAAGACGTCTCCTCGTGCCACCTCTCTACAAAAGCATTGGTCATTCCCCAGTTAACCACGCTATATCCACAGAGGGTTAAGTCTCTCAACCATGTAGTCAGCAGTGGCTCATCAAACCATGGGTCGAGGGGGGAATTAGGTTGATGATCTTCCTCTCATGGTTGATGACCTTTAGTGTATCACGATCCTACAAGAAAAAGTACAGTGTTAGAATTCATAATATAACATAATTAATAAATGAAACATAAATGTAAATTCGGTACCTCTCTATCCCATAAATGTCTAGCGACATGGGTGGGATAATGCGCGAGCATTGATAAGTCGGAAGACCCCCCTCCAAAGACCTGAGGGACCTCTGGTATCGCTGGTGTCGCCTCTGCAGTCGGTGCTTTTGCTGGGACTGCTGCCTCTGGTCCCACAGGAACCTCAGGTGGCCCTGGTACTGGTACTTGATGTACTAGGGGTGTAGGAGGTGCAGGATCAAGTATCACCTCAAACCGCCCCGCCTGTGTAGTAGATGTGGATCTCGTCTCAAAAATCCTCGGTGGTGAGGATGGTGACGATGTGCGTCTATGGTATGACGGAGGCGGGGATGGATGGAATGAAGACTCTCGTCTGCTACGGGAGGAAAAAGTAGAAGATGTAGAATCAAAAAGAGCAGAATGGGCCTCGGACGTAGCCTGTCCGGATGTTGACGGAGCCTGTGTGGCCTGAGTCCTCGGAGCCTGTGTGGCCTGAGTCCTCGGAGGCCGTGTGGCCTGACTCTTCTCTCGTTGCAAAGAAACATGTTGTGTAACTCGGCCATGCCTCAAACGTGACTCTCACTCAGACATATCTCCTGTAGAAGCTAGAACGAAACGTTAGCATATAAATCAGAGAGGAAAAAATTGGGGAAAATTATGCAGACAGATACCGAAAATAAATTTTCGGTTTTGTTCATCCCCTGAAACAGGAAATAAATTTTAGGTTACCTCTACGAAATAGAACAACAGAAACCACCAACCCAAACTCCCAAATGCCTCAAAATACACTGATTGATCGTCAAAAAGAGTTTACAAATAGTATTATAATGACTCCTAATGATGTAAACTACAAAAAAACAACACATTTCAAGCCCTTTTCACTAGTTTCAATCAATTTTATATAAACTCTAAAAATGTGTAAATCACTTACTTGATTGATTGAGAATAATTTGTTGCTTGATTGATTGAGATTTGGTTGTTGCTTGATGACTTGTGTTGATTGTTTGAGAGAAAAATTGATATTGGTGAGAAGGGTTTTGAGAGGGTTTTGGGAGAGTTTTGAAAATGTTTCTGTTATGGGAAGGAGAAAGGTTCTGGCGTGATATAAGTTCATCAACTTACCGAAAATTTATTTTCGGTAGTATGCCGTAAGTAAATCTCCGGTTTGCACCCAAACTGAATTTTATTGAATAGGGTGCTAATCGAAAGTTTATTTCCAGTATACTAAAAATAAAAATAGAATTTTGCAGAGGTGACTAAAAAATACGCCGGATGAATTAAAAAATTCACAAACTATAGATGTTTATCCTGACAAAGCTCTACTCTATCTTTTGCATATGTAACACATATATGACAATTCTAAATCTTAATCACTTTTATTTATTTAATTGTTTATATATTTATAAGTTCAACTAATTGTCAACTAATAACTTATGCTAAAAATTAAAATTTAAAAATAAATTTAGGACTGAAATTAACAATGAAAAAGGTCGGTTAGGGGGATTTTAAAAACCTAATCAGTATTCAACCTTTATTCTTTTAAAAAATTTCATTTCTCTAACTTTGTTATACATTAAAAATGAAAAACAAGACAATATATAATTGCATTATCAATTGATTACATTAAATAACATTTTTCTTATGAATATCTATTGAATTGAAACTAAATAGTATTTACCTTTTATTTTAGCAATATCTATCTATCTATATATAACACGAGAAAAGAGAAATTACAAAATAAATTCATCTTAAAACAAATATAATAAATGATATTTGTTAAACTCGTAAAAATTACAATTAAGTGAGTAATATCTCTGATAAAAGATCATTTTCAAAACGAAATTTTGATCTTTCAAATAATGTTCAAAACGTTTCAATTGACATTCTTGAAAATAATATCATTTCTTAATAGCCATAAATTCTAACAAACCAGTAACCGAATGCAACCTTGTTTTCTAACCTTCACCTTCTTGGCCTTACAAAAACAAAGCCAAGACAAAAAAAAATTGAAGCAACCCTCGATGTGATCCTTTAAGCCAACCCACTCTATGATCTCATTCTAAATGAAAACAGAAACGCGATAGTGCAATATGATATTATCAATAGATTCTAACATCAACAAACAAAAAAATAATGGATGTTGTTAGAATACGAAAGAATACCTCTAACATGTAATTGGTCCCGCATCGGCAATCTATTCAAAAAGTACCTCCGACGAAAAGCCCTAACTTTGAACGGGACGAAAACCTTCCAAAACCAGGTCTGTAGCTATGTCAAAGTAAATCGGCCGATCCTAGTAGAACTCTGCAGTAGAAGCCACAAATCATGAAGCTTTACTACTAAATTCGAATTATCGATATCTTCTAGACCAAAATTCCCCCAAGTCCAGATCCCTTCTCTCCATCCCCTCACTCCTGCAACCGACACCACTTGTAGCCCAGACTCGGTGAACATAGAAGGAAAATGATCCCTTAAATTACAGTCACCACACCAATTTGCTTGCCAAAAATCAGCCTAATAATCATTCCTAATTGAGTACCTACAATTATAAATAAAAGGATCCCCAAGGAATTTGCATAAAAGGCATAACAAATTGACCACCATATTGATTTAGAATCCCTGTAATTAAGAAATAAACTAGGAGCTGACATCTTCAAACAAATGTCTCAATAACGTGTCTTGAGGACCAATAATCAAAGAACATCCGAACCTAGTAAAATCCCCCACCTCCATTTGAGAAGAAGCGCCTTATTAAATTCATTGATACTTTTTTTATACCCAAGCCACCTCTATCGAAAGGAAGACAAACATTCGTCCAATTCTCCCAATGAATTCTTCTACGATCCCCGAACTTCCCAAAGAAAACCACTTTGAATCTTAATAATTTCATCACGAATTTTCTCAGGGCTTTGTAGAAAGACAACAGAAAAATGGATAGACTACTAAGAACATTTTTTAGAAGCGTAATTTTGCCCATAAAACTCAGAAAAAGACTCCTCCAACTATAAAGATGGTTCCTTAACTTTCAAAGTAAGTTGAGTCACAAAGATAGTCTCCTCATATTAGAGTCGATAGGGATACCAAAAAAATTAAAGGCTTTGTCTTCCATCTTGCACGCAAGAAAATTAGCCGTCGCCTCCATAAACTTAGAAGAGATATTAATAACAATTAACTTCTAAAAACCGACTTGATGCCCAAAACCGACGCTAACTTGAAACCTCTAAGAACCATCTTAATGGCCTAAATATACTTCTAACTACCATCCCCAACCCATAGAGTGACGTCGACGAATTGAAGAATATCAATGTTGCAAATACTATTGACATTAAACCCTACAAAATCTCCTCGTTCCTTCGTTCTATTAACCAAAGTTGCTAAAGCTTCCGCCATAATTACAAAGAGAAAATAAAATAATGGATCTCCTTGTCTCAACCCCCTATCCACTACAAAATCCTCAGTGGGATTACCATTGACTAAAATTGACATCTTACTTAAAATGGTTGCTTCCATCCATCTCATTCATCTCTCACATTGCATAACAAGAATCTAAGAAAGTTCAAACTAACATTATCATAAGATTTTTCAAAATCAACCTTGAAAAGAAAACACCCATTATTCTCCTTACACGCTTAATCCACCAACTCATTAGCCATCATCACTCAATCGAGTAATTGCCTATCCGATATAAAATCACTTTGACACACAGAGATAATAGAGTTTAAAACTGCTTTCAATCTTGACGCTAATAATTTGTATAACGTTTATATAGACAACCCATGAGGAATTAGATCTATAATCGTCCAATCCCAAAGAGATTAGAAGATTTCAGAATAAGCATCAAGAAAGACGAAGTGTTTGCCTTAGAAAAAACCGATCCTTCATAAAAATCTTTTAAAAAAGCGACCAAAATCATCTTTAAGAAAATACCAACAATTCCTGAAAAAACTAGAAAGAGAACCCATCTGGACCCGGGCTTTTAGAACCATTGCACCCCTAAACTGCCTCCTTAATCTCTTCATCCGAAAAAGGAGCTTCATGAAAACACCTTTCGGAAAGAGAAAGACTTTTGAACACCTCTGTAACATCACAAAATTTTAATAGATGATTGTTTCTACATCACTCTGATTATATGTATTTTGATAATGATTTGAATTCTCACCCATTATGTTGTATGTGATGTTCTATGCGACATCGTGCAGGTTTCAAGGATAGTGGTGCTTCGCACGAGACTAGTTGAGGAGCTTAGTTAGCTTATCTGTATTCCTAGTTAGTGAGTCATTGCTCTGGTGAAGTAACACGGAGATTATTTGAACTCATGTTTGTTATGAGATATTGTTATATATTCTCATTTGTATTTGATTTGTATGTTAAGATAACATGTGGTATGGCCTTGTGCCGATGTTTGGATTGACATGGATTGATTATGTTAAAGACTCATTGTTATGTTGGTTTATGATTATAGTATGGGATATAATCATATTATATTTGATAAAATGAGATTGGAGAATTATTTCGTTGTGATATGCATAATGTGATTAAACATGAAGTGTGAATATGTGTTATGCTTATGACTAGGTGCATGTTATGTTTGTTTTGATGGTTTTCTATTGTATGGAAAACGATATATGACGCCCTTTGTATGTATGCATGCTATTTTACTTTGATATATGCTATATTTATTTGGGGTTAGAAAAGGGGTGTTACATTAGTGGTATTAGAGAAATGATCGGTCAAATTGGCCAGGTTATTAATGAATTTAGTACCTGTTATATTTGATTTGTGTATCTGACATGATCAATATTGTCTGTTTGTTGTTATTAGATGTCTTAGGATGATGGATGATGGAAGGGATGATGAAGCTATTGATGAGGCCTTGATAATGTTGGCTGGATCTCTTGGGCAGATTCCACAAGCGAATGTTGGTCACAGAGATGAGGATGATGGGTTTCGTGCTTTGGAGAAGTTACAGAGGAACAATCCTCCTATCGTTGAAGGAGAGCATGAATCTGACAAGGAGCAAGCATAATTGAGTAAATCTTCTGAGTTATGAGTTGTACTGATATCTAGAAGGTGCATTTTACTACACATAAGCTGGAGAATGAAGCTGAAGATTGGTGGAGCAACACTGTCCACATGTTGGATGAAGGGGTATTGAGGTTACTTGGGCTCTTTTCCGTGATGCTTTTCTGGAGAAGTATTTTCCAGAAGATGTGTGTGGCAAGAAAGAGGTGGAATTTCTTGAGCTGAAGCAGGGCAATAGGGTTGTAGTTGAGTATGCTGCAAGGTTTAAAGAGCTTATTAAGTATTTTCCTCATTACAACACTGCTAATGATGAGAGGTCTAAGTGTTTGAAGTTTGTGAATGATTTGAGATATGTTCCGTGATGCTTTTCTGGAGAAGTATTTTCCAGAAGATGTGTGTGGCAAGAAAGAGGTGGAATTTCTTGAGCTGAAGCAGGGAAATAGGGTTGTAGTTGAGTATGCTGCAAGGTTTAAAGAGCTGATTAAGTATTTTCCTCATTACAACACTGCTAATGATGAGAGGTCTAAGTGTTTGAAGTTTGTGAATGATTTGAGATATGATATCAAGAAGGCTATTGGTTATCAGCAGATTCCTCATTTCTCTGTGTTGGTGAACAAGAGTAGGATTTATGATGAGGATAATAGGGAGAGTTCTTATTAGTATAAGAATTTGAATGATAGGAAAGGAAAAGGTCAATTTCGTGGAAAGTCGTATGATCACAAGAGGAAGCAACAAGCTAGTTATGGCAAGAAGCCAAGTGGGGGAGGACCTTCTACTCCGATCAAGTGTTTCAAGTGTGGTGTCCAAGGACATCGTATTTCTGAATATAGGAAGGATGTTGTGAAGTGTGTCAAGTATGGAAAGTTTGGTCATAAGGCTAATGATTGCAGAGGTAGTACAGGTGTGACTTGTTACAATTGTGGGGAACAAGGTCATATTAGTAATAAGTGTGACAAGTCAAAGAAGGATCAAGCTAGAGGGAAAATGTTTGCATTGTCTGGTACTGAGACTACTGCTGAGGATAGACTAATCTGCGGTACGTATTTTATTAATGGTACACATTTGGTTGCTATCATTGATAATGGTGCAAAAAAATTATTTCATTTCTTTGGATTGTGTTAAGAGGTTGAATCTTGAATTTCCTGATATGCATAGAAATATGATTATTGATACTCCTGCTATAGGTTCTGTGTGTACTTCTATTGCATGTCTAAATTTCCCGTTGAGAATTTTTAGTAGATATTTTCGGATGGATTTAGTTTGTCTTCCGTTAGAGCAATTGGATTTGATCCTTGGCGTGAATTGGTTGGAATACAACATGTTTTTATCAACTATTTTGATAAGACTGTTATCTTTCTTGATGCTGGTGTCGAGAGGGATTTGTTTTTGTCTGCTAAGCAAGTAGATGAGTCTTTGAAAGATGGTGCTATGTTGTTTGCTTTGTTGGGAATGTTAGATCTTGGTGAAAAGCGAACCATGAGTGAGTTGCCTATTGTCTGTGATTTTTGTGAGATATTCCCTAAAGATGTAAGTGATTTGCCACCAGAGCGTGAGGTGAATTTTTCGATAGATTTAGTTCCTGGAACTAGTCCTGTTTTGATGGATCCGTATCAGATGTTTGCTTCTGAGTTAAAAGAGTTGAAGAGTCAACTTGAAGATTTGCTTGAGAAGAGGTTTATTTGTCTGAATGTGTCTTTGTGGGGTACACCTATTTTGTTGGTTAAGAAGATAGAAGGTTTCATGAGGTTGTGAGTTGATTATAGACAACTGAACAAGGTGACTATTAAGAACAAGTATCCACTTCTGAGGATCGATGATTTGATGGATCAGTTGGTTGGCGTTTGTGTTTTCAGTAAGATAGATTTGAGGTTTGTGTATCATCATATTTGTGTGAAAGCTGGGGATATTCAGAAGTCATCTTTTAGGACAAGGTATGATCACTATGAATATTCTGTGATGTTGTTTGGTGTGACTAATGCTCCTAGTGTATTTATGGAATATATGAACATGATTTTTCATGAGTATCAGAATAGGTTTGTTGTTATGTTCATAGATGATATTGATTTATTCCAAGAGTGTAGAGGAATTATGCTGAACATTTGAAGATTGTATTATCTGTGTTGAAGGAGAAGCAGTTGTATGCTAAGCTTTCTAAGTGTGAGTTTTGGTTGAAGGAAGTAAATTTCCTTGGGCATGTGATTTCGAGTAGTAATATTTCGGTGGATCCAACTAAGAATGAGTCTGTGTATCAATGGGAAGCTCCAAAATCTGTTTCTGAGATTAGAAATTTTCTTGGTTTGACTGGTTATTATCGGAAGTTCATTGAAGGTTTTTCTTAATTGGCGTTACCTTTGACACAATTGACAACGAAGGAGAGAACAACATCATACATGCTTTTCGACGTTCGAATCACCAGAGGAAGCAACACATCATGGCTTAAACAACTTTGTGATATATTATGGATAAAACTATATATAATATACTGGAACTATATATGCAATGATTCAAACCTGGAGCATTATGTTTCACTGATGCATGCACAACAATCTACCGTTGGGACATACATCAATAGAAAACATGTGAAACCAAGACTAGGTTCTATAAATAATTTCCATGCAGAGTATTATTGATATAGATAAAAATGTATTGATGTAATATGAAAATCTAATAAAAACATAGAGAAAAATTATAAAGGTAAAAAAAGATGAGATAAATATGAGAAAATGTGGGTAGTTATTCCTCCTTACAAGATATATAATCATTATCCTTTTCAAATTCATCCTAACTTTGAATAAAATTTCCTTCATTGTTAGTGTATGTGCATTTTAAGGAACGTTAGAAACGCAGCCAAAAGTAACAGGCTTTGTTTGGTTGAAACAGAAGAATAGTGTAATACACAATGTCATGCATGATGCATGAAGTTTTTAGTTGGAAATGAAGACCTTCAAACCTAAAGAAATAATTTATGTCCCACATCAGAAAATATTCATAAAAGATAAGACTTTATAATCCAAATGATGCACGAAATTTAATAAATTGTAAACATGTTTAATATACTTATTATTCTTCAATATTGGGTTTGGGCCCACAATTTTATAATTTAAAAAATAATTCATAACAAATATTTAATAAAAATAATAATTTAAAAAACTATTAATAAAAAAGTAAAAATAAAAATTGAAAAACTAAAATAATCTAGGTGGATTGAATAATAATAAAAAAATTAAAACATGTTAGACAAAATATAGAATTTGAGGGAGGTTAACCCTTTATTTATTCTGTTCATTAGTGTTCTAAGAATAGAGATTTGAGTTGTTGTTGTCATACCACAAAAGAAGAGAAAAAGGGGGAAAGAGGAAGAACAAACCCTAAAAGTGGATTGTTCATTAGTGTTCTAAGAATAGAGATTTGAGTTGTTGTTGTCATAACACAAAAGAAGAGAAAAAGGGGGAAAGAGTAAAAGAGGAAGAACAAACCCTAAAAGTGGATAGTAACATGATAGGTGGTTTTAATTTTAATATCCATGAACTTAAAGATTAGGGTTTGAGGAGAAACCATATTTTTCTACTTGTAAATGATGACCCATGATTAGAAACATGTTAGGATACCTTTTAATGGTGTTAATTGATTGATTGAGATGCTTTTGGTATGAGAAATTAGTGGGAAGAAGAATGCTATTCGTAGCAGGTTTTTCTGTATTTTGCAGAGCCCGTTTACCGCGGTGATGGGTGCGCTTGGCATAGAAACTTCTGCAATTTGGCGCTAAGCGCAGATATTGAGGCTTAGCACGGTCTGGAACATGGAATTTTATATTTTCAGTTCTTTGGCATTGAATTCTATATGCTTATGTTATATAATGTATTTCTATGTACCTTTATAATTTGTTCAATAGAGATTGAATAAGTTTTGAATTGGAAATCGTTGAGTACATAATACTTGATTTTGGATAATTGTATGTTGTGTTTTGGACAATTGTGGGAGATAACATTGTTGTTTTGTATAATACATGTTGCTTGTGAATATGTGGTAATGGATGATTCTAAATGATTGAATCGTGATTGTGATACATGTTTGTTGTGCAAAGGTGAATAGTTCAAGGTATTGAATTATTGTGGTATGTTTGAATAATTAAGGTTGGTGGAAAATCTTAATTGCATATGTTGTCGATTATTTGCACATGCATACATTGGTGATTGCTTTGATCCTTGAGTGGAAACATAAGCGGTGGACTTTATGTTCCCATTGGTGAATGCTTTGATCCTTGAACGAAAACATAAGCGGTGAAACTATGTGTTCACATTTGGTGGCTTTGGTCTTGTCCGGATCTGGAGTGTGACTCTAATTCTAAGATAATTGAATTGGGAGCAATGTGAGCTTGATGTTCACGATGGTACGACATGCATGAGTCACATTGAATTGCATTGATGTCACATGTGTCAATAAAGAATGTGTAATTGATTGGAAAAGTGGTAATTGATCACTTGATTTCTTGATTGATTATATCAATGATATTTGTACGATATGTGATAAATGCAAATGTGTTATATTTTGTGTGTTGAATAATGACATCCTTTAGTACGTAAATTATTGTATTATAATATGTGGAATATCACCTGAAGTGTAGAGAATTCTTTAATAAATGTTTGTTTCTACATTACTCTGATTATATGCATTTCGATAATGATTTGAATTCTCACCCTTCTGTTGTATGTGATGTTCTATGCGACATTGTACAGGTTTTGAGGATAGTGGTGCTTCGCACGAGACTAGTTGGGGAGCTTAGTTAGCTTATCAGTATTCCTAGGTAGTGAGTCATTGCTCTGGTCATGTAACACGGGGGTTATTTGAACTCATGTTTGCTATGAGATTTTATTATATATTTCTCATTTGTATTTGATTTGTATGGTGAGATAACATGTGGTGTGGCCTTGTGACGATGTTTGAATTCACATGGCTTGATTATGTTATGGATTCGTTGTTATGTTGGTTTATGATTATAGTATGGGATATAATCATATTATATTTGATAAAATGAGATTGAAGAATTATTCCACTGTTATATGCATAATGTGATTAAACCTTAAGTTTGAATATGTGTTATGATTATGACTAGGTGCATGTTATGTTTGCTTTGATGGTTTTTTATTGTATGGAAAACAACATGTGACACCCTTTATATGTATGAATCCTATTTTATTATGATATATGCTATATTTATTTGGGGTTAGAAAATGGGTGTTACAATCTCCCCCTCTATAATAGGCCTATTCGAATCCAATAAACACACAATAATTTGGATCCAAATATTAAAAGAAAATAAAATATAGGATTAAATATGTCAGGGTCTCTATAAATAATCCAACATTCAATTTTTGTTATTATAATTTTTTTAAATGATCTTTTTAAAGTTTTACATCATCCATTCTAATCTTTGCTGTCAATTTCTTCTAATGGAAGTTGATGTGTCACACCATATCATTTAAAGCCAATTTCCAAAAAAAAAAAATACTTAGATTTTGAGAGTTACAAACCACCCTAAATACCTAATTTTTTCCAGGCAATTCATCAAACATTTTCGGAGCAATCTAAGTGTTTTTTCCATTGAAATCATTGCTTTCTTTTATCTCTCATCTTTAATCATTATGTTACCATCATTTACAGAGATTCATTTTCTTGCCACTTTTTTTCTTCATTCTCTTTTGCAAATCTTCTTAAGGATTTATGCTTTTATGTCAAACTTCAAATGTTATTAATTATGTCTAAGAGCATCTCCAACGCAGGTTCGTTCACAAAGTTTGACGGCATGGAGTGGAAATATAGCATTGGAAAATGAAAAAAATGCCACCTAGGAAACTGTTGCTTCAGTATGCAACGTTGCAATGAAATATTTTTCCTTAAAATATATTGTGGGATCCAATATAGAGATAAAATTGAATATGAAGGAAATATATATATATATATATATATATATATATATATATATATATATATATATATATATATATATATATATATATATATATATAAAAAATTGGGACCCAATATAAATTTTTAAAGCTACACCATTGAAATGAAAAATTGAATGAGTTACTTAAAGATGACGTGACTTAATGGGTCCCAGAAAAAACTCAAAAATGAGTACCACCATTAGAGATACTCTGAGTGCTTTTATGCAGTCAAAATGCTTTTGTGAAAGCAAGCTTCTCCAAATTAAGTGTTTTGATGAAGCCAACATATGTGCATGTGTATCAAGAAAGGATGTGCAAAAAGGATGTGCAAAAAGATTCTCAAGTCTTGTACCATTCAAGTATCAAGTTTCAAATTTCTTGAAGACTCATTGATGTTTCAAGCTCCATAGGTAAAAGTGTAACACGGTGGAAGAACTGATATGTTTGTTTTGCGTTTTATCACAAATGTTGCGGATAGCAAGAGTCGCCACCGACTTTTCTTTTATCCAATAAAGGAAAGGTGAAAAGAACATGAAAAACCTTTTATCGATTCTGAGTACGGGGGGTAATTATGAAAAAGGAAGGTGTTAGCACCATTTCCATCCGTAGTTATCTATGGGCTCTTAATTGCTTAGCTTGTCTTTTGAAAACTTGCTTTGTGTGCGTGTTTTGTTTGAAAATATTTTGACTTTGTAATGATTCTTGTATCAGTCCTCAAGAATGTATACGAAGTGTTTAAAAATATTTGTTTAAAAAATGTGAGGTGTGAAAAGTATTTGTTTTGATTTGAGCAAGCAATTAAGAGTAACTACCTACTCAGAAGGTCGTTCTTTGTTCGTTTCCTTCTCCTTTGGGACAGTGCTATCCATACCATTAGTTAATAGGTAGCGCTATCCGATGGATGTGAAGGGACAAGTGTAGGGTCGTCATATAGTTATTGAAGGCAACATTGTAAGGACACCTTAGCAATTCGAAGGGGAGATCATCACATTTTCGTAGGCAACAACCGATGAACGAGATCATATATTTGTAGGCAACAATCGGAGGGTCATCGAGGGACTATGATCTTTATATCGAAGGGAATATGATGATGTTATTCGTATGTGTCTTCGCTAATTGTACCCCTACATTCGAGGGACATGACCATGTTAATCGAAAGGCAATAAGAGAAGATACCCTAAAGGTGCAAGTGTGAAGAGTGATTCAGTTCAGATATTTATCTCTTGATTAGGGTTTTCTAAATTCATTTTATATATTTCCATACAATCCTAGTTAGCATACATCTAAGCAGTTAATATATGTACGGAAAATAGAAGTGCGGAAAGGTAAAGTCCTACGCTATTACATGGCTTTGGGACAGTTACATAATAGGAGGTGCGGACAGTAAATGCGGAAAATAAATCCTAATTAAACTATTACATCCTGTGAGCAGATACATAATAATGAAAAATGCGAGAAAATAAACCCTAGCAATTACAACTAGGAAGCAGTTACAATAATTGAAAAAATATCGCGAGAATGATTAAATCGAAATAAGAGAAAATAATGTTAGTAAAAGATTTTTAATGTTAGTAGAAAAAGTTTTAAAATTAGTAAAAAAAACTTTAAGATAAATAAAAACCCTAATTACTAGAAAGAAAGAATATTTTTGTTTTTTTGTATTTTTGGATTGGTTTTATTTGAGAAAATAATTAAAAGTCTAATTGTATGGTTAATTAAATAATTAATTAAAAGAAAAGGAAAAAAATAGTTTTTTGGTGTTAGAAATTAAATAAGTATTTTTAAAACCTAATTCTAAAAATAAAATTATTTTTGTGATTTTTTATTGTATTTTAAAAAAATATTAGAAAAGAAATTAAAAATAAGAAAAGAAATAGAAAATAAGAAAATAAGAAGAAATAGGTTAGCGTGAAAAAATAGCAAAAATAAGGGGGGAGGCACTAGGATTAGAACTCAGGTCCCCTAGGTGAGAGTTTCCAGGTGCTTGCCATCTGAGCTACATGTGCTTGGTGTTAGTAAAACGAAACAGAATTATTAAATAATAAAACAAAATTTAAATATTTGAATTTAAAAATAACGCGCGCAGGGGGGTCATCGTTTTTGCTGATCTAGCAAGGGTTTTACATACAGACACAGTCCATTGCTAAACCCTTTACCTACAGATTTCGTCCGTAGCTATAGCACCTGCAAATCACAAATCATGAAATATGCAATATAAATGGATTGTGAGACCATGGATCGATTGGAACCAATGTTCTGAGCATGATGGTACCCATCATTTTGTCCAATTTTGTCTATTATGAAAATCCCTAAATCGAAGCTTCTAACCCTAGCCATGGCGTTTCTTCGTACCTGTACTAAAACTCAAATCGAACCCTCCAGAAAGCTTGAAAATATCATTCTAAACACAAATATGCAATCGAAACATGTTTATAATTCATAAAACTTGATAATCGATTCTGGAAAAGAAAGTGCAAACCGTACTTATGGTTGGATCGAT
Source organism: Vicia sativa (assembly GCA_021764765.1). NCBI lineage: Eukaryota > Viridiplantae > Streptophyta > Magnoliopsida > Fabales > Fabaceae > Vicia > Vicia sativa. The sequence goes on along the minus strand of CM038797.1, from coordinate 104,401,973 downwards.
TTTGGGCGTGTTGATTGATGGTGATGGGATGGAATTCTTCCGAGAGCACCGATAAAGCAAATGGAATCCTTGAAATATCATGAATCAATCGAATTCATGGTATGTCAATTGCTTAAATGCCACGGTTTTTTCAAGCTTGGTTAGGGTTCATCATCCTGCAAAAATTCATCCTTGGCATCTGGAAACCTTGTGCATATATAGTAGAAGCAAATTAGGTTAACAATTGTGTTGAAATATATTGCATTGATTGAAAAAATATTTGATTGGAAATCAAGTGCAATCTTTCCAAAATTGCTCAATTTCATATCAATCTCTTCCTTGCACGAATTTTCCAGCTTGTTATGACTATCTTGGACCTCAAGCAACTTAGAAATTAAGCCCACGGGCCCTTAAGCCTTTCCTTGCATTTTATTTTAATTAAAATTGAATTTTAATGATTTAATTTAAAAATAAATAAAATAAATAGAAGGAGGGCGTGTAATTGGACTTATAGGCTATGGATAATGTTATAAACAAGTTTAGATCAAATAAATATGGGCCCATTTGGAAAATTTTCAAGTTTGATCAATACTTTCTTCATGCACTTTTTCAAAATTTCCAATATTTCCCAAGCCATAACTTGCTCAATTTTTATCATTTGGAAGTGTTCTTGGACTTTTTAGAAAGATTAAGATGTCCTCTAAATTCTCCTTTTGGTTTCATCTTCATTTAAGCTTCCATACTCATGTACATCTCTTTAGAAAAAGATGACTTTTTGTTGACTTTTATGAGGGCCTATAATGTCTTGGCTCATATCTCTCAAATGAAGTATTTTTGGGCAAAGCTTGTGAGACACAAATTTTTAGAGAATTGAATTCCTTTTAAAATTATCTGGTGGAAAAATTCCTTATGAAGTATGTAAAAGTTATGCCTGGTCAAAGTTTTGGTGACTTTCCCTTAAGAAACCCTAATTTAGAAACTTTTGACTTTTGATCATTCTTTGAATTTTCTTGATGAATCATGATCAACCCTTGATCAAATGATGAATGTGACTTTAAAATCTTGATGTTGACCAAAAATAATGAGGTGTGATTGTATGTTGACCACATTTGACGTATTGACCAATACAACTGATTTCCAACCATATGAGAGCAATTGACTGAGCAAACATAGGCTATGAGGCTTGAAACTTGACATGGTGATACTTTGAGACATATTAGGAAGCATAATTCTCACTTGATAGAATAGAAACCATTTTTGACTTGAGAGAAGCAAAACCCTAGTATTGGCTTGATTGCTTAGGAGAGGGTTTGTTTGGTCAACCCTTGAGTAGTTCTTGGGTATGGAGATGTGTATTGACTTGAAAAATAGGAGGGAAAATTTTGGGGTATAACAGTTGCCCCTGTTCAATATTCTTGTGCCTGAAGGGTTAGATTGGTATGTTTGCCTTTCGTGACCTGAAGGTAGAAGATGATTGAACACTCGAGTACTCTTGAAATTTGCACTCGTTGGTGTATGGAATGAGACCGTCGGCGGACGATGTACTGGAATGGGCTTATATATGCCATTTGGAGAGAGAAACACTTGATGTGTAGATGTAGGTATGCTTAAAGATACCATCAAGAGGAGCTGATGCTGAAGAGTCAGAATAAACCTTCGTCTTGGTTTTATCTGAGATAGGTATCTGTCAGGACGTAGATAGTTTCCCCGTCTTGTTTCGGGTATTAATCTGTAGCCTATTGTTTGCTGGTAAACGCGTCTGGTTTCGGGACTTCATACTGTGGGAATGTGTAGATTAGTCACCCCGTCTTGTTTCGAGAATTGATCTACAAGTTTCTTTGTTTGGTACTCTCGTCTGGTCTCGGGCCTAATACTGTTATGGTCGTACAAATAGTTTTCCCGTCTTGTTTCGGGCATTAATCTTTAACCTTCTGTCTAGAAGTTCGTAAATAATTTTCGCCTGTTTGAGAATTTAACCTGAAAGAATGAGTTTAGTTTATGCACATCATGATGCATGTGAGTATGTGATGATGCTCAAGAATTATGTATGCCCATGTTATGATTTTTTATGAATGATGTATGAGTACGGGTTTTATGGTATTTCAAAAGGTATCCATCTTGAAGAAGATGGAAATGTTCTGCTGAAGATCTTCGACTTCTTCTTGGGTATGGAGGAATATGGTTGTTGGAAACCTTGACTGGTGATAAGAGAGATGTGGATTCCTCTGATGTACTATCTGACCAAGTTTCGGGTCTAGATATTGATGTTGTTGGAGAATGATAATACTTGTGTGATACTCAGCTGGGGATGAATATCTTGTGTATTGTTTTGAAGAAATAACCCTTGTTGGGGAATGATGTGGTTTTGAAAAACCTATTACTTCTCGGAGACTGACATAATAAGTTGATTAATGATTTGTTACTGCTCGGGAACCAATGTAACAAAGCTGACGTTCACTGCATAGGGAATAACGTGACAATGTAGATGATCACTTCTCGCGGACTAACGTGACAATATAGATGATCACTGATCAAGGATTAACATGATAAGTTGAGAATGATCATTGCGCGGGGACTGACGTGATGAAATTATAGATGATCACTGCTCAAGGACTAACGTGATGAATTAAGAATATAGATAATCATTGCGCGGGAACTGACGTGATGCATTGAGATGATCACTGCTCGGGGACCAACGTGATGAATTGTAGATGATCACTGCTCGGGGACTAACGTGATGAATTGTAGATGATCACTGCTCGGGGACTAACATGATAAGTTGAGAATCTGTTACTGCTTAGGGACTGATGTAGCAACGACGTGTGTAGATATTGTAAGTAAACCATCCTAGTGCAGATGAGATGGTGGTGTAATATCCTTGAAGATGTCATAACTCTGTGATATTTATGGGGATATCTTTGTGATGTTGACTCTGTGGTGATGTGTTGGTGACTTGGGTTGTCATCTCAATTCATAGAGCCTGTAGTAATTGTTGTTTCTGTTTGCTTTTCGTGTATTTGTGAACAAATATTTATTTTCAAATGCATATAATTATTCAAAGCAATCATTGCACTTATGCAAACAAAAAGATAAAAGTAAAAATTCGGATTTAAAAGCGGAATTGTATTGATTTTGAAAAGTGGGCCTATAGACAGGTAGTTAGTGTACAAAAGAGACAAATATCATAGTAAGAGAAAACTGTCGAAAGCATTGGAAAATAGTAAAAGCTATGTGGAAATAATCCCATCGAGTTTCAACTCTGCTATTGCTCATATATTTTCGAATATCTCATCTCCTTGCTGCCAGAAGAAGGTGATTGGACTGATTTGTGCCATTTGAATCTTGAAGTTGAAAGTAGCTTAGTCTGTAGATGATCCGTCGAGACATAGTTATACGCTTTAATCCCTAACTTTTGCCTAGACCTCCCTTTCGGGTTTCCACTCTATCGGGATACCCTTTTTTTCCCAAGCTGCCTTCGCAGGTTTTCGAATTGTCGGGTGTACACATTTTTTTATATATGTCCCTAATTGTTGCCCTTATTTTTGCCTAGGCTAGTCAACCTAGTGGGTCGCGTTTATGCGTAGTATTTTTTAACTATGTCTGCATTCACAGGGTGTGAGAGGTCTTCTCCATCCATAGTGCTCAGTATCATGGCTCCGTTGAAAAATATTGTCTTAACTACAAATGGTCCCTCATAGGTGGGAGTCCATTTTCCCCTGGGATCACCTCGTGGTAGGATCATGCGCTTCACTACTAGATCGCCAACTTGGTATACTCGGTGTTTGACTTTCTTATTGAAGGATCTAACCATGCATTTTTTATATATCTGTCCATAGAAGATGGCTGCGAGTCGCTTCTCATCGATTAAATTTATTTGATTAAGTCGAGTCTGGACCCATTCATCTTCGTCTAACTTTGCGTCTTTCAATACTCTGAGAGAGGGTATTTGAACCTCGATAGGTACAACTGCTTCTATACCGCATACGAGAGAGAATGGGGTTGCCCTTGTAGATATTCATACTGAAGTGCGATAACCGTGGAGAGAAAATGACAACATCTCATGCCAATCCTTATACGTCACTATCATCTTCTGTATGATCTTCTTAGGATTCTTGTTGACGGCTTCCACTGCGTCATTCACCTTTGGCCGATATGGAGAAGAGTTGTGATGCTTTTTCTTGAACTGCGTGTAGAGTTCGGTGATCATTTTCTTGTTGAGATTGGTACCATTGTCTGTGATAATCCTTTCAAGGATGTCGTACCGGCATATGAGATTATGTTTGATGAATCGAGCCATAACATTCTTGGTTACAGATGCAAACGAGACTACTTCTACCCATTTGGTAAAGTAATCGATAGCAACAAGGATGAACCTGTGTCCATTAGAAGCATTTAGCTTGATTTCTCCAATCATATCAATGCCCCACATCGCGAAAGGCCACGGAGCGGTCAGAACATTCAACGGGATCAGAGGCATATGCACTTTATCTACGTATATCTAACATTTGTGACAAGATCAAGAATGTCGATAATAATCATCTTCCATTGTGGACCAGTAGTAAACTACTCTCAGAATCTTCTTAGCCATTGCATGTCCACTAGAATGAGTACCAAAAGAGCCTTTATGCAACTCTTCCATAATTCGTTCAGTTGTCTTGTGATCTACACGTCGGAGTAAGGCAAAGTCATGGTTGCGTTTGTATAAGATGTCGTTACTAAGAAATAACTTGGCAGCGAATCTCCTTAGAAACTTCTTATCGTTGACAGATGCCCCCTCAAGGTATTCTTGAGCCTCAAGATACCTCTTTAATTCGTGGAACCAAAGTTTCTCTTCTACTCCTTTAGTATCAAGTTCACAACAATACGCTGGTTCGTCTAGTCTTTCGATAGTAATCTGAGGAGCTTTGTTGTCCCATCTGAATTTGAACATAGATGACATGGTAACTAAAGCGCCTGCCAGTTGATTCTTTTATAACATAATATCCTCGTCTGGGAACTCAAAATGCATAGATTGGTAGTCATCTACAGCTATGAGACAAATGATTAGCTACTACACTTCTTTTGATCGCTTTCTGAGTAGTGTATTGAATTTCATATTCAATCAAGATTATTTTCCATTTTGCTATCTTCCGAAGATAGTAGGTTTCTCGAATATGTATTTTATCGGATCTATTTTAGAGGTCAATAAGGTGGTGTGAGTCAACATATACTGTCTTAGTCGACGATCAGCCTAAGTCAAAGCGCAGGAAGTTTTCTCGAGCAGTGATTATCTTGTTTCACAGTCGGTAAAATTTTTGCTAAGGTAGTTTGTTGCATGCTCTTTTCGACTAGACTCGTCATGTTTCCCCAATACACACCCCATTAAATTCTCCAACACTGTTAAATACATGATTAGAGGTCTTCCTTCAACTGGTGGCATTAGGATAGGAGGTTTTTGTAGGTACTCCTTGATTTTGTCAAAAGTTGTCTGGCAATCGTCGTTCCATTCCACCACGTGATCTTTCTTCAGTAATTTGAAAAATTGGCTCACAAGTAGCAGTTAGATGTGCAAGAAATCTGGCAACGTAATTCAGTCGTCCTAAGAAACCTCTAACTTCCTTCTCGGTACGGGGAACTGGCATTTTTTAAATAACTTTAACCTTAGTGGGGTCAACTTTGATATATTTACCACTGACAACGAATCCCAGGAGTTTGCCGGATCTGACTCCAAATGTACATTTGCTCAGATTCAGTCTCAATCTGTATTTCTTCAATCTATCAAACAGCTTACGCAAATGATCAAGATGTTCTTCTTCAGTTTGTGATCGATCTATCATGTCGTTGACGTAGACCTCTATCTCGTTATGGATCATATCATGGAATAAAGCTACCATAACACGCTGATATGTCACACCAACATTCTTCAACCCAAACGACATGACCTTGTAACAGAAAGTGTCCCACTCTGTAATGAAAGTAGTCTTTTCCATGTCTTCATGAGCCATCTTGATCTAATTGTAACCGGAGAAACCATCCATGAAAGATAAAACCTTATATTGAGCGGTATTGTCAACAAGGACATCGATATGTGAAAGCGGGAAATTGTATTTCAGGCTTGCCTTATTCAGATCTCGGTAGTCTACACACATGCACACTTTACCATCTTTCTTAGGTACTGGTACCACGTTAGCAACCCACTGCGGATAGGAAGTAAAGACTAAGAAACTGACATTGAAATACTTCATGACTTCGGCTTTAATCTTCTCAGACATCTCAAGACGCATACGGCGAACCTTCTGCTTTACGGGGAGAAAACCTTCTTTCATTGGTAGTTGGTGTACCACAATGTCGATATCCAAACCTGGCATGTCTTCGTAAGACCAAGCACAAATATCGATGCAATCTTGCAACATCTAGATTAATATTTCCTTAACACTATTCTCAAGACCCGCTCCTATCTTGATTTCTTTTCTGTTTTCATAGGTACCTAGATTCACAACCTTGACTGACTCTTCGTGCAACTGTATAGCACTTTCCTCTTGCTGTAGTAGTCTAGAAAGTTCTCCTGGTACTTCACAATCTTCCTCGCCTTCGCCTTCGGCTGGGTAGATCTGATTATCAAAGTCATATTTAACAATAGCAGAGTTGTTATCAACGGGATCTAGAGTGAACATGGATCTGCAGTTTAGTACATGGGTGTGTGTAAGAACACATAGCTTTTTGAAAAGGTGATAAAGTAAAAGAAAGGCAAAGAGCACAAAATTTGAATGCAAAAGTCCAATGCTTTTTTGAATGAAAATATGTGAATGACAAATAATAACCCTCGCAAATGAGCCATTGTGCCCCAGGAAAGGCAGTAGGCTTAAATTCTTATTATTCAAAGCATAAAACAAAAAAATAATTACCCCTGACAAAAGGAGATTGACATAACATCCTTAGTCGTCCAATTGTTGAGTCCATCGCCGGTAGTTGGGAAGATCCAATTGTTGATGTCGAAATTACTATCATCGTCTTCTATAGCATGAACTCTATTCTTGTTGATGCAGAATGAAGGCCCACCAGCACGTTTGTGGCGTATCATTTTCTGGCCTTTGGAAGTGAAGCCTAAACCAGTCTTATCGGATTTGAATGGAAAATCGGGTAATTTACCCCAAACAGTACAACCTCTTTCTTCTACTACAACTCTAGCGTCCTTCAGCGAGGCCATCTTCGATGGAACTCTAGTAATTTTAAGAGTGACGAGAGATTCAACAGGCATGAATCATAGAACCACTTCAAAAGCTTGAGAAGGAGTCTCGATAAATTCACCTTCCATTTCAATGTATCAGAATGATTGCAGATGGCTCACCATATATTCTTCCTCTCCGCATACTGTAACGATCTTCCCCTTCACTAGGTGCTTCAACTTCTGATGCAGGGTAGAGGAAATAGCGCCTACCCTATGTATCCAAGGGCGTCCGAGTAGGAAAGAATAATCTGGACGAATATAAATCACAAAGAAAGTAGAATCAAAAGTCTGGGTTCCTACTTTGGTCGGCAGGTTGAGCTCTCCAAGTATTGTTCTCTTTGAACCATCAAAAGCTCTTATGACTATGTCACTAGGTTTCATGATCACTTATTTAGCATCAAGTCTATTGAGAGCACTTTTCGGCAGGACATTTAGAGCAGAGCCAGTATCCACAAACACACGAGACAACATAGTGCCCTTAAACTCCATAGAGATGTGCAAGGCTTTGTTGTGTTTCCTTCTGACAGGAGTCAGATCAGCATCAGAAAAGCCCAAACCATTGTCTGCAGTCAGGCTAGCAATATAACTTTCAAATTGGTCAGCAGAAGTGTCTTGCGGTATGTGAGCATTCTTCATAAACTTCACCAAGGCTTTAGCATGAGCCTCGGAGCACAACAATAGTGCTAGCATGGAAATCTTATATGGGGTTTGTCCCAACTGTTCCACAATATTGTAATCACTTTTCTTAATAATCTTCAAGATTTCCTCCATCTCTTGCTTGGAGGTATCTTCAGCAACTTCCTTTGGTACTTTTGTCTGAGTAGGTTGAGTTACTTTCTCTTTTCCCTGAGCTTCGGAGGTTGGTTCAGCAGCAGGAATACAGATTGGTGTAACAGTGTCTTTTGGAGGTAAGATATCTGGAGAAAACACTCTTTTGGTTCTGGTTACTTTGCTTGATCTGGTAATGTTGTCGACATCAAGACTAGTAGCTTCAACTATATTATCTTAAATGGTTAATGGCTCTTGCTTGACGCCATAGTATTAAACTTTGGCTCCATAATTCCAAGGTATAGCTTTGTTAGAGAAATATGGAACTAGTCCGGGTGATGTAATAATTAGAGGTGCCACTCTAGGTGTACAATCGGCAGAGGTGATCCTTATTGTGTTTACACCAACATATTCTTCGGGATAGTCATCATCTCCCCATCTGATTGCCTTGATGTCTTCAATTGCAATCTTGGAGATTTCAGGGGAGGTATATTTCACCATGAAATCAAATTTTCCACTTGCCTGTCCCAAGGTATCTTAGACTTCTGGTATGGCTTCTTCTACGCTTATGTCTTCAATTTTCAAGCTTTTGGAAACATCTTCGCACAAGATTTCAACAGACAGAGTTTTCATGAATAACACTTCTCGGTTGTTCATCAAGTGTTAAATACCTCTCTTCAACCAGGCACATCCATTGGGTTCGGATGCTCAGTAACAACAGTTATCAAAACATCCTGGAAATAAGTCGGCTTGTAGCAGATTCTTCTTAATAGTCATCAAGGGAGTGGTTAACTCATTCACATCAAAACATAAGAGTCGTCATCAATGGCGTTGGCACTCTTTCCATGATCGAGCATTGGTGCATTGATCACATTTGGGGTTTCGACAGGAGGATCGAATTTAATTTCCTGAGCTTCAATCATGTCTTGGATGTTGTTCTTCAGGGCCCAACAATTGTTGGTGTCGTGCCCAAGGCTATTGGAGTGGTATGCACACCTTGCATTGGGATTGTACTTCAGAGAAGATGTGTTGACATACTGAGGAGGATCTCTCAAAGTAATCAGCTCTGCTTTCAACATGTGTTGCAATGCTTGACACAACGACATGTTGATCTCCGTAAACTGTATTCTTGGCATGTTCTGCCTACGCGTGTTGTCTTGTTGACGTTGCACTGGTGTGGGATTGGAGATCAAGACTGCCCCCCACATATTGGTGGCGATCATTTTTATCACGGATCTTATGGATATACACAACATTGGCTTCTTTCTTCCCACCAAAATACCTCTTCGCAGCATTTGAAGATGCATCGACTTGAATTTTTCCACTCTTAATTCCAACTTCAATACGTTCTCTTGTCAATATCAGTTTGATGAATCTGGTTGAGGAATTTCCAATCAGATGATTGAAGAATGGGCCTGTCATTGTTCCCATAAATATGTCAACCAATTTCCTATTAGACAAGGGTGGCTGAACTCTGCCCGCTAGATCTATCTATTTCTGAGCTTACTCTTTGAACTTCTTATCAGGGCTCATAGACATATTCTATAGTTGCATACGGGTTGGTGCCAATTCAGCTTTATACTGGTACTGTTTGTAGAAAGTATCTGCCAAATCATCCCAGGTATGAATATGAGTATTTCCTAGCTAATAAAATTATTCTAACTGTGCTCTGGACAGACTCTTCTGAAAGAAATGCATCCATAATTTCTTGTCAGTAGTGTATGGTTGAATTTTTTGAACATAGGACTTTAGATGAAGCTTCGGACAAGAAATGCCATCGTACTTAGCAAAAGTAGGAACTTTGAACTTGCGGGGAATCACCACTCCAGGAACCAAGCTTAAGTCATCAAAGTTCAACCCTGACATTTTCAAATTTTCCACAACATTCATACGGTCTTCAAGTTGCTTATACTTCTCGTTAGCAGCAAGATACTGCTCGCTCATATAGTCTTCTTCCTCTTCTTCTTGAGACTCATGATGGCTTCCTTCATTGGACTTGACGCTTCCTTCAGTTTCGCCGCTCTTTTCTGAGAATTCAAGTTGTCTGACTACCTTGACTGGACCTCTGAACCTTTTCCCCATGTTGAGAATACCAATGATCTTCTTCTTTTTCTTCTTGATGATGAGCTATTTCAGATCTTTCTGTCTTTGGGCCAAGTTGGTGAACATGTCTTGGAATTGAGCGTTCTAAGCCTGGAGATCTTTGACAGTTTGTTTGAGAGCCATTTTTTCTGAAATAAACAGCGAGAGAATGAGAAAATCAGTCTTTAGAGTACCTGTTATGAAATGATAAGCTATGATATGCAATGTTATGCAATCTAATGGTTTCAAGGACGTTAGGAATTTAAATTTGGTAAACAAGCACGAACAAACTTTTTATTAGTTTGATTATTAAATACAAAAGAAAGTTCAAGTACAAAAGTAAAACTCCTTGTGTTTAGGCCTCCCATGGACGGTTCCCCTTTATGTTGACATAGGTGTTAATGCTATATTCCTCGTGAAGTATCTTCGTCAGCTCCAATACTCTTTTATCGCTTGCATAGCACTGAGCTTCGAATGTATCTCGTTCTTCTTTAAGTTGAATCCAAGATCTCATCAATTCTTCAAAGTCGGTAGGCATGTCTAGATGGAGAATAATATAAGACTCCACCTTCGGCAACAGGTTCCATAATTATTGGTAGAATAGCAGCATACTGCATCATGAGATTTTAAGCGCAATCCCGCACCCCCTTTGAGGTAAGGTTCCCAAGGAATAGAATTTTTATGCCTCAAGGTCTTGGTATCAGTTTTCTTCACCATTCCCCAAGCGTGCACAAATATTTGACGATAACCATGGAGATTGTTTTCGTAGTCAAACATAATGCCTTGGATAAGTATATCATGAGGACCATCTCTTTAGGCATAACCAAACTGTCGTAGCTCTAGAGTAGGGAGTTGGTTGACAAGAAAAATGTTCTCTATGAGAAAAAGGCAATCAATCTTCTTCAAGGTGCTCTTAGCGTGGATGAATTTTTTCGTATCTCCGCATGTACAATGACAAAGGAAATATGGGATACATTGGTTGAAACTCATGAATGAACCACTGAAGTTAAAAGATATAGATTGAATACGTTATTTCAAATGCAGCCCCGAGAATCACTCCTCGACTTGCAAAAAATATTCGTGCATTTGACAAACCATTTGAAAGCACTTGGTAAGACTTTAACTAACGCCGAATTAAATATTAAAGTGTTTAGATCTTTAACCAGGGAATGGCAACCAAAAGTAACGGCAATATCTGAGAAGAAGAATCTATCCACGATGACTTCCGCAACTTTGTTCGGAAAACGTCAATAATATGAGACGGAACTTGCAAGACTTGAAAAGCATGAAATCCAAGTAAAAGATTCAAAATACATTGCTTTAAAGACAAAGATAAAAAAATCATGATAGTAATCAAGAGGATGAATTCACTAGTAGTAAAGATGATGCTCTTAGTAAGAAGTTTGAAAAAATCATTAGAAAAGAAAAGAAAAAGGATATCATTAAAGTGGAAGCACCACCAAGAAAAATTAAATGTTTTGAATGTTAAGAAAAAGGTAATCAAAAGTGAATGTCCTACACTTGAAATAAAGAATAAACACTTCAAATGAAAGAATGACAAAAGGTCAAAGAAAGCATATGTGGCATGGGATGATAATGAAATAAGTTCATCATCAAATAAAGAACATGCAAATCCTGCATTAATAGCAACACATCATTCCGATGAAGAAGAAGAAGAGGTTAGTAATTAAATATCTTCTTATGATAATGATTCTTTAAATGCTATTGATGAACTACTTAATGAATGTAATATTTTGTATAAAAAGGTGTCAACTCAAAAGAAACATATATTATCTCTTGAAGAAAAGATTGACGTTATTGAAAAAGATTTTTAAATTGAAAAAACAAAGTTTTCTTGAAAAACAAAAACAAAATCTTACATGAAAAGAGTGTGAATCACTTTATTTCCAAATTTTCCAATTAAAAAGGATTCTTGAAAGATATGATAAGGGACAAATTGAATTGGATAATGTCCTTAGAAAACAAATATTTTCAAATGATAAAAGTGGTCTTGGTTATTCAAAAGTTAACAAACCATGTACTAGTAAAACTATATTTGTTAAGGCAAGTGATCAATCCAATAAGGAAAAAGTGAATAAAGCATAAAAGGTTCATCATTATCCTAAAAAGAAACTATCTTTGTTAATTTGGAACCTACTTGCTTTTATTGTGGTATTGTTGGCCATAACCTAATGCTTTCTATGTTAGAAACCTTAGCATGGCAAATTGTTATTATGTGTGGGTTAAGAAGGAAACTAACTATGATGGACCCAAAGCACATTGGGTACCAAATAAAACTTAATTTGTTTTTTAGGTTGGCTTAAGGACCACTTAAAATCAATGGTGTTTTAATGAGTGGTGGTTCTAAGATTTTTGATGGGAGACATAAATTAATTTTCAAGTCTAGTTCTAAAGTCCAAGGGTTGTTCAAATATGGGGAATACCTTAAAGGAAGAATTATTGGAATAATCAAAGTTGGAGCACTTTAACTTTCACATCCATTGAAGATATACTTTATGTTGAAGGACTAAAGAAAAATCTTCTAGAAAGGCAACTTTGTGACAAAGGCTTCAAATTCATCAAGGATGATTGTTTGATGAAGTCACTCACATGAGGTAAAACTCATAAGTATATATTAATTTAATTTTCAAAATTTCACTATATACCTTGTGTAATACGGTGGGAGAACTGACTTGTTTGTTTTTCGTTTTCTCGCAAATGTTGCGGATAGCAAGAGTCGCCACCGACTTTTCTTTTATCCAATTAAGGGAAGGCGAAAAGAACAGGAAAAGACCTTCGTTAGATTCTGAGTAGGGGAGTTGGTTATGAAAAGGGAAGGTGTTAGCACCCCTTTTCATCCGTAGTTACCTACGGGCTCTTAATTGCTTTAGCTCACTTTAATTGTTTTTGTGTGTGTGTGTTTGAAAAGATTTTTGAAAAGGAATTTCGCTTTGACTTCGTAACGATTCACGCTGGAATGTATACGAAGTGTTTGGAAAAGTTTTGTTTTGGAAAAGTACTTTGCAATGATTCACGCTGGAATGTATACAAAGTGTTTTGAAAAAAAGTGTGAGGTGTAAAAGGAATGTTTCAATTGAGCAAGAAAAAGAGACTTATTACCCACTCAGAACGGTCATTTCCGTGTTATTTTGCTTTTCTTTAAAATAAGGCTATCCATACCATTAGTTGGTAGGTAACCTTATTCGTTGGATGTAAAGGGACATTCGAAGGGACATCGGATGGTCATAGAAGGCAACTTGTAGGAATATCCTAGCACATTCGTAGGGACGATCATCACTTTTCATAGGCAACAACCGAGGGACTAGATCATGTATTCGTTAGGCAACATTGAAGACTATGATATTTTAAGTTGAAGGGACTATGATGATATTTCGTAGGCAACCGTGCAAAGATACCCCTACGTTCGAGGGACCTGACCATTTATAAGGCAACGAGAGAGAATACCCTAGGGGGTGCATGTGTGAGAACAATGTATTGTTTTCAGATATTTATCTTGCGATTAGTGATCTATGTTGATTTTATCTTGCCATACGTGCCTAGTTACTAGCAGTTTAATAGGTGCAGAAAGTAAATTGCGGAAATATAAAGGGTCCTACGCTATTACATGGCTTTGGGGCAGATACATAATAGGAGGTGCAGAGAGTTATAGGCGGAAAGTAAAATGCTACGCTATTACATGATAAAAAAAACTTGCAACCTATACATCCTTTCTAGAATTTAAAGAAAATGCAAGGAAAAATAAATAGCAGAAGAAAAGACTAGTCCTAGTATTTTTTTGTGTTTTTTGAAAATCAGAATTTCTGAGAAAACAACCTAGTTCTAGTTGATTTTAATTAATTAAGAAAAAATCATTAGTGAATACTAACCTAAATTAATTAATTAAATTAGTTAAAAGAAAAATCTTTGTGAAATTATCTAATTAACCTAGTCACTAATTAATTAATTAATTACTTAAAAAAAAGAAAATAAACAAAAATATGGAAAAACACAAAACAAAACAAAAAAGTGCTTCTGGCAGAAGCTATCCCAGAAGTTGGAGCTTCTGGAGGTTCCGTTGCTGGAGGCGCCCAGGAGTTGGAGCTTCTGGGAATTCTGATGCTGGAGGCGTCCAGAGGCTGGAGCTTCTAGGGACTTCTCATCTGGGGCCATCCGGAAGCTGGAGCTTCTAGAGGATTCTGGCGCTGGGAGACCCAAAAGTTGGAGCTTCTGGTGATGGTGAGGCTTAGAAGCTAGAGCTTCTGCTGCTGGAGAGGACCCAGAAGCTGGAGCTTCTGGAGGTGTGACTTCTGGAAATTTGGAAACCTGCAAAACAAATAGTGAAAATAAAAGGAAAAAAGGTGGGGTTTGAACCCACGACCTGATAGAGAGAATGACATAGTGCGCGCAAGGTGAACCGCTCTGGCGGTGATACATCCATTCATACTGCTGGACCCATAAATATGTAAGGGTTATTGGCCTCTGAGTCAGAAGCACTGGAGCGGTGCTCCGGTCATCTTCTCCGCTTGGCATCAATCATCAAAAACCTGTAAAATGCATCAATTTATGAAAAGTAAAACCCAGATTGACTATATAGGACCCTACGATCAAGATGGTAAGGTTTGTTTGTCCTAAAACTGCCTGTATCGTGGAATCTGAATCTTCACTAAGCTCATGCCCTAACAATGGCATCTAGTGATCTATACGTCAAAACTTATGGAGGATGGATCAAACCTGTTCTAACAAACTTCATGAACATATTAGCATGGTTAAATCTCATGAAAACAGGATAAAATGCAAAATACGAATGCACGAAAAATATGAAAATAGATGCTTATGAATGGCACGATTTAGCATGCTTTGGCCATGGATAATGATCAATTCTTACCCTACTATACCTCATAAACAAGAATCAATGCTTGGAAGCACTTGAAACCGGCTGGAAGATGGAACACGATTTTGCCAACTTTGAGAAAATTTTGAGAATTTTTAGGGTTTGTGAGAGGCTGGCTGCACGTGTAAGAGGTGTCCAAAAAGTCCCCCTTGTCTTGTAAGAGTGCTAGGTATATATAGGAGAGTAGAATTAATTCAAGGCTTTAAGAGAAAATATTCTCCTTAAATGGAGAATATTTGATTCGAAAATTTGCACAAAATCTTTTCAAATTTGCTCAATCTCTTCCTCAATCTTCTTGCACGAAATTGACAGCTTGTAATGAGCTATCTTAGACCCCAAGCCATGCAAATATCAAGCCCAACTTGCCTTATCTTTTATTTTTGCATTTTATTTAATTAAATTTGAATTTAAGCTGTTTAATTCAAAAAATAAATAAATAAAAGAGTAAGAGGCGTGGCATGCAGCATAGTAGTCATGGATAATCTTATGATCAAGTTTAAACCATATAATCTTAGGCCCATTTGAAAAAATTTTGCTTTTGCTAGGTATTTTTCTTGATGCACCTCCTCAAAAATGCTCAACTTGCACAATTTGTATCTTGCTCAATTTTCAACATTTTTGAGTGTTCTTGGACTTTTTAGAAAGCTCAAGATGTCTTCTAAACATAATTTTTGGTTTCATCTTCATTGGGCTTCCCATGCTCATGAACACTTCTTTTCAAAAAGATGACTTTTGTTGACTTTTCTAGAAGGACCTGTAATATTTTGATCCATAACTTCCAAATGAAGCATTTCATGCCCAAGCTTGTGAGACATGAAGTTGTAGAGAATTGAATTCTCTTCAAAATGAGCTTTGGTGGGGAAATTTCTGATGAAGTATGTGAAAGTTATTCTTGGTCAAAGTTCTGTTGACTTTTGTCTAAAGAAGCCCTAATTTGGAAACTTTGTCTTTTGATCAGATCTTGGCTTTTCTTGATGAATCATGATCAACTATTGATCAAATTATGAATATGACTTCAAAATATTTATATTGACCAAAAATTATGGAGTTTGACTGTATGTTGACCACAATTGACTTTTTGTCTAATGCAACTAATTCTCAACCATCTGAGCAATTGGATGAGCAAATTTGACTTGTGAGACTTGAAACTTGACATAGTGATCCCTTGGAACATAGGATGAGGTATGATGACCACTTGAAGCATTATAAATCCATCTTGACTTTAGAATAGCAAAACCCTAGCTTGGATTGATTGCTTAGGAGAGGGTTTGTCTGGTCAACCCTTGTGAAATCCTTGAGAATTGAGATGTGAATTATCTTGAGAAGTCGGAGGGAAAATTTTGGGGTATAACACCTTGTAAGTCCTTTTCTATCCTTTTTGCTAATAATAAAGGGGAGAATATATATGTGTGCATGTGCAAGGCTTTGTTGTGTTTTCTTCCGACAGGAGTCAAATCAGCATTAGAAAAGCCCAGACCATCGTCTGCAATTAAGCTAGCAATACAACTTTCGAATTGGTCACCAGAAGTGTCTTGCGGTATGTGAGCATTATTCAGAAACTTCACCAAGGCTTTAGCATGAGCCTCGGAGCATAGCAATAGAGTTATCATGGAAATCTTAGATGGAGTTTGGCCCAACTACTCCACAACATTGTAATTGCTTTTCTTATTAATACGGTGGGAGAACTAACTTGTTTGTTTTGCGTTTTATCGCAAATATTACAGATAGCAAGAGTCGCCACCTACTTTTCTTTTATCCAATAAAGGAAAGGTGAAAATAATAGGAAAGACCTTTGTTAGATTCTGAGTACGGGAGGTAATTATGAAAAGGGAAGGTATTAGCACCCTTTCCATCTGTAGTTATCTACAGGCTCTTAATTGCGTAGCTCACTTTTGAAAATTGGCTTTCTGTGTGTGTGTGATTTGAAAAGTATTTTGAAAAAGTATTTGAAAAATATTTCGCTTTGACTTTGTAATGATTCTTGTATCAGTCCTAAAAAATATATACGAATTGTTTGGAAATGTTTCTTTGAAAGGGTAAAACTTTGTAATGATTCTCGTTGGAATGTATACAAAGGTTTGTTTGGAAAAAAAATTTGAAAAGAATTGTGAGGTGTGAAAAGTATTTTTTTGATTAGAGCAAGCAATTAAAAGTATTATTACCTACTCAGAAAGGTCATTCTTGTTATTTTCTGTCTACTTTAGGACATCGCTATCCATACCATTAGTTGGTAGGTAACTTTATCCGTTGGATGTGAAGGGACAGGCGTAGGGTCATTGTATGGTCATTGAAGGCAACATTGTAAGGATACCTTAGCGTTTCGAAGGGACAATCATCACTTATTTCGTAGGCAACAACCGAGGGTCGAGATCATATATTCGTAAGTAATATCAAGAGTCATCGAGGGACTATGATCTTTGTGATGATTTTGAATCGAGGGAATTTTGCTAATGGTACCCCTACGTTCTAGGGACATAACCATTTTTATTCATAAGGAAACAAGAGAGGATACCCTAAGGAGGTGCAAGTGTGAAGAGTGTGTTCGATTCAGATATTTTATCTTTGAATTAGAGTTATCTAACGGTTGATTTTAGTCTTGCCATACAATCCTATTAGCCATACATCTAAGCACTGTGTATACAATTTATAAGAGGTACGAAAAGTAAAATGTGAGAAATTAAATCTACGCTATTACATGTCTTTCGGGAAGTTACATAATAGGAGGTACGGGAAAGTATGCGAGAAATTAAATCTACGCTATTACAAAAAATAACCTTGCGACCTATACATCGATTTCTAGAATTTAAATGAGAATAAATCATGAATAAATAAGAGGAAAATATTTCAATGGAGACATAAGTGTTCTAAACCCTAATTAAAAGGAAAACATATTTTTGATATTTTTTGGAATTGATTTTAATTAACAAAGCCTAATTCTAAGTTAATTTGAAATTAATTAAGAAAAAAATTTAAATGAAAAGAAAAATAAAATATTTTTGTGTCTAAAATTAATTAAATATTTTTTAAACCTCAATCTAAAATAAAAATATTTTTTAAGTTTTTTTATAATAGTGAAAATAATTTTTGAAAAAAATTAAAATAGAAAAGAAATTAAAGAGAAATAGAAAAAAGAAAGAAAACTAGTAGTTAAAAAATAAGAATGGTCTTGCTGAGGGTTGAACTCGTGACCCTAGAGTGATGGATCCAAAATCTCACCACTGAGCCACATGCTTGTGGTGTTATCATGCTAGCCTTGAAATAGATATGTGTTACCTGCGCAAATCAGAAAATATTGAACAAAAATAGCAAAAGGCAGGGATCTAACAAAAATAGCGCGCATGGTTAACGACTGGGATGGTGATACATCCATTAATATATACACAATCATAAATATATAAGTGAAAATTAACCCCTGAAATCATATTTTTAAAACAAACGCTCGCTGGGGTCCAGGGTATGTAGATGAGCCAATCGAAGCATGCCACGCTTGCCCTGGCCGGTCAACAAGAAGTCAGAGACGCCGGAGTTATCCCCGGTCGTCTTCCCCGATCATCATCAACATCAAACCTGCAAAATAACAAACATACATGCAAAGAAAGGACCCTACCCCCCTAATTCGAGGGTTGCAGATCGATTGGTGGGGTTCGTTTGACGTAAAAGTTCCTCTATTGTGAGATACAAAGGTTCCAGTTTGTTATGCCCTTGAAATGGCAGGTCACGAATTAGCCATTATAAACCTCATGTGATTGTTCAATCCTGCTCTATGACATCTCAGAAACACGTTAGTATGGTTAGTTCAAATTAAAACACGATAAAACTAAAAATACAAGATTCATGAATATAGTGCAATCAGAGTTCATGATATGCATGATTCAGACATGTTTGGCCATGGATTTTAATCCATACTTACCCTATGATACCTCAAGAATAAGAGTTGATGCTCTAAACTGCTTGGAACTAGCTGCAATTTGAAATTCGATAGTGCAAGTTTTCTTGAAATTTTTCAAGTAAAAAACCTAGTTCTTTGGCTGCTGAATCGTTCTAGAAGCATATGTCCATGATCTTGTACTTATAAGGAGTACATTAGGTCAAGAATTTGTAAGAAAATATATTGTCTTTAATGAGAAAATATTTTATTGACATTTTGTATCCAAATCTTCCAATTTTGCCTCAATCTTGTGCCAATCTTCTCCATGCGTTTTTGCCAGCTTTCATTGGGTTGTTTAGACCTCAAGGCACTCAGTTATCAAGCCCACACGCCTAACTATCCTTCCTTGCATTTTATTTTAATTTAAATTGAATTTAAATGAATTAATTCAAAAATAAGTAAAATAAATATTAGGAGGGCATGTATATGGACTTAGAATCCATGGACCATGTTGTAAACAAGTTCAAATCATGAAAACATAGGCCCATTTGGAAAAAAATTGAGTTTTCTCAATATTTCTCTTCATGCACTTCTTCAAAATTTCCAAACTTACACAAACTATATCTTGCTCAATTTTGACCATTTGAGAGTGTTCTTGGACTTTTTAGAAAGCTTAAGATGCCCTCTAAATTCTCTTTTTGGTTTTATATTTATTGAAGCTTCCATGCTCATGTATACTTCTTTGGAAAAAGATGACTTTTTGTTGACTTTTATGAGGATCTATAATGCCTTGGCTCATATCTCTCAAATGAAGCATTTTTGGGCAAAGCTTGTGATACACAAAGTTGTAGAGAATTGAATTCTCTTCAAAATGAGTTTTGGTGAAAATTTTCTGATGAAGTATGTGAAAGTTATTCCTGGTCAAAATTCTGTTGACTTTTTATCAAAAAAACCCTAATTTAGAAACTTTGACTTTTGATCAATTCTTTGATTTTCCTGATGAATCATGATCAACCCTTGATCAAATCATGAATCTGACTTCAAAATCATGATGTTGACCAAAAATGGTATAGTTTGATTGTATGTTGACCATAGTTGACTTTTTGTCCAATACAACTGATTTTCAACCATCTGAGCAATTAATTGAGCAAACTTGAGTTATGAGCCTTGAAACTTGACATGGTGATACCTTGAGACATATGAGGAGGCATGATGCTCACTTGAGGCAATAGAAACCATTTTTGACTTGAGATGATAAAAACCCTAGTTGTGAGTTTATTACTTAGGAGAGGGTTCATCTGGTCAACCCTTAAGGAACTCTTGAGTATGGAGATGTGTATTGTCTCTTATGTGTATTGACTCAAATCAAGGGAGAGATTTGATCAAGAGGGAGTTATCAAAGATAAGGGGAGCATCCACATAAGAGATTCTCAATTGTTATAAATATTCAAGCATCTCAACTTTCAAAGGGTTTTCATCATCAAAAAGGGGGAGAATGTGAAAGCAAGCTTCTCCAAATTAAGTGTTTTGATGAAGCCAACATATGTGCTTGTGTATCAAGAAATTATGTGCAAAAAGGATGTGCAAAAATATTCTCAAGTCTTGTACCATTCAAGTATCAAGTTTCAAGTTTCTTGAAGACTCATTGATATTTCAAGCTCCATAGATACAAGCATGCACTTATATTAATAATTAGTGCTCAAAATATCATTAAAACATATGCATGCATTAACAGTTTTTAATTGGTGCAAAACAATTTTAGCATGAAAAATGAAAATACAATTTTTGCTAAAAATGTTCAGGAAATCGATTACCTATATTGGTTAATTAATTTCCTCCTCATGCGCTGCAAAAATGCTTTTCTGGAAATCTTTTTCTAAGTGTGGAAATCTATTACCATATATGGTTAATCGATTTCCTGTATTCAAATTTCATAAATAAGTCACAACGCTCGAAGGAAATCGATTAATCCATATAGGTAATCGATTTCCTGAACATAACAGAACCAAATACTTGATGTGTTTTGCATGAACGAATTTCATTTTGCACCTTTTCAAATATACTCTTTTATAATCATTTGCATCATTTCAAAAAGGTGTTAGGGAACTATATAAACTACATATTTTCAAAATTCAATTCATCTCTTTCATTGCAAATAAAACTTATCATATTCATTCAAACTTTTAAAACAAAGTGTTGAGATTATTAAACTTTCATCAAATAATTTTCTGCATTTGTTTTCAAAACCAATACAGAAAATTCATACCATATTTATCAGCACTTGAGCATTATTATCTCTATATTTGCATGATTGAAAGGGAAGATCAATCAAGTGATTGATATAGTATTCTACATATTTCAAACTCTTATCAAATTCAAATATATCTTGTTGTACCCTTGCTGTCCAGGATTGTTGGAAGAAAATGTGTGTATTGAAGAGGATTGTTCTTCTTGCACTTAGTGTTTTAGATCTTAAAGGTTTTAAGAGTCTTTGATCTCCCTATAGGTTAGATAGTAAGCATCACCATTTGGTGTGAATAGGTTATACAATCATTCCAACTATAGTTAAATCTCTTGCATGTTGTAAGGGGACTGGAGTACTCTCGGATTAAGAGGGGAACCAAGATACATCCTTGTGTTCTTTACTTTTCCGCATTTATCACTTTCATCATATCATAACCAGAAAAGAAAGAATCACTTATACTTCTCATGCACCAAACCAGAAAAATAAGAACAAGTATTCTAAAACCGAATAAATTTTTAAAGTCCTAATTCACCCCCCCTCTTAGGCGCACTCTGAATTTACAACTTTTACTGAAAGTTTAGGGATATGCTTGGATTGATTGAATATGACGAAACATAACACACTTTGAAGTGGTGGGCGCCACCCTCTGTAGTGGGCTTGGGCCTTTAATTTTCTTCTTGCATTTCTTTTCTCCACTTCACCTCCTCTTTGCTCTTTTCACCACCTTTCTCAAGTTAATTTAATTCTTCTCTTCTTTTTAGTAGAATCTTGGATTTACTTGGTATACTTGAAATAAAATAACAAAAATCCAACATAACAAGACATAAACAATGAGAAACCTGGTTAAAATCCATGCGAGTCGAGTCAAATATTAGATATAACTTCGCATTATCACTAATTTAAATATGTTCAAATGAAATAAGCTTTTAAGTAGACTAGCAAGTCAATCATACTTTAAAAACTATAAAATAAACCTATGATACACTACAAAGCAGCCATAAACCTTGATTTTTTTAGAGGATAAACTTAAACTTTTTTTATAGGCAATGGAATAATTGATAAATAGAGTACGAGGGGTACGCGCTTGATTACAAATCATCAACAATTACACAAAATCCAAATAACATTTATACCAAAGATAAAAATCCCGACATCCTTTAAATCTAAAGCCTATAACATGCCAATACCATGTAAAGAGTTTGACATTGTCAACAACCACATCCACCTCGAACTTCTCGTTCTTAAAAATGGTTGTATTTCTTGAATTCCACAAAGTCCAACATGTCTCCAACCAGAACATCAGTGTGATCTTTTGTTTCACTTTGCCTGCTAACAAGTCTTTGAAGCGCAATAGGTGCGCTGCCACCGTATTCTCCCCACGTTGTATCAAATCCAGCCAAACAAACACTTTCACTCATACTATAATAGACTTAAACTTAACAAGTCTAAATTGGCCGAGCTTATTTGTACAATAGTGGTAGATTTGCTAATAACCCACTTCTTTATTAAGTTCTTAAGTATACTCGATCTAATCCCCACATAATTCCTTTTAAAATATAACAAAATTTATAAGACTTTTGTAGTTTATTGTAGTATTATCAATTTTAAAAAAAAAAATAGTCTTCACTATTATCCGCAATGGATATCCACTTCATAGCAATAAAGATGAATTTTTATATACCCGTCAATAAAAGTTGGGTAACTCTACCCAACTTACATGTCCTAAACATGTGTTTAATTTGACATGTCACTAAGATAAAGAATAATTTTTAATTAATTATAGATGTACACTCTTATTTATATTAATTTAAAATCTTCTCAGTTTGTGACACTGAGAAAACACTTTATATAGATTGTAGTGTCTATTAAAACCATCTATAAATAACGTGAACGTACAAAGTGTCTCTAATATAAATGTAAAATAAATGTTAAATTATGAAGTATTTATTTATGCAAGGTTATCATATAATTCTGCATTAAATAAATTAAATTATAATTTATTTTGATTGTGCGATTATATTGTGAAAATTTTATATTATATTTTGATTTTGAGTACTATTACATTTAGTTTTTTTAATAGCTATATAATTTTCTTACAGTTTTCTTTTTCATTTATTCATCTTTATAAGTTAAATTTATTTAAATTAATTACAACATGTGTAGTTCATTTATATTATATTTATTAGATAATTTTTCATTGGATATAAAATAATTAGTGTAATTTTAATTAATAAAAAATATTTTAAATTAAATGTTGTTTTACAATTTGTTTATTTAAAATGATATTTTTGAAGCATATTTTAAAAATTTTATCGAATAAAAAAGATGTTGTAAAAAATATTTTTCATTTTCAACTTTACCTTATTCACATTTTCACTTTTTTTTCTCATTTTCAATACAAATGTACAATATTATTATAAAATTAACTAAATATTTATTTATTATAATTTTAAAGTTTGGTTTTTAATAATTTTTAAAAAAATTTAAAATCAAATGAAAAATTGTTTAACATTGTTTCTCATAAAAATATATTTTATGTGCTTTATCTCGACTTTTTGAATAATAAATGTTTCCTTGCGAACAATAATAGTGAATGAATTGAGATGGTTGATCCATAACATTTATTCGACTTCTCGTGATGTGTCGAACGAAAAGTCTTATTGAATTTGTTTGTTTCTTAATCAATTTTATACGATGTGGACGACACGTGAATTGTGATTTAGAAAAGTGATGGTGTACCTCGGATTGTCTGATTGATGAAATTTTTGAATTTCTATGATCATTAGTTTGTTTTACACGTTGTGGATGATTTGATATTGAAAATTTGTTCCAGTGTTCGTATAGGGCTAAAAAGATTTAGTTGAGAAGAACCATTTTTAGTGTGACACGTGTGAATTTTGATCTAATAAGGTGATGGTCGACCTCCATGAGTCCTATTGTTTAAGTTTTTTTTTTTTTTTTTTAATATTTTTTTAGTTCGTTTTACACATTATTGACTTTTCAAAGTTGAAAATTTGAGTCGGTATTCGTCCATGATCTTCTTTTTCAATAAAATGCTTTTATTATTCAACTCCAACTCTTCTAATTAGTTTACTAACTATAATTCATACAAATATTTTAATAAATAAAGTTAATTTAATTATTTAAATAGATATTTAAAAAAAAAAACTATATACAACCTAGATTAATTTTTTTTATGAGGAGTACTCACCATACATATTTTAATTAACTAAATTATAATTTCTATTTCAAAAATATATATTATTAAAAGTAGTATTTTGAAAAGTAATATTTGAAAATAGATAAAAGAAAATCGATGCATAGTAAAAAGAAAAAATAAAAAAATTAAACGTGTTCTTTTCTGTACGTACTGAATTCATTTATGGTGATAGGTGCTTCTCATAAATTGAAATAGCACATTGGAAACTAACATTACTTTAATAATATCGGATGAATTGATAATTGTTAAAAGTATAATGCCACAATTTATAATAATGATTTTTCTAATGACAAGTTAATTGTGATATTTTAAAACCAATATATTATTGACAACCCATGCGGGTAATATTACCTAGGTTGGGTAATGAAAAGACATTTATTTTGTAATTTTTTAGAGAATTTTTTTTTGCCACGTTCTATTTTATACATGTCATCTTTAGGTACGGTGTTTTTACCAAAATATACTAGTAAAATATCGGATATTTTAGAATTTTGGCACGTATAAGAAATTTTGTAAAATATACTAAAAATTTTGTGGCATTTATCAATTTACCGTGCTCGATATTATGTACCGAAAATTTTAAATTTTCAGTACTGATATTTAAAATTTCCGGCATGTAAAATCAGTTAAAATAGATATCGGAAGTTTGAAATATACGATACCAAAAAATAATATCGGACATTTCAAATTTTTGGTGTGTAGAATGTATACCAGAAATTTGATAAATTCAGTATTGGAAAATACTGGATATTTCAAATTTTCGGTATGATTTTAGTTCAAAAAATAACCGGAAATTTGAAATTTCTAGTGTATAAAAAATACCACAAATTTCAAATTTCCGGTAATACTGAGACTTAATTTTTTATTTTTAAACTTCTAAACTTATACTTGAATAAAATACACGATAAAATAACGAACCGTGGTAATATATAAATAGAATTAACGTCATACATAGATGCATTACAAATAAACTACAATCACTCCTAGACAATTTTGTCCAATGTCTGAACCGACCCACATATGTTGATTCTCATCCTTTTGCAACATCATAACAATTATCCCTCCAACGCTTTGTGGCTGGAGGTAGTGGACAATTAGGTTTCAATTTTATCAGAACCCAATGATTTTTGTTGACAAAACCAACAACAATGAGTGTCTGACGAGTTGTGTACAATGGTGGAGCTATGAGAAGCGGGAATAAATATCGTGTTAATTCTCATGGAAAGAAAAACAAATTCAACACTATATCTAGAAGCAATAGGGTAACACATATCTAGAATCGACATCTATTTGTCCTTACCCTGAGGACCCAAGTGTTTCACGATTAATGAATTCTTAACATAAGAGACAATGTCGTAGAACAATTTGGAAAATAATTCTTCGTGTTGATGGATTTGAGTATCCAACGGCCTCCAAACATCAAAACACACATCTTTCCCCCATCCTAATGTAGTTGAAATACAACGGAAACCACAGTTTCCATATGGTTCAGCATCAATAATGTCATTGATGTATGGATGAAAGAAAGCAGGAAATTGTGATAAGTACTCGCTTTTTGCAGATTTGGTACAAGGTTGCCTACCAATCAATATGGTTGATAATTGATTCTCACTTGGTTGTATGCATGATCTCTTCGTAGTCTAACTCACCTGCGAAGCATCAACATATTCACAATGCACATCATTTTCCTCACCTTTTCCACTCTTCTTAACTCCTCTCTTTTACTTGTATTTCACTGGAAGTTGACACATTGAAGTTGTGGATGGATAGGTTAGGTCACAAATTTTTTTATTTAACACCTTTTGACCTAGAATATCCAGAGTACTAAAATGTTTCTTCAACTCTTCGCACTCCTCTTCTAAATCCCACTTGCTCTCTTCAGGACTTACCTCATGTTCTAAAATTTGCAATTTCGTCCAAAACACATGAATTGTTTCCAAAGGTATAGGTGTGCCTAGAATTTGGTAACCGATGAGTTGGCTCGCACACGATAACCCAAGTGTTGTTTTAATGCAACAACCACACCTTTCCTTGTCCGCGCCAACATATTTGACTCTTTCTAGTTCTTTTTCAATGAGTTGTATACACTGTCTTGAAACAAAACTGTGCAATTTAGAATAGAATATGGTGTTATACCTATGCTCAATGTTGACGGTACTTTTTTGAAACGACACTCTTAAGGAACCTAGATGCAACTTCAACATTGTGTTCACAACATCCCAGCTTGCACATAAATCACCACGACTCGTAGTCAACATGTTCTTCAGTCTCCAATGTGCAGACTCCACCCTAGAAATCATGAACACATTACATAAGCAACTCTCAATTTAATTTATAAACATAAATATATTTTCTATTAGAAGAATGTACCTGTTTGTTGTTGTGTTCCCTAAATGAGTGATTCTATTAGTCAATGCAACAACAAATCTTTCTTTATATGGTCTTAACCATGTTTCTTTCACATACTTGACAAATAATGAAATATCACCACATACAGTCTCGAAGTGATTGAGATGTACATCAAACTCGTCTTCTGTATTTGAATACATCATGTTGTTTCATTGATCCATGATGTATTCCTGTCTCTCTGATTTCACATACTCCTTACACTTCATGCTAACATTTTTTGAAATATGAAACATACACAACAAATGGGACACATTTGGATACACGGAATCAAAGGCATTCATTAATGCAAGTTCCCGGTCCGTCACCATGACATCTGGTAGCAACTTCTCATAATAGAACAACTCTTTAAGCTTCTCTAGTGTCCATGTGAAGTTTTCCTCCCTTTCAAGTTCTAAATAAGCAAAAGCAACTGAAAACTTCAATTTTGTTTATGTAACACCAACAATCTCAAGCAGTGGTAGCAGATACCCGCACAATTAAAAAACACATTCAACAACCAGCTCACTCAACATATTTTTAAGATGTGATGAAATTAAAATTAAAAGTCTTACCTATTTGTTTTGTATGTGCAATCAAAAATCAACACTATAGGAAACATATTCAACGACTTAACAAAATCAGGGTGTGTCCAGAAGATATCAGCCACAATATCTGAATTCTCCTTATTTTTAGACCAACACATGTATTTCTCTTGGTGGACAAGGCTCAATAACATTTGCATTTTAGTCATTCCACCTCTCTTGCTTATTTTGTATGTTGATCTAGATTTATATATCTAGATAATACTTGTGAGGTTTTTTGGATCTTTGTCTTTTAAAGTAAAAATGATGTACCTTGGTGCCATATTATACTTTGTCATGTCATTCACAAACTTTATTGCTTCCTCTTTTAGACGGCTCAATATGTCATGACCTACCAAATCTTTTTCTAGTCTATGATTGTGCATCCTACATGTAACCATCATCTTCCAACCAACACCACTCGGAATAGATCTCAGCCTAAACGGGTATCTAAGCTTTATAGTATAATTTCTATCAGAAGGGGCCGCAACTTCATTTTTCTTTTTGTAATTTCCTCCTCTGTCACAGTCCATAATCAACTTATCCTTCCTCCATCGAATTCCATTAGTAGAGTCGGATCGGGTTGTAACAACAACAATACCATGAGTTTTTCCAATTGATCGTGCTCATTCTAGAACATTTTCTCGTGATTCAAAAATCTGACAATCATATAAACGTATAATTAGATAACTTCATCAATTTATTAAAAAAAATGTGTATGAAGTCAAGTAAGCACACCGTATATGTGATGAAATCGATAAGATCGATGATGAATTGAAAAGAAAAATCGATTCAGGACCACAAATATATAACACTTCACCTGTCCATACCGAAAATTTCAGGTTTCAAGGAAATTTCTGGTATACACCAAAAATATAGAATTTCCGGTATTGGTTTTATACCAGAAATTTGGAAATTTTCCGGTATATGTAATAAATTTTCTAAAATATACCAGATTTGTTTAATTTCCGGTAAATCACACCAGAAATTTTGAAATTTATGTTAAATGGATACCGAAAATTTGTAAAATACAAAGAATTTACAGTATGCGCCAAAAAAGTACTAAAAATTTGTTTTGATGTTACGAAAATTTGCTTTTTTGATAAATTCGAAAACAGTATTTTTTTTTTCAAAAGGTAAATATTTTGAGTAAATAGTGTCAAAAGTATTTTGAGAATAATACAAAATGGGAAAGGTAGCAAGTATAAAAGGGAGGTGGCAAAAAAATTATCAATTTATTTTTTTGTTTTTATTTTAATTGAAATACATTCACAGCATAAAAAGACTTCACACTATCTAAAAATAAAATATATTATTATACTATATTATATTAATAATTTAAAAATTATATATATAATTTAATTGAATATATGATGGTGACTGATTCTCAATGTAACACTTTGGTGTATCACTTTTTAGTAGAAGTCATTTAATGTAGACCATTTTCAACACGAGTTTCATTATAGTTTTTAATATTATGCAACTGTTTCATAAATATTTTTATTAGAGCATATTATATGATGATATGGCATTCATAATTTTTATAAATTTAAAGTACTCAATGAACAGAATAATTGATCGAAGTAGGGTATCGTGAATTGCTCAAATATATAATACATTAGTATACTGCATAAATATAACGTGACACAATGGAAACACTAAATAAGAGATAAATTATTTAAAATGAGATTTAAATAGCGGATGGATAACTCAATTAATAATTGCTAGC
This sequence comes from Vicia sativa, assembly GCA_021764765.1. Classification (NCBI taxonomy): domain Eukaryota; kingdom Viridiplantae; phylum Streptophyta; class Magnoliopsida; order Fabales; family Fabaceae; genus Vicia; species Vicia sativa. The sequence continues at coordinate 104,373,015 of CM038797.1, read as the reverse complement.
ACATGGAGGCTGTTGGTAAAGGATAACTCAATTAATAATTGCTAGCAGATGGAGGCTGTTGGTCAAGGGTAAAGGGTTGAAACAATTTTAGAAAAAAAATAATGTTATTGTGTGAGATATTTTTAATGAGGAGAGAAAGAGAAAATAATAAAAGAAATAAGAATTTGTATTATTGAATTGTACAAATAATAATACAACTTAGGACTATTTATATATAATTTAATTGGGTTTGGGTTTACACAATTTAGATTATATTTAAATATTAAATCTAATCAAATTTAATATAATATTTTTACCAAATCTAATTTAATATTTCAACACACCCCCATAATTCAAGTTGTCGAACATCCTCAAAAATAGTCAATTTGAATTATTCTTAATTTTTTTTTCAAATTCAGGAATCTGTCAATCTTCAATCCTTTGGTGAAGATGTCAGCCAACTGTGCTTCACTTGAGCAATGCCTAACATCAAGCTTACATTGATTTATCTTTTCCCTCAAGAAGTGAAACCTAGCTTCGATATGCTTACTTCTTCCATGCAGAACTGGATTCTTCGCCAGAATTATAGCTAACTTGTTGTCGATTTGCAACATCAGCGGTTTCTTCACTTCGACAACCATTTCTTCAAGTACAGATCTGATCCAATTTACTTGACAAGCAACATAGGATCCTGCTATATATTCAGCTTCGCAAGATGACAATGCCACCACAGGATGCTTCTTCGAACACCATGATATTGGGGCACCAAATACTTGAAAGAAATGTACAGTTGTGCTTCTTCGATCTTCCTTATCTCCACAACAATCAACATATGAAAAATAATTAACTATTGCTTCATTATCTTCAGAATTTCGTCGAAATTTTTTTCAACAGTTTATCGAACCCTTCAAATATCTCAGGATTCTTCTTGCAGCCTTCATATGTGACACTCTTGGTTTACTCATATATCTGCTTACTAATCCGACAGCGAAACCTATATCAGGTCGACTATTGCATAAGTACCTAAGAGATCCCACAATTTTCTTGAACAAATTTACATCAACTTTGTCTTCCTCTCCATTCTTCTCCAACTTCACATTTGGTTCGACAGGTGAGGATGCAGGATTCGAATCATCAATTCTAAATTTCTTGAGTATCTCTTTGACATACTTCCTTTGATGTAGCACCATACATTGCTTCGTTATTTGAAATTTCATGCCTAAGAAATAAGACAATTTTCCCAGATCCGACATTTCAAATTCCTTCGTCATCAGCTCTTTGAACTTAGACAAGTTCTACAAGCTATTTCCAGTTACTAGCAAGTCATCAATATATAAGCATGTGATTGTTATATCTTGTGCTACAACCTGAACATAGACACCATACTCTAATTTGCATTTGACAAACCCCAATTCGACTACGTATGAGTCGATCTTCTTGTTCTATGTTCTAGGTTCCTGCTTGAGACCATAGAGTGCTTTGTGCAACCTATATACTTTACTCGCTTCCTTCTGAATCACAAACCCAGGAGGTTGTGTGACATAAAATTCCTCCTCTAAAGGACCATTCAGAAATGCATATTTCACATCTAGATGAAATATTGACCAACCTTGGTTACATGCCAATGCTACCACTAGTAGAACAGTCTTCAATCTTGCTACTGGAGAAAATACTTTGGAGTAGTCAAGTCCTTCTCTTTGAAGAAAACCTCGAGCTACTAATCTTGCTTTATGTCTTGCTATCGATCCATCTGCATTGTGTTTCAACTTGAATACCCACTTTACTTCGATAGCTTTTGTATGTTCTAGCAATTTGACTAACTCCTATGTGTTGTTTATTTCGATTGCATATAACTCTTCGACCATAGATAACTTCCACTTGTTAATATTTAAAGATTCACTAAAGTTTATTGGTTCAGCACTTGCAAGTAAATCAAAATGAACTAATTCTCCATCTGGTGTTACCTCATCATCACTAGTCACTTCATAATCCTGAAGTCTTGTTGGAGGAACTCTAGTTTGTTGAGGTCTATGGCTTGTTCTAGCCAAACCCTCTTCGACAACGACATTGTATGGAATATCAACATTTGCTTCATCTTCGACGTCGACTAGATTCTCAGTCATTCCTCCGACTTCGACCCCATCAATTACTTCGTTGAAATCAAAGCTCATCAGTGGCTTGTTAATTGAATTACTAGAATTCCAATCACAGGAAAATTTTTCATCAATTACAACGTCTCTACGCAACACAATCTTCTCATTAACTGGAATCATAGGTTGACTCTTGTTATCAAGCTTCCATCTTCTTGCATCAGGAATATGCTTATAACACATAGAGCCAAACACCTTCAAATGACTTACTGATGGTCATTTGCCACTCAATACTTCTGTTGGAACCTTGTTCTTCAATATCTTGGTAGGGCACCTGTTCAAAATATAGACTGCGGTCGAAATAACTTCTCCCCATAAAGACTTTGGCAAGTTCTTCTACTTTAGCATACACCTTGCCATATCTAATATGGTTCTGTTTTTTTTCTCTAGTAATTCCATTATGTTGAGGCGTATAAGGAGCAGTTACCTCATGATCATCACCATGTTCTACACATAATTTCTCAAACATCTTTGAAGTGTATTCGCCACCTCCATCTGTTCGCAAAACTTTGATCCTTTTCTCACTCTGGTTTTTGACAAGTATCTTGAATCTCTTAAAGATTTCGAATACTTCATCCTTTCTTTGGAACACATAGATCCACAACTTTCGACTGAACTCATCGACAAATGAAACAAAATATATGTTTCCACAAATGGTATGTTCTTCAAATGTACCACATACATCAGAGTGTACCACTTTGAGAATGCATGATGATCTCATTGGCATAGTTGAAACGAAAGAATTTCTGGATTGCTTTTCGACTAAACAACCTTCACAAAGTTTTTCAGGCATCTCAAGACTTGAAATTCCAGTAACCATATCTTGAGTAATCAGTTGATTGAGTGATTGAAAATTCAAATATCCAAACCTCAAATTCCATAACCAACTATCCTTGTGGTCAACAACAGTTTTCAAACATTGAACTTCTATCGAACTAATCATAGTCTTAAATTTCCTATTCTTCGACAATGGAGATTTTAAGACCAAATTGTTCTTGGTGTCGAACAATTTCAAAGATCTATCTTTCATAACAACTGAGAAAACTTTTTCGACCAGTTGTCCAACACTTAGCAAGTTGCACTTCATTCCAGGTACATAGAGCACATCTTTAATCATAGATTTCCCTCCATTACGCATTTGAAAAACTATATTGGCAGTACCTTCTGCTTGCAATGAACTATTATCAGCAAGTTTTACCTTGCTCTTCTTCGACTCGTTATAGTATACCAACCACTCCTTTCAACCAGTCATGTGATTCGAGCAACCTGAGTAGAGGAACCAGATCTTGGATTCGACTTGGTTATTAACAACTGCAACCATAACCACCATATCACCTTCAGAATCATATGAATCTTGGCGTGCAAGGTTCGCTCCTTCGTTCTTGCCTATCAATCCCTTGTCTTTTCTGTACCAACAATTCTTGGCTACGTGACCCCACTTTTCACAGTTATAGCACTGCACACCTTTTTTTATCTTCTTTGTCCTTTTGATAGTTTCCTCCTCCCCTTTTCAAGGATTCAGAAAATCTATCTTCGACGTTATTCTTGTGGGAATTCGACCAAGGTTTCTTGCCCTGAGTCTTGTCGAAATTGTCTTTGAATTTGTTGGAACCACCATCCTTTTTCCTGACTAAGCTTGCAGAGCCTGTATCGAGTCTTGAACTCTTTTCCTTTCGATAATCCTTATCGCATGCGCCTCCAACGAACCAACCAAATCTTCCACTTTAGTGGTTTCAAGTTTGTTGGATTCTTGAATTGCTACGATAACATGATCAAAGTGAGAGGTCAGCATTCTCACTACCTTCTCATCTATCATCTTACCAGTTATGGTTTCACCACAACCCTTCATGAGATGGACGAGTTTCTGAACCTTCGACACATATTCTGCAAATTTTTCATCTTCTCCCATCGACAACAATTCATAATGTCGACGCAAGATTTGTAACTTGACAACCTTAACTTTCTCACCTCATTCATAATACTTCACTAGAATATCTCATGCCTCCTTCTCTGTTTCAGCATGAAAGATTCTGTCAAAATTAGCCGCATCAACAGTCGTCTGAATACAATAAGCATCCATGCAATCTTTCTTCTTGACTTCGTTATGGGCATTTTTCTGTGCTTCGGTTGCATCTGCAGCCAATGCAGGAACGTCGTCGGTAACCACCTCTAGGGTTTCATGGAAGCCAAATAAGGATTGCATCTGTTTTTTCCATCAGATCCAATTCTTGCCGTCAAGCATTGGAAGAGAATTCAGAATACCCTTATCACTAGCCATCTTTGCAGTGATTGATTCACTTGCCCTAGACATAGGATCTCTGACGTAAAATTCTTGAAAACTCGATCAAGAACAATAACCAGGCTCTGATACCAATTTGTTAGTGCGTGAGACACTTTTAGTGAGAAGAGAAAGAGAGAATAATAAAGGAAATAAGGATTTGTATTATTGAATTGTACAAATAATGATACAACCTATGACTATTTATATACAACCCTAATTGGGCTTGGGTCTACACAACTTGGATTATATTTAAATATTAACTCTAATCAAATCTAACCTAATCTAACATTTTTATCAAATCTAATTTAATATTTCAACAAATATGGTCAACATGTCTCTCTTATATTACTTTTTGATGGGTGAATTGATAGTGCAATGGCGAATATCTGGTGCAAAGATTTTATTTTCCTGTTAAAGAAAGATAATTTAACATTAGTACTAGTGAATTTTAGTACTCACATGTCATTAGTAAGATGCATGTTTCTAAGAAAGAATTGGCAAGGGTGTTTTGGTTATGGAGATTGCAATGTAGCTTTCCCATATTGACCAAGTAATATTCCTAATAGACGTATTTTAAGCATATATCGAGTTATTAAGAGAAAGCTTTTTAGACAAGTATTGTTTAAGTGGCTCATCATATCCTTGATTTTGTCATGTTCATTTTAACATTTGTATAATATTTTCAAAGTTTTTTTGAGGTGAGGCCTTTTGTATCTGCACTCTATAATCTGGTCTATTTGTTACTCTCACTATGCAGATTCACCTGTACAAACTGTTGGTTGACGTGACTCTAGTTTCATACACCCAAGTTTTCTCAATAATATGTGGTCAAATTTAATGTATGCATTCAAAAATCTATTTCATAACACTATGAAGATTTTATTCTTTTTATATTTTTCACGTATACACATCAATTTGTCGTTTTGCAAAATCTGTTGTATAGTTTTATGTTTGATGGCATTTTAATTCCTGCACATATCAACAAATTATAGGCCTTAAGAAAACAAAGTGTAAGAAAATTATAACTTAATTTCAATGTTGATTTAATTTTAAAATTAAATTTTATAAAGTAGATATGAAAATGAACCTCAGAATTACTATTTTTTTTTTTTGAAGAAAAATAGAATTAACTATGAATACATAGTTTTGATTTTCGGTCAAATTATTTTAAATATTTAATTTTGTTTATATATATTATTATTTCAAACTAAAATACAAACACTAAATTGGAATGAATGTTTATGCATTATTATTATTTTTAATTTAGTTTCATCTAAAATAGTACAATGATAGCAATGTATTACTTTCTCTATTTTTTTTTAAGTGTCGTTTTAGAATAATCTTTTTGTTTCTATTTAAGTGTCGTTGTATAGTTTAATGTTTAATTTGTCAAAAATACCATTACTTTCTCAATAAATGAGAGAGAATGTATGAGTGAATTTATTAAGAAAGAGAAAACAAATGAGGGTATAATAGAAAAAATAACTCGAACATTCCACTATCTTGGTTGAAGGGCTATATGTTAAAATGACATTTAAAAAGGAACAGATGGAGTATCTATTAAAAATCAAGTGAATGATAGTATAATTTATTTTTTAAATTTAAATAAAACTATAATTTCTTTATTTTATGGGTCACTATCAATATAATATTTATTTTAATTTAATCAATCGTTATCTTTATTTGAGAGATAAAATTCTTACTTTAAAATTTTTTTTTTCTAATTGTTAATTTTTTGTATGATTATTGAATGTACATAAATCTATATAGTTATTGTTTATTTTATAATTAAATATATAATTTTATATTTTCCATTTATATTTAAAATTTTGTATTTGCATTTGTTAAAAAATATTTCTCTGACTCCCATTATGAGCCTCACTAACAAGCAAATACTATTCAATTGACCAAATTACTTATTATACACAAAATTAACAGATAAATACGATAAAAAAATATATTTAATCTTACTGGTCATTTTCAATATAATGTCTATTTTAGTTTAATCTATAATAATTTTTTTTGAAAATTAAAATTTTTATTTTCAAATTTTAAATTTTTTTTCTTTTTCCATCTTATTGGTTCCCTTCCACCTTTATTTCATTTTCATATTTCAATTAATTTTTTTCTGATTATTTATTTTACAATTAAATATTTCATTTTAAACTTACGTGTTTCTAAAATATTTTATATCGTATCAAATAAATTTATCTGTGCGCGGAAGCACGAGTATCTTAGTTTGTCACCATTTAACTTTTAGGGATAAAAATTATTTCCTTTTTATACGGGTCACTATCAATAAAATATATATTTTAATTTAATTAACAATTATTTTTATTTGAGTCACAATTTTTTATTTTTAAATATTAATTTTTTTTCTTTTATCTATTTATGAGCTTTATTAAAATACAGAAGAAATGTTCAGGAGAATTTAACCATATATTTGTGTTCATGATGAAGTTTCGATGCTTTCTGGATAGTTTGATTGAAGTTTAAATGCAGGAATCGTGAGTTGCCATTGCTAGGGCTCATAGATTCGATTTAGGGCTTTCCAAAATAGACAAAATTGGACCAAACGAGTGGTACCATCGTGTTCAGAAGATCAATTCCAATCGATGCATGACTTCATAACTAATTTATATTGCATATTCTTGATTTTGTGATTTGTAGGTGATATAGCTACGGATGGTGTTCGTAAGTAAAAGGTTTAGCCACGAAACAAAACCGTGGGTAAAACCATTGTCGGATCAGCGAAAATGATGACCCCCACCCCGCACGCGCGTTTCTGAATTCAAATATATTTTAAGTTTTTATTTTATTATATATTGTTTTGTTTCCGTTTTGTGTCAACTAACTCACACAACTCAATTGGAAAAGGGAGTATGTTGACGACCATCAAGACCTGGGTTCGATCCCAGCGCCTACAACTCTTATTTTTGCCATTTTTTTCACAAAACCGTTGTTATACCCCAAAATTTTCCCTCCTATCTCTCTAGGACATTTCACACATCCATGCTCAAGGATTTCACAAGGATTGACCAGACAAATCCTCTTCTAAGCAATTAACCTAAACTAGGGTTTGGCCATTCTCAGATCAAAGTGAGCCTCCAACATTTCAAGTAGTCATCATACCTCACCATATGCTTCAAAGAATCTCTATGTCAAGTTTCAAGCCTTACAAGTCAAGTTTTCTCAAACAATTGCTCAAATGGTTGAAAATCAGTTGTATTGGACAAAAAGTCAACTGTGGTCAACATACAGTCAAACTTCATAATTTTTGGTCAACATCAATATTTTGAAGTGATATTCATCATTTGATCAAGGGTTGATCATGATTCATCAAGAAAAGTCAAGAATTGATCAAAAGTCAAAGTTTCTAAATTGGGCTTTCTTAGACAAAAGTCAATAGAACTTTGACCAGACATAACTTTCACATACTTTATCAAATTTTTTTCCACCACAGCTCATTTTGAAGATAATTCAATTCTCTACAACTTCATGTCTCACAAGCTTGGGTAGAAAATGCTTCATTTGGAAGTTATGGATCAAAATATTACATGTCTTTTTTAAAAGTCAACAAAACGTCAACTTTTTGTAAAGAAGTGTTCATGAGCATGGAAACCTCAATGAAGATGAAACCAAAAAGTCTGTTTAGAAGACATCTTGAGCTTCCTAAAAAGTCCAAGAACATCCAAAAATGTCAAAAATTGAGCAAGTTACACCTTGCACAAGTTGAGCATTTTTGAAGAGGTGCACAAAGAGAAATACTTGACAAATGCAAATACTTTTCAATTGAGCTTATAATTTTATGATCCAAACTAGATCTTAACATTGTCCAAGGTCTCCATACACCTTGCCACGCCTCCCTTCTATTTTATTTAATTTATTTTGGATTTAAAGCATTAAATTCAATTTTAAATTAAATAAAATACAAAAGCAAGGTATAAGATAAGTTGGGCTTGATTTCTACCTATCTTGAGGACCAAGGAAGTCCAAATAACATGCCAAATTCGTGCAAGATGCTACAAGGAAGAAAGAAGGCAATTTTGGAAAGATTTGATAAATATTTGCAAGGGAATATTTTTGCATTCAAAGCAATATATTCTCTCTTTATTTCTGATCAAATTGCATGCTCTATAAATACATGATGCATTCACAAGCACTAGGAGAAACCCTAGCCTCAAACACCAACCCTAAAGTTCACAAATTTTTCATAAACTTGCAAAATTCGAAATCCTTTTTCCAGCCGTTTTCAGTTCATTCCAAGCACTCCATTGTGCTCCTGAGGTATCATTGAGTAAGTCCAGGCCAAGAACTATGGCCAGCCATGCCTGAATCGTGCCACACATGAACATACATTTACATATATTTTTAAAATTCATTTTTTAATATTCATTGTGTTTTGTATGAAACTAACCATTGCAATATGTTCCTGAGACATCATAGAACAGATCTGGATGGTTACATGAAGCTCCTAACGACCGGAGCATGATTTGCCATTGTTAGGGAAAAATTGTTGAGAGCTTCGAAGCTCAGAATATAGGGACTTTTAGGGCAAGCTGATACCACCATTGAACTCGCAGGGGTCGATTTAGGGGGGGTAGCCTTGATATCTTGTTTGAATTCTCTCTATTTTGCAGGTTTGAAAAATCCCCCAATCGGAGAAGATGACCGGAGGTCCGATCTGGGGTTTTCTGGCTTGAACCAGCAGAGAAAACCTTGCATATGTGTTAATTCATGTAATTTAATTCATGGATGTATCTCCACCCCAACGGTTAACCTTGCGCGCATTAAGTCACTTGTTTCTAAGGGCATGGGTTCGAACCCTGCTTTTTGCTATAATTTCCATTCTTATTTTGCTAAATTTCAGGTTCTCTAGAAGACTTTCCCAGAAGCCACAACTTCTGGCCCTCAATGCCACGCGATATGCCCCAGAAGCTCCAGCTTTTGGGTGCACTTTCAAGCAGAAAGCCCCAGAAGGGCATACTTCTGGGCATCTCCAGGCCAGAAGCCCCAGAAATTCCAGGATTCTGGGCACCTCCAGCGCATGAGTCCCCTAGAAGTGCTTACTTCTGGGCATGGTCAGCAAGAGGTCTCCTAGAAGCTCCAGCTTATGGGAGAATTCCATCTAGAAGCACTCTGACCCTTTTTCTTATTTTATTTATATTTTTTTTAATTTAATTTATTTTCAAATAATTTTCTAATGCATTTAAAAATCACAAAACAATATTTTCTTTTTGCATTTAGGTTAGAAAAATAATTATTTAATTTTTGACATAGAAAATTATATTTTTGCATGCATATTTTAATTAATTGTTAATTAACCATAAAATTGACTTTTAATTACTTTTCTTTACTAAAACCAATCCAAAAAATTCCCAAAAAAATTGTTTTATCATCTAATTAGGATTATTAACCTAAACAACTTTTTCCTAACTCGAAAATATTTTTACTAACATATTTTCTCTTATGCGAAACTCTTTTCTTTTCCGATTATTATGTATCTGCTTCCAGGTTGTAATAGTTAGGACTAATCTTCTTGAATTTCTTTTCTCCAATATTATGTAACTGCTCATGGGATGTAATAGCTTAATTAGGATTTACTTTCCGCACTCTTATATTATGTAACTGCCCCAAAGCCATGTAATAGCATAGGATTTACTTTCTGCACTTTACTTTCTGTAATTTACTTTCCGCACCCATATAAACTGCTAGTAACTAGGCGTGTATGGCAAGATAAAAATGAACATAGATCACTTCTAATTTCAAGATAATATATTTGAATTCAACACACTCTTTTCACACACGCACCCGCTAGAGTATTCTCTCTCATTGCCTTTCGAATAAATGGTCAAGTCTCTCGAACGTAGAGATATCCTAGCACTGCTGCCTACAAACATATCATTATAGTCCCTTCGACACAAAGATTATAGTCCCTCGATGTGGCCTACGAATACATGATCTCGTCCCTCGATTGTTGCCTATGAAAAGTGATGATCGTCCCTACGAATGTGCTAGGATACTCCTACAAGTTGCCTTCTATGACCATCCGATGTCCCTTCGAATGTCCCTTTACATCCAACAAATAGGGTTACCTACCAACTAATGGTATGGATAGCGCTATTATAAAGGAAAGTAAAATAACACGGAAACAACCGTTCTGAGTAAGTAATAAGACTTTTGGTTGCTTGCTCTATCAAAATACTTTTCACACCTCACACTTTTTACAAAGTTAAAACATTTTTTTCAAAACGAAACATTTCCGAACACTTCGTATACATTCCAACACGAATCATTACGAAGTCAAAGCGAAATGCCTTTTCAAAAATCTTTTCAAATACACACAGAGAAAGCAAAATTTTAAAGATGAGCTAAAGCAACTAAGAGCCCGTAGATAACTACGGATGGAAAGGGTGCTAACACCTTCCCTTTTCATAACCTTCTCCCTTACTCAGAATCTAACGAAGGTCTTTTCCTGTTCTTTTCACCTTCCCTTAATTGGATAAAAGAAAAGTTGATGGCGACTCTTATTATCCGCAACGTTTGCGATCAAAAGCAAAACAATCCAAAGTCAGTTCTCCCACCGTGTTACACACGTGTTTTCTTATTTTTCATTTTCTTTTAACTTCTTTTAATTTCTTTTCAAATATTTTTCCAAACATCACAAAAATCCCAATAAATAATTTTATTTTAGAATTAGGTCATAAAAATACTTATTTAATTTTTGACACCAAATATTTATTTTTTTCCTTTTATTTTAATTAAGTGTTTAATTAATCATAAAATTAGATTTTTAATTATTTTCTTAAACAAAATCAATCCACAAAAAATACAAAAATATTTTATTTTTAGTAATTAGGTTTTACTAATCTTAAATACTTTTTACTAACATCAAAAACTTTTTTTCTAACATTATCTCTCTTATTCCGATCTAATCTTTTTCTCGATATTGCATCGCACCTCCTTTTATGTAACTTCCCCAAAACCATGTAATAGCGTAGGAGCTTTACTTTTCCGCATTTACTTTCTGCACCCTCTATAACTGAATATAACTTCTTAGATATATGGCTAATAGGATTGCATGACAAGACATAAAACCAAACTTAGATCACCCTAATCAAGATAAAATATCTGAAATTAACACATCTTTCACGCTTGCACACCCTTAGGATATTCTCTCTTGTTGCCTTACAAATAAAAATGGTCATGTACCTCGAACGTAGGGGTACCATTAGCAAAATTCCCTCGATTCAAAATCATCACAAAGATCATAGTTCCTCGATGACCCTCGATGTTGCCTACAAATACATGATCTCGTCCCTCGATTGTTGCCTACAAATAAGTGATGATCGTCCCAACGAATTGCTAAGGTATCCTTACAATGTTGCCTTCAATGACCAGACGATGACCCTACGCTTGTCCCTTCACATCCAACGGATATAGTTACCTACCAACCAATGGTATGGATATCGTTGTCCTAAAGGAGAAGGAAAATAACAAGAACGGTCTTTTTAAGTAGGTAATAAGACTCTAAATTGCTTGCTCCAATAAATCAAAATACTTTTCACACCTCACACTCTTTTTCAAAAATACTTTCAATCAAATACTTTGTATACATTCGTACGAGAATCATTACAAATTTACATTTTCAAAATAAATATTTTCAAAAATTTCGTATACATTCTTGAGGACTGAGACAAGAATCATTACGAAGTCAAAGCAAAATACTTCTTTTCAATCATACACACACAAAGCGGGTTTTCAAAAAAGTGAGCTAAAGCAATTAAGAGACCGTAGATAACTACGGATGGAAAGGGTGTTAATACCTTCCTTTTTCATAATTACCTCCCATACTCAGAATCGATAAAAGGTCTTTCCTGTTATTTTCACCTTTCCTTTATTGGATAAAATAAAAATTGATTGCGACTCTTGCTAACTGCAACATTTGCGATGAAATGCAAAACAAACAAGTCAGTTCTCCCACCGTGTTATAGAACTAGCGACTCTGTTGGGGAAACTACCCAAAGAGAGGTTACCTTAGGGCTTTAGATCACTTTTAATCGCTTTCTGTTTACTTTGTATGCTTTACTTTTAATGGTTGCTTTGGTATTATATTTGTGGGGGATCCTACACCCGGATCCAGGTTTTCTTAGGTAAGTAGCAGTAGATCATCACGATTGTTCGGCATAGACTGAAACGATTAAAATGATGGATACGATTAATGTGACACTTTAGATGTCCTGATATTCCTCATGTTCAGTTGAGGAAATATTTGGCATCTGTGTGGTGTCATCAAGCACTAACTAAAATTTTAGAACCCTAATTGACCCATCTTAGCCATTAGAAGGTAGTGAGATAATCGACTTTGGTGTAGACTGAGGTTGGTTGATACTCGATGCTACGCTCATTGAGATTCGATTTTCGGGATGTATCGGTCGACCATTTGGTAGTCGTAATGAAATAAAGCCTATGAGAAAGATTTGTGATATGAGATTTCTAGAACCTGGTTACTTTTATAGGACAGGTTGAACCAACTTAAACTTCGGTAGGATAGATACTTATACGTCATGCAAGCCTTAAACCTAGGGTTATTGTGTGAATTGTTTGTGCTTGCTACTTGAACATGACATCATAACATCATAACATCATATCATCATAACATTTTTAACCATTTCAAGGACCTAGGGATTTATTTTTGCTCTTTTTTAGGGTTATGGCTTCTAGGAAGACTATGCGAATCAACTTTGTGGGCATATCTTCTCAACTCAAGGAGTTGGTCTCAAAAGTTCCCGACCATGCTCAGTTCATCAAGAGACATGGTTACCTACTCGACTTTGTTACCTCCGATTTTGAAGAAGATATGATGAGCTTCGTATTCCAGTTATTTGATCCAAAACATCACTGCTTTACTTTCCCAGATTATCAGTTGGTACCTACAATGGAAGAATTCTCTAAGCAACTTGGGATACCATCTCTGGATCAGATACCTTTCACCGGTTCAGAAAAATTTCTGAGGTTTGAAGACATTGCAGCATCTTTACATCTAAAGCGGTCATACATTGAAGCTATTTGGGAAACAAGAAGTGGAGTTAAGGGTTTGCTTGCTAAGTTTCTGATAAAGAAGGCTCGAGAATTCTTAAAAGCTATGAGTTTCCACGCTTTCGAAGAAATTTTGGCCTTGCTAATATATGGTTTGGTGCTATTTCCTAATCCGAATCAATTCATAGACGTGAACGCCATCAAGATATTCCTCACTCATAATCCTGTGCCTACTTTGCTCGGAGATATTCTGCGTTCTCTCCACACTCGTACTATGAAAAGACAAGGGACTCTCATGTGTTGCATACCGTTATTACCCAGGTGGTTTATTTCGCACCTTCCTCGATCAATGATGAAGAATGAACAAGGGTTAAAGTGGTCTCAAAGGTTGATGTCACTCTCTCATTCAGATATTTGTTGGTGTCTCTATTCTCAAAACGACTTCACTTTCATTGAGCGTTGTGGGGAATTCCCTAATGTACCACTCCTTGGCATAAGGGGAGGTATCACTTACAACCCTTCTCTAGAACTACGTCAGTTTGGTTATGCTCGAAGGGATAGTCCTCATGATATACTTATCCAAGGCATTGTGTTTGACTACGCCAACAATCTCCAAGGTTACCATCGAATATTTGTGCATGCTTGGGGCATGGTAAAGAAAACTGCTACCAAGACCTTGGGGCATAAAAATCCCATTCCTTGGGAGACTTACCTCAAATGGGTACGAGCTCGTGTTCAAAATCTCATGATGCTATATGTTGCTATTCTACCAGTAATTATGGAACCTGTAACACCCCTTCTAAAATACCCCACAAATTAATAAATAAATCAGAGTTAACATATAACAAAGGGCATTACAATTTATTAAAATAGAAAAATATCAAAATAGTAGTCATGCTCACTGAAGAACTTTATTAAAATAATTCAAAACCAATAATATGTTCTACGCAGCGGAAAATACCATCAAAAACTGGAACAAAATTCAATTCATAAATCATTCCAACATAAACCAAAAGAAAAAGAGTTCAAAACTATAATTCCAAAATGATCGTTCCCCAGTGTTACAACTACCAGAGCATGGCATTGACACTCGGATACACTAAATAGCACAACTCTATAAGCCATCCTCACCAACTCCTGAGCTACTAACCTTAATCTAAAATCATCAAAGTAAGGGTGAGATTTCATCGCAATATAAAATGCATTATACGTTTCTAAAACAATGTAACAATTTAATATATTATTTCACCCTCATTAACATAATCGATTTCAAGACACAATTGCAATTCACAGTTCATTATGCGCAATAATAACAACAACAGGATTATAACACTGGAAACCATCCTATCATGTTATAATCCATATGCAATGCAGACTCAATGCACGTGGTACCAAACGTGAACTAAATTCACACCTGTTCTGTTTACACCTCGGAAACAGTTAATCAACGATCGCCCATCCACCACTGGGACACGAATCTAGCCTCACCACCACTAAACTACTGGGTACGGGTATTGGCTCTGTAGGTCCAATTGCACACAATGGGAATTAACCACCACCAGAATGCATATGCATGCACATCAAAAGCATGCAAAATTCAAATAAAGGAATGTAATATCACAATATTATTCCATACATAGCCAACACCACAAAAATCACATGATAACAGCATAATCATGAATAAACAACATGAACAACACATAAGCATAGGCCCTCTGTTATACCCTAAAATTTGCCCTCCTACTTCTCAAGACATTTCACATATCCATGCTTAAGGATTTCATAAGGGTTGACCAGATAAACCCTTTCCTAAGCAATTAACCCAAACTAGGGTTTGGCCATTCTCAAGTCAAGATGGACCTCTAATGCTTCAAGTGGTCATCATGCCTCATCATATGCTTCAAATAATCTCCATGTCAAGTTTCAAGCCTTACAAGTCAAGTTTTCTCAAACATTTGCTCAGATGGTTGAAAATCAATTGTATTGGACAAAAAGTCAACTATGGTCAACATACAGTCAAACTTCATAATTTTTGGTCAACATCAATATTTTGAAGTGATATTCATCATTTGATAAAGGGTTGATCATGATTCATGAAGAAAAGTCAAGAATTGATCAAAAGTCAAAGTTGCTAAATTGGGCTTTCTCAGACAAAAAATAGCAGAACTTTGATCAGGCATAACTTTCACATACTTTATCAAAAAAAATTTCACCACAGCTCATTTTGAAGAGAATTCAATTCTCTACAACTTCATGACTCACAAGCTTGGGTAGAAAATGCTTCAATTGGAAGTTATGGATCAAACCATTACAGGTCATTTTAAAAGTCAACAAAAAGTCAACTTTTTGTAAAGAAGTGTTCATGAGCATGGAAACTCCAATGAAGATGAAACCAAAAAGTTTGTTTAGAGGACATCTTGAGCTTTCTTAAAAGTCCAAGAACTCCCAAAAAAGTTAAAAATTGAGCAAGATACACCTTGCACAAGTTGAGCATTTTTTAGGAGGTGCACAAAGAGAAATACTTGACAAAACCAAATTTTTTGCAAATGGGCCTAACTTTTCTTGATTCAAACTTGTTCCTTAGCTGAATTGGAACCTCCAAGCCCAAGGCCACGAATTTATCTTTTATTTTTTATTTATTTTGGATTTTTAATCATTTAAAAGCCAATTTAATTAAAATAAAAGATAGAAAATCAAAAAATTAATTGCAAGGTGGATTTTCTCTCATTCTTGAGGTCCAAGCAAGCCATACAAGCTGTCAATATCGAAATTTCATTGATTGGAAAAGGAATTGAATGAGATTTGATCAAAAAGGCAATATTTGGTTTCATTCCTAATTAAATATTTTCTCATTGATTGGCATATAATTTCTTCATAATTCTTGACCTAATTCACTCTACTATAAGTACATGATGCATCCACAAGCACAAGAGACGAATTTCTGGCCAAAAAGAACCCTACCAAGCATCAAAAAAACCGTGGCACTCAAGCAATTGGAAGCCCTAGTTCCAGTCCAATTCAAAGGATTCAAAGCATTCCAACACATTCCTGGAGGTCCTCTGAATCGATCCAGATATTCACAAGCCAACCAAACGTCCAGAATCAAGGAATCACGATTTCAGTTTGCACATTCTAACTTAAATTCGATTCTTGATTTTCATGCATATTTAACATCTTTTGATTGTTTGTTTGTGTTTAGAATGAAGTTTTGAAGCTTTATGCATAGGTTAATTGTGTTTTGAGTACATGAATCAGAATCCACCATTGCTAGGTTTTGAAGGTCCGAATTAGGGCTTTGTGTTTTAGGCAAAATTAGCCAAAACCAGTGGTACCATCACACTCAAGAGGCCAAACCGAATCGATCCATGTATTCACCATGAATTTATATTACTTGTATGTGATTTTGGAAATCTGCAGGTGATGTAGTGACGGACAAAACCGCCACTATAGGTTATTGCTACGAACAGAAAACCGTAGGTAAAGGTCCGTGTCTCAAGGATGAAGATGAAGGCCCTGGCGCGTGTTTTTTGAATTTAAATATTTTCAGAAAACTAATTCGCTTATAATGCTTTTGTTTCATATCACTAACACAAAGTGCAGGTTGGTCTAGTGGTAAAGGCAGCGCGTGTTTGCCTAGAGGACCAGGGTTCAATCCCCGGCTCCAGCAATTTTTTTTACCACCTTGCAAAACTAACTTCTTTTTTTAATATTTTCATATTTTTCTTTATTCTAATTTAATTTCTTTTCAAACAATTTTATAATGCATTAAAAAATCACAAAAAAATATTTTCTTTTTGCATTTAGGTCAGAAAAATACTTATTTAAATTTTGACATAAAAAATTATATTTTTGCATGCATATTTTAATTAATTGTTAATTAATCGTACAATTGACTTTTAATTATTTTTCTTTACTAAAATCAATCCAGAAAATTCCCAAAAAATTGTTTTATCATCTAATTAGGATTACTAACCTAAAAACTTTTTCCTAACTCAAAAACCTTTTTTTTACTAATTTTCTCGCATTTCTTTTTCCAATATTATGTAACTGCTCATGGGATGTAATAGTTTAATAAGGATTTACTTTCCGCGCTCCTATATTATGTAACTTCCCTAAAGCCATGTAATAGCGTAGGATTTACTTTCCGCACTTTACTTTCTGCAATTTACTTTCCGCACCCATATAAACTGCTAGTAACTAGGCGTGTATGGTAGGATAAAAATGAACATAGATCACTTCTAATTTCAAGATAATAGATCTGAATTCAACACACTCTCTTCACACATGCACCCCCTAGAGTATTCTCTCTTGTTGCCTTTCGAATAAATGGTTAAGTCCCTAGAACGTAGAGGTATCCTAGCACCGTTGCCTACAAACATATCATCATAGTCCCTTCGATACAAAGATCATGGTCCCTCGACGTGGCCTACGAATACATGATCTAGTCCCTCGATTGTTGCCTACGAAAAGTGATGATTGCCCCTTCTAATGTGCTAGGATACTGTCATACCGCAAAATTTGCCCTCCATCTTCTCAAGATATTTCATACATCCATACTCAAGGATTCCTCAAGAGTTGATCAGACAAACTCTCTCCTAGACAATCAACCCAAACTAGGGTTTGGCAATTCTCAGATCAAGATGAGCTTCCAACATCTCCAATGGTCTTCATGCCTCCTCATATGCTTCAAAGATTCTCCATGTCAAGTTTCAAGCCTTAGAAGTCAAGTTTCCTCAGACAATTGCTCAGATGGTTGAAAATCAGTTGTATTGGACAAAAAGTCAACTGTGGTCAACATACAGTCAAACTTCATAATTTTTGGTCAACATCCTCATTTTGAAGTTACATTCATCATTTGATCAAGGGTTGATCATGATTCATCAAGAAAACTCAAGATTTGCTCAAAAGTCAAACTTTCTAAATTAGGGTTTCTAGATGAAAAGTCAATCGAACTTTGATGATCATAACTTCTTCATACTTTCTCGAAATTTTTCCACCACCTCTTGTTTTGAAGTAAATTCAATTCTCTTCAACTTCATGTCTCACAAGAATGTCCAAAAATGCTTCATTTGAGAGGTATGGCTCAAGACATTATGTGTCATTTTCAAAGTCAACAAAAGTCAACTTTTGTTTTGAAGATATATTGAGCATGGAAACTCCAATTTAGATGAGACCAAAAGGTTGCTTAGAGGACTCTTAGAGCTTTTCAAAAGTCCAAGAACACTCAAAATGTGGAAAATTGAGCAAGATACACTATTCGAAGTTGGGCAATTTTGGACAATGCAAAAGGACATTTTGGTCAAAATGCAAAATTTTCCAAATGGGCCTAAAATCTTTTGATCCAAACTTGTTCATGACATTATTCTTGACCCATAAATGCTTGGCCATGGTAATTTTCTATTTTATGATTTATCTTTGAATTTTAGAACATTTAATTCAAAAATAAATTATATAAAATATGAAAATAATATATTTTTCAAATGGGTTGGATTTATATCATGCTTGAGTCCAAGATAGCCCATAGCAATTACCAAATTCGTGCTAGCCTCTTACATGGAAGGAAAATCATTTTTTTCAAAGATTTGATTTGTTTTAAAGAGAAAATATTACACATTCAATGATCAATCTTTTTTCACTCTTCCATCCAAATTCTCTATAAATACCAAACATCATGGAAGAAGCAACGAAACCCTAGCCCTTACAACAACCCTTACTCTTGCAAATTTTAAGAAAACTTGAAAAATCGTGTTTCAAAATCCACTTCCAAAACATCATTCCATCGTGCTCAGAGGGTAAGTTTGAGTAAGAATACATTATTGGCATTGATCAAACCATCCAGAATCGATGCATATACATACATACATACCTATTCAAATTTTTTTGATTTTTGCATTTGATTATTCTACTTGTGTTAATCGATTCTAATGTTTTTTTTGTGTTCATGAGACTCCATAGACTCGATCTGGGAAATCGCTAGCAAGGTTGAACGTCTAAATCTCACAATGCCATGTTTAGGGTTTCGGAGCTGTTGAGTTTCGAACCGATAGTTAGAGGAACTTTCAGGAAAAAATAACACCACCATCGTGTTCGCCATGGTCGATTTAGGGGGATAAGGTTTCTTGTTTATTGATCGTATTTTGCGTGTTAGAGAAATCGAGGAGCGAGAAGACGACGGAGCTAGGGCTCGGCGTCGACTCGCTTGACTCAGTAGGGTATGCGTGGCGGTTTCGCATTCTCTGATTCGTCCATTCAAAAACGGATGGGGTCCACGCACGCTGACTCAATTTGAATATAATCCAGGGACACGTAATCATTCAAAGGCGTTTGGTTTTCACTTCAGAAACACCAAGTGTCACATGGCCTAGTGGTTAAGGCGCTCACTGTGTGTAGATACCCCTCAGGGTCACAAGTTCGATCCTCTCCAGCACCGGTTTTGCTTTTCTTTTCCAAAACTTCAAACTTTTCCATATTTTCTAATTATTTAATATTTTCATGCATTTTAATTTCTTTTCATATTTTTATTTATGCATTAAAAAATCACCAAAAATTATTTTTCTTTTTACATTATTTTCAGAAAATGTTTATTTAATTTAATAAATTAAAAAATACAATTTTGCATGCATATTTATTTTTATTCATAATTTTGCATTTAAATCACTTTTAATTCATTTTTAATTATTAAAATACATCCAAAAAATCCCAAAAATTTATTTTAGCATATTTATATTATTTCCAGCATGTCATATTTTTCTTATTTTAAAACTTGCATTTTTCTAACATTTTTTCTCTTGTTCGATTCATCTCGATTTTCTTTCTTATTCTTGTTGATCCGATTCGATTTTTCTTCTTTATCATTTTATTTTTTCCAATAATGTAACTGTCTATGGGATGTAATAGTTTAAATTAGGCTTTTATTTTCCGCAAAGTTTAAATTATGTATCTGCCCCAAAGCCATGTAATAGCGTAGGACATTTACCTTTCCGCACTTTACATTCCGCATTTTAATTTCCACACTTATAAACTGCTAGTAACTAGGCGTATGGCAAGATAATAATGAACATAGCCCACTAATTTTCAAGATAAAATATCTGAAATCAACACACTCTTTTCACACATGCACCCTTAGGTAATTCTCTCTTTGCCTTACGAATTCAAATGGTCATGTCCTCGAACGTGAGGTATTCTAGCACCGTTGCCTTCAAAACAAATCATCATAGTCCCTTCGATACAAAGATCATAAGACCACGATGTCGCCTCCGAATACATGATCTTGACCTCGATTGTCGCCACGAAAATGATGATAGTCCTTTGAATGTGCTAGGATACTTCCTACAGTTGCTTATGACCATATGATGTCCCTTCGAATGTCCCGCTTACATTCAATGAATGGAGTTACCTACCAACTAATGGTATGGCTAGCGCTATTCTAAAGGAACGTAAAACAACACGAAAACGACCAATTCGAGTAGGTAATAAGACTTTAGTTGCTTGCTCTATCAAAATACTTTTCACACCTCACACTTTTGTCAAAGTTCAAACTCTTTTCAAAACGAAACATTTCCGAACACTTTGTATACATTCCTACATGAATCATTACAAAGTCAAAGCGAAATGCCTTTTCAAAACATTTTTGTCAAACACACAGAAAGCAATTTTTAAAGTGATCTAAGAGCAACTAAGAGCCCGTAGATAACTACGGATGGAAAGGGTGCTAATACCTTTTTTCATAACCTTCTCCTTACTCGAATCTAACGAAGGTCTTTTTCTTACTTTTACCTTCCTTAATTGGATAAAAGAAAAGTCGGTGGCGACTCTTGCTATCCGCACATTTGCATAAAACCTAAAAAGTCAGTTCACCGTGTTACGAATCATGCGACTCACGGGAGACACCTAAAGAGAGAATGCCTTAAGGATTTCTAGATCACCTTTATTGCTTTCTGTTTGACTTGCTTGCTTTATCTTGAAGGGTTGCTTGGGTATTATATTTGGGGATCCTACACCGGATCCGGTTTCCTTTAGGTAAGTAGCAATAAATCGTCACGACCGTTAGACGTATATCAAAACGGTCAACATGATGGCTACGTTAGCGTGACACTTTGGATGTCCTGATACTCTTCATTTCCAAGTTGAGGATAGTATTTGGCTTCTGCGTGGTGTCATCAAGCGCTAACTAAACTTTTAGAACCTTAATTGACCCATCTTGGCCATTAGAAGGTAGTGAGATGGCCGGCTTTGGTGCATACTAAGGTTGGTTGATACTCGATGCTACGCTCATTGAGATCAGACTTTTGGGACATTTTCGGTCGACCACTTGGTAGTCGTATTGAAATAAGCGCCTACGAGAAAGATCGATGATATGAGATTCCTAGAACCCGGTTACTATTATAGGACAAGATGAACCAACTCAAACTTTTGGTAGGGTAATCACCTATACCTCATGCAAGCCTTAACCCTAGGCTCATTGTGTGAATTGTTTGTGTGTGCCAAACATGACATCATGACATCATTTGCATTGCATATCATTTCTAACTATTTCAAGGACCTAGGGATTTATCTTTGCTCTGTTTTGTAGGGTATTATGGCTTCTAGAAAGACTATTCGAATCAACTTCATGGGTATACCTTCTCAGCTCAAAGAATTGGTTTCAGAAATTCCGACCATGCTCGTTCATCAAAAGACATGGTTATCTACTTGACTTGGTTATCTCGGTTTGAAGAAGATATGATGCATGTCCTATTCCGCTTTTGATCCAAACACCATTGTTTTACATTCCACTATCGCTTGGTTCCTACCTTGAAGAGTTCTCTAAGCTACTTGGGATACCTATTCTTGACCAAATGCCATTCACCGGTCTAGAAAAGGTTCCTAAGTACGAAGACATCGCATCCGCTTTACATCTTAAGCGCCGACATTGAAGCCAATTGGGAAACCGAAGTGGAGTTAAGGGTTTACTTGCCAAGTTCCTAATTAAGAAAGCCCGAGAATTCCTCAAAGTTATGAGTTTCCATGCATTTGAAGACATTGTGGCCTGTTAATCTATGGTTTGGTTCTATTTCCTAACTCGATCAATTTATAGATGTCAACGCCATCAAGTTGTTTCTTACCCGCAATCCTCGTGCCTACTTTACTTGGAGATATCCTACATTCTTCCACACTGTACTACTAAGAGACAAGGAACTCTCATGTGTTGCATACCGTTACTTTCTGTGTGGTTTATTTCGCACCTTCCTCCATCGTTTTGAAGAATGAACAAAGGTTGAGATGGTCTCAAAGGTTAATGTCACTCTCTCATTCCGACATCCGTTGGAATCTTTTCTCTCAAAAGGACTTCACATTCATTGAGCTGTGGAGAATTCTAATGTACCACTACTTGGTATAAGGAGGTATTACTTACAACCCTTCTTTAGCTCTACGTCGCTTTGGTTTTGCCCAAGAGATGGTCCTCATGATATGCTTCTCCAAGATATTGTGTTCGACTACAATCACGATCTCCGAATTACCGATTTAAGGTTCATACATGCCTGGGGCATGGTAAAGAAGACTGATACCAAGACTTTGGGGCACCAGAACTCCATTCCTTAGGAACCTTACCTCAAATGGGTTCGAGCTCGAGCTCAAAACCTCATGATGCCATTCACTGCTTTACCGAATTATGGAACCTGCTATAGGTGACGACTCTATACCGTTCTCTATCCTGACATGCCTACTGATTTTGAAGACTTGAAGAGATCCTGGATTCAACTCAAGGAAGAGAGGGATACCTTTGAAGCTCAGTGTTATGGAAGCGAGAAGAAAGTGTTAGAGTTGACCAAGCTACTTCACGAGGAGCGAAACATCAACGCCTACATCGGCACCAAGAGGAAGCGACCATGGGAGACTTAGAGCTTTAGGATTTATATTTTTTTCTTTTATTGTTTTGAACTATCTCTTGTACTTAAAAAGAAAAAGAATAATGAAAAGAGTACTAATAAATGTTTGTTCATTGCTTGTTTAACAAATTTAAATCTCTAAGGTCCTTGAAAACATTGCATTGCATTCGCATAAACATTGCATATCATAGCATAACATTGCATCACAGGTACATTGAAGATTGGTTTTCTCATTTGCTCGCTATTTATTTTAGCGAAATGGCTCTTGAACAATCACACAAAGATCTTCGTGCTCGTAATGCTCAGCCAACAAATGTTTACCAGCTTGGTCCAAGGCCAAGAAGATCTGAAGAAGCTCATCAATAGAAAGAAGAAGGTTGTTGGTCTTCTCAACATGGGCAGACGCTACAAAGAAGGTCCTAGAGTGGTTAGCCGAATTGAGCTCTCAAGGAAGGAAGTCAAGAAGGAGGATGAGCAAAGTAACAAGGGTGATGGTGAAGGCAACACCTGAACTTGAGAAGAACTATGATAATGGACAATACTCTGATGAAGATGACAAGTACAAATAGCTTGAAGACCGTTTGAATGCTGTGGAAAACCTGAAGATGTCCGGGCTGAATTTTGATGATCTGAGTCTCGTTCCTGGTGTTGTGATTCCTCCCAAGTTCAAAGTTCCTACTTTTGCTAAATATGATGGCGTGTCTTGCCCAAAGCTGCATTTGAAGTCCTATGTCCAGAAGATCAATCCCCACACTGATGACAGAAAGTTGTGGATGCACTATTTTCAAGAGAGTTTGTCCGGAACCTAGTTGGAATGGCATTATCAGCTAGAGAATGACCGTATCCGTACTTGGAGTGACTTGGCTGATGCTTTCTACAGACAGTATGAGTACAATGCTGAATTGACACCCACTCGCATGCAGCTACAAAGCATGTCTATGGGTCGTGACGAGAAGTTCAAGGAGTATGCTCAGAAATGGAGAGATCTAGAAGGTCGAGTTCAACAACCCTTGTCCAATAGGGAGTTGGTTGATATGTTTATGGGAACACTGACGGGCCCATTCTTCAATCATCTGATTGGAAACTCTTCAGCCGGATTCACCGTCGATATTGACAGGAGCGATCAAGTCGGTATCAAGAGTGGGAAGATTCAGGTAGAGTCATCTTCAAATGCTGCAAAGAGATCTTTTGGTGGTAAGAAGGAAGCTAATGCTGTGTATGGTCAGAAAAGCCGAGCCAAGACCGACCGCGCTCCAACTGGGGGGCATTTGTGATCTCTAATCCTACATCAGACAACCTCAGAGACAAACCAGAACCGTAAGCCGCCACGAATTTACGATCAACATGCCATTGTCGCAATTTACGTTGAATCATGCTAATTGTCCTCAATGTCAACACTCCTCCGAGATACAATCCTAATGCTAAGTGTTTCCAATAGCCAATCACTGATGGTTGGTCAAGAACAAGATTCAAGATATGATTAAAGCTCATTGAGTTTGATCCTCATGTGATCAACAGCGCCTACCTAATCATGACAAGAGTTCTAATGTGTTGGTGATACTTACATTTTCAACATAGATAACTTGACCATTCCTCCGATGACTGAAAGAAGAATTTGCTACAAGCGTGTCAATCCAGATGCCCGAGAATTGTCGTTGGTGCCCATCTGCACCGATGGTTGTGCTTGGTTGAGAAGACGTGTTCGTGCTTGATGGACAACCGTGAGATACTATTTCGAAACCACCGCAGAAGCGTGAAGAAATGTCTAAGTTGAAGATTAACAATGCAAACGGTTGTACCATCGATGGGATACCTTGGGAAGCCAAGTGGTATGATTACATGGTGAAGTACACGCTCCCGAGAGCTACAAGATTCCTATTAAATATGTTAAGGCGACCGATGGGGTGACGATTTCCCGAAGACTATGCCGATGTTAACACAATAAGAATTTCCTCTCATCGATTCTCAGGCCTCAGAGTGGCACCCTCATCATTACTTCTCCAAGACCAGCCCATATTCCTCTCGACAAGGCTATCCCTTGGAATTATGGAGCGATGTTTACTATCATGGCGTCAAACAAGACCCTCCGACCATTGAAGATCTTACGCTTGAAGCCACCATTCCCGACATTGACAACATCACCGGATCTAGTAAGGTGACCAGAACGAAGGGTATTCTCTCCAGATCTCTCCTCCAAAAGACGCCGCGACTCACCGCATTCCAGCTATTCAATCCATTCCCAAGCTAGAGGAAAGAACCAAGATTCATCCCGCTCAGCAAGTAGTGCCAAAGGATGTTGTCAAGACACCTCCAAACAAGAAATGGAGGAAATTTCAAGATTATCAAGAAGAGTGACTACAATGTTGTGGAACACTGGGACAGACTCCGCCCAAGATCTCCATGCTTGCTCGCTTTTATGCTCGAGGCTCATGCTAACGCCTTGGTGAAATTTCTCAAGAATGCTCACGTGCGCAAGACACTACCACCTACCAGAAGTTTGTATTGCTAGCCTCGGCTGCCAACAACGGCCAGGCTTCTCGATGCGATTGACTCACGCCGAAAAGAAACACAACAAAGCCTTGCACATCTCTGTTGAGTGCAAAGGCACTACCTTATCTCATGTTTTGCTGATACCGGCTCGCCTCAATATCCCATCAAGACGCTTTTGATCGACTTGATATCAAGGGTTGGTTTTGAGACCCGTGATATAATCGTGAGAGCTTTTGATGGTTCTAAGCGAACAAGATTGAGAGCTCACTGCCTGTTAAAGTCGGTTCCCACTTTTGACTCACTTTTCTTTGTCATGGACATCCGTCCACTTATTCTCTGCCTACTTGGACGCCCTTGGATACATGGGGCAGACACGTATTTCTACCTTACATCGAAACCAAGTACCCGGTGAAAGGGAAGGTTGTTACAAGGTGTGGTGAAGAAGTACATGGTCACCATCTACAATGTTCGATACCTCGAGATGGAGGGTGAATTCTTCGAGACTCCCCGCAAGCTTTTGAAACAATGCCCGAGTCATGCCTGCTGACTCTCCCGCACCCCGAGGTTGTTAAGACTCCGCCTAGGATGGCCTCCTGAAAGATGCTCAAGTGCTGTTGAAGAAGGTAGTACAATTGGGCCCCGATCTCCTTTCAACCGATAAGACTGGTTTAGGCTTCACCATCAAGGGTCGAAGATGATACGCCAACGTGCCGCCAACTTCCTTTCCGCCGGTGGAATCCATGCTATAGAAGATGACGACAATGACTTCGACATCAACAAGTGGATCTTCCCAACTCCGATAAAGGGCTCAAGAATTGGAAGATCAAGACGCCATACCAATCTCCTTTAGTCGAGTAATTGCTCTTGTTTTGTTTTGCTTTTCGTTTTTTATGTTTTGAGCAATAAACTTTGAAAGCCCAATGCCTTCCGGCATCATGGCTCGTTGCGAGGGTTATTATCTATTGTTTGCGCTGTTTTCATTCAATAAATTCGTTGGACTTTTGCATTCAATTGTTTGTTCTCTTTCTTTACTTTATCACCCTTCAAAAGCTATGTGTTTCTTACACACCCCACGTGATACACTGCGAATCACTCCGAATCTCAATAACAGATATGCTATTGCTAAATATGACTTCGATAATCCGATCTACCAAGCCAAGACGAAAGTGAGGAAGATTGTGAAGTGCCGGAGAACTTGCCGACCGCTATAGCAAGAAGAGCGAGTTATACAACCACACGAAGAGCAAGTTAAGGTTGTGAATTTGGGTCTCGACGAAGATGAAAAGAGATCAAGATAGGAGCGGGTCTTGAGAACAGGGTTAAAGAAAGGTTGGTCTGATGCTACGAGACTATATTGAGGTTTTTGCTTGGTCATACGAAGACATGCCGGTTTGGACATTGATATTGTGGTACACCGATTGCCGACAAAAGAGGGTTTTCTCCTGAAAAAGGTTCTGACGCGTCCCGAGATGTCGAGAAAATCAAAGCCGGTTATGAAACAGTTCAATGCCTTTCTTAGTCACATTTCCTATCCACAATGGGTTGCGAACGTGGTTCCTGTGCCTAAGAAGGATGGCAAGGTACGAATGTGTGGATTACGAGATCCGAACAAAGCAAGTCCAAAAGACGACTTTCCACTTCCTCATATTGATGTTCGTAGACAACACCGCCAGATAAGGTTTTCTTTCATGGATGGTTTCTCCGTTACAATCGATCAAAATGGCTCTCAAGACATGGAAAGACTACTTGTTACACAGGGGGCACTTTCGCTATAAGGTTATGCCGCTCGGATCAAGAACGCGGTGCCACTTATCAAGTTATGGTGACATTATTTCATGACATGATTCATCACGAGATAGAGGTCTATGTCGACGACATGATAGCTCGATCACAGACTGAAGAAGAACATCTCGATCATCTGCAGAAACTATTTGACAGGTTGAAGAAGTACAGACTAAGACTTAATCCTAACAAGTGCACCTTTGGAGTCAGATCCGGAAAACTCCTAGGGTTTGTTGTCAGTGGAAAAGGTATTGAGGTTGACCCCGCTAAGGTTAAAGCTATTCAAGAGATGCCAGCCCCCCGCACC
The DNA here is from genome assembly GCA_021764765.1 of Vicia sativa. Taxonomy (NCBI): domain Eukaryota; kingdom Viridiplantae; phylum Streptophyta; class Magnoliopsida; order Fabales; family Fabaceae; genus Vicia; species Vicia sativa. The sequence continues at coordinate 104,345,118 of CM038797.1, read as the reverse complement.
GAGAAGGAAGTCAGAGGTTTCATGGGCCGATTGAATTACATTGCCAGATTCATTGCACACCTAACTGCTACTTGTGAGCCAATCTTCAAGTTACTTAAGAAAAATCAAGTGGTAGAGTGGAACGACGATTGCCAGATCGCTTTTGACAAAATCAAGGAGTACCTACAGAATCCTCCTATCCTGATGTCGCCTGCCGAAGGAAGACCTCTTATCATGTACTTGATGTGTTAGAGAACTCAATGGGGTGTGTTGGGGCAACATGACGAGTCTGGTCGAAAGAGCATGCAATATACTACCTTAGCAAAAGTTTACCGACCGTGAAACAAGATACTCACAAGAGAAAACTTGCAACGCTTTTGGCTTCGTCGCCGACTAAGACAGATATGTTGACTCACACTACCTTGTTGATTTCAAGATGGATCCGATAAAATACATATTTGAGAAACCACTCTCTCCTAAGAATAGCAAGATGGCAGATGATCTTGACCGAGTACGACATCCAGTATACTTCTCAGAAAGCAATCAAAGGAAGTATAGTAGCCGATCACTTGGCTCATTAAGCCGTGGATGACTATCAGTCTATGCAGTTCGAATTTCCAGACGAGGATGTCTTGCTAGTCACAAATTGCGAAGAACCAGGCCCAGACGAAGGACCCGAACAAGGATCCCGATGGACTATGGTTTTCGATGGAGCCTCAAACGCACTTGGCAATGGCATTGGCACCATCATTACATCCCTTTCAGGTAGACATACGCCTTTCACCGCCAGATTATGTTTCAGTTGCACTAACAACATGGCCGAATACGAAGCATGTATTATGGGTATTAAAGCTGCTATTGATTTAAGAATCAAGTTCTTACAAGTGTATGGAGACTCAGCATTAGTGATCAGTCAGATTAAGGGCGAGTGGGATACGAAGCATCCGAATCTCATTCCGTATCGAGAGCATGTTCTGAGTTTGATCCCCTACTTCGAAGAAATCACTTTCAATCATATTCCACGAGAAGAGAATCAGTTGGCAGACGCATTGGCTACTATGTCGTCTATGTTCAAGGTCAGATGGGACAACGAGGCTCCCCAGATCATCATCGAGAAGTTTGACGAACCAACATATTGTTATGAGCTTGACATAGAAGAGAAACCTTGGTACTATGACGTGAAGAGGTATCTTGAGACTCAAGATATTCAGGGCATCTATAATGATAAGAAGTTCATGAGAAGGTTTACATCCAAATTCTTCCTCAAGAATCGACATCTTATACAAGCAACCACGACTTGTGCTTATCTACCGTAGACCGAAAACGCAATACGTATCATGGAAGAGTTACATGAAGGCGCATTTGGTACCCACTCCAGTGGTCATACAATGGCTAAGAAGATTTTGAGAACAGGTTACTATTGGTCAACCATGGAAGCCGATTGTCACCGCTACGCTCGATCTTGTCACAAGCCGATTATGCCGAAAGTACACGCACCTCCAAGACTCAATGTTCTAACGGCTCCTTGGCCTTTCGCAATGTGGGGCATTGACATGATTGGAGAAATCAAGCCCACGGCTTCCAATGGACATCGTTTCATCCTTGTGGCAATTGATTATTTCACCAAGTGGGTAGAATGCCTGCTCACATCTCACTAAGAATGTTGTGGCTCGCTTCATCAGCATAATCTTATCATCTTGTATGGCATCGCCGAAAGGATTATCACGATAACGGTTCCAATCTCAATAAGATGATCATCGAACTCGCACGCAGTTCAAGATCAAGCATCACAACTCTTCTCCTTATCGGCCTAAGATGAATGGCGCAGTGGAAGCCGCCAACAAGAACATTAAGAAGATTATACAGAAGATGACAATAACTTACAAAGATTGGCATGAGATGTTACCATTTACTCTTCATGGTTATCGCACTACAGTACGAACATCAACAGGGGCAACCCCTTCTCTTGTGTACAGTATGGAAGGCCCTACCCATCGAGGTTCAGATACCCTCAACCAGAGTCCTCCAGGACGCAGAGTTAGGCGAAGACGATTGGGTCCAGACCCGCCTTGACCAGATTAACTTGATTGATGAGAAACGACTCGCATCCATCTGCCATGGACAAATCTATTAGAAGCGAATGATCAGAGCATTTAACAAAAAAGTCAAGCACCGAGTCTACCAAGTCGGCGAACTAGTAGTCAAGCGCATAATTCTCCCACAAGGTGATCCCAGGGGAAAATGGACTCCCACCTACGAGGGACCGTTTGTAGTCAAGACAGTATTTTCCGGCGGAGCTATGATACTTAGCACCATGGATGGCGAAGACTTCCCAAACCCTGTGAACGCAGACATAGTCAAAAAATACTACGCATAACGAGACCCGCTAGGTCGACTGACCTAGGCAAAAATAAGGGCATCCTGGCGAACCAAAAGGATTCGGGCAAAAGTTAAGGATATATATAAAAAATGTGTACACCCGGCAAGTCGAAAACCTGAAAAGGCGGCTTGGGCAAAAGGGTATCCGAGACTGAAAACCGAAGGGCGGTCTAGGCAAAAGTTAGGGATTTAAGCGTGGACTATGTCTCTTCCAGATCACCGCTTCTTACTACTATCGATTCAAGATTCAAATGGCAAAGATTAGTCTACTTACATTCTGCTGACAGCAGGGAGATGAGATATTTGAAATATATGAGTACTAGCATAGTTGGAACTTAACGAGATTGTTCCCGCATAACTTTTTACCTTTCTTTTGCACAAACTACTTGGCCATACGCCACATTTCAAATGAATACAAATTCTTTCTCTTTACAATTCTTGTTGTTGTCGTTTGCAATAAGTCCAACGTTTGCTTTGATTGATTATACGCATTTGACAATAAAAATCTCTTTGCAAACATACGAAAAGCGGACATACAAAAGTAATTACTACAGGCTCTAGGAATTGAGATGACGACGAAAGTCACCAGTGCATTTCCCCCGCAGAGCATTGATCCCCGCAGAGATATTTCTCACCACGAACCTTCCCAACGGAGTAGAGGAAAATCCCCAAGCAGTGATTCCACTCAACTGAGCAATGTTACGTCGGCCCAAACAAGAACACTTCATCTCCAAATGAGGTATTTATCATCGCAGAATATTTCCCAACGATTCCCTTTTCTCCAAAAGGTATCCAGACTTGAGACTTGGTCAGATAGTGCACCGGAGGAAATTTACATCTTCTATTCCCCAGTCAGAGATTCCAACGGGCCCCAACCCGGTCTCCCAGCAACCATCAAATGCTCTCCAGCGAGATCTACACTCAAAATCCCCAGTAGAGCGCCTCCTAATTTTTCCCAACAAGGTCTACATACAAGATCCCCAACGGATTTCCTCCCAGACTCTCCCCAGCAGGGTCTATGTATGGGATCTCCAACAACGAGTTTCTCAATCTCTATATTCCTCAACAACATCTAGGCCTGAAGCTTGGTCAGATAGTGCACCGGAGGAATCAAAGCTATCTTTCTTCTCGTGATCTTCATCCTCAAGGGTCGAAATCCTCGCAGAACATCCGCATCTTCTTCAAGATGGATATGTTTTGAAATACCACGACATCTATCATTCATACATTTCTCATAAAGTCATAATTACACATATGTCATTCATACACATTGTCATGCATCATACTTTGCATAAAACTAACAAATATTCTATCAAAGTTTCTCTTGTTTTTTCCAAAACAGTGAAAGTCACTTCACGTAAACAGTCCGTGATTAAGCCCCAAATCGACGGAAAACTATTCAAAGACCGTTGTCCTCCACGATCGGTCCAGGATTAAGCCCCAATCGACGGAAAACTATCGAAAGACCACCTGGTTGTCCTCCGACGACGGTCCAGATTAAGCCCCGAACCGACGGAAAACTATCCGAAGACCGCCTGTTATCCTCCGATAATGTGCAATGGATCAACACCGATGCACAACAGGGAAGATATCCACGTCTTGCCAACTGCTACCTCTCTCAGAGTAATCGACACGAAGATTTATTTTGATTCCTTCTTATTATCAACAACAACTACAGAGTCTGGCGTGCGACTCAGTTGCCTTGGATGGCATCTTAAGCCCATCTCCGACTACTTATCGGTGTTTCTCCACTTTTGGAATGCTGCATATTTGGTTAAAAAACCAATACAAACCAATAACTTCATTCAAAGGTGAGCACGAAGTCTAACATACGACTCCCTCCGGATGGCATCTTAAGCCCATCTCCGCGCTCCTTCCACTATCAAGAACATCTACAGAGTCTAGCGTACGACTCACTCCCAAAGATCGATCTTTCCTGATGGCATCTTAAGCCCATCCCCATCAACTTTCCTATTCCGACATTCTCGAGTCTAGCGACGACTCATTCCCAAATAAGTCTCTTCCTTCTCCAAATAGCGTCTGTAGCCCATTCCGCATCATTCACCAACATAGTGCAAATTTTCGTGTACCGAGTGTTCAATCATCTTCTACCTTCGGTCACGAAGACAGGCGTGTCAATCTAACCTTCCGCACAAGAAGATTGAACAGGGCAGCAGTCATACATCCAAAATTTTCCTCCATCTTCTCAAGATATTTCATACATCCATACTCAAGGATTCCTCAAGAGTTGATCGACAAACTCTCTCCTAGACAATCAACCCAAACTAGGGTTTGGAAATTCTCGATCAAGATGAGCTTCCAACATCTCCAATGGTCTTCATGCCTCCTCATATGCTTCAAAGATTCTCCATGTCAAGTTTCAAGCCTTAGAAGTCAAGTTTCCTATAATTGCTCGGATGGTTGAAAATCAACAGATTGGACAAAAAGTCAATCGTGGTCAACATACAGTCAAACTTCATAATTTTGGTCAACATCCTCATTTTGAAGTTACATTCATCATTTGATCAAGGGTTGATCATGATTCATCAAGAAAACTCAAGATTTGCTCAAAAGTCAAACTTTCTAAATTAGGGTTTCTAGATGAAAAGTCAATCTGAACTTTGACGATCATAACTTCTTCATACTTTCTAAATTTTTCCACCACCTCTTGTTTTGAAGTAAATTCAATTTCTACAACTTCATGTCTCACAAGAATGTCCAAAAATGCTTCATTTGAGAGGTATGGCTCAAGACATTACAGTCATTTTCAAAGTCAACAAAAGTCAACTTTTGTTTTGAAGATATATTGAGCATGGAAACTCCAATTGAGATGAGACCAAAAATGTTGGTTAGGGGACTCTTAGAGATTTTCAAAAGTCCAAGAACACTCAAAATGTGGAAAATTGAGCAAGATACACTATTCGAAGTCACATTTTGGACAATTGACAAAAGGACATTTTGGTCAAAATGCAAAATTTTCCAAATGGGCCTAAAATCTTTTGATCCAAACTTGTTCATGACATTATTCTTGACCCATAAATGCTTGGCCATGGTGATTTTCTATTTTTATGATTTATCTTTGAATTTTAGAACATTTAATTCAAAAATAAATTATATAAAATATGAAAATAATATATTTTTTCAAATGGGTTGGATTTATATCATGCTTGGAGTCCAAGATAGCCCATAGCAATTACCAAATTTGTGCTAGCCTCTTACATGGAAGGAAAATCATTTTTTTTCAAAGATTTGATTTGTTTTAAAGAGAAAATATTACACATTCAATGATCAATCTTTTTTCATTCTCTTTGCCATCCAAATTCTCTCTATAAATACCAAACATCATGGACAGCAAGCAACAGGAAACCCTAGCCCTTACAACAACCCTTACTCTTGCAAATTTTTTAAGAAAACTTGAAAAATCGTGTTTCAAAATCCAGCCACTTCCAGCCCTCAAACATCATTCCATCGTGCTCAGAGGGTAAGTTTGAGTAAGAATACATTATTGGCATTGATCAAACCATCCAGAATCGATGCATATACATACATACATACCTATTCAAATTTTTTTGATTTTTGCATTTGATTATTCTACTTGTGTTAATCGATTCTAATGTTTTTTTTGTGTTCATGAGACTCCATAGACTCGATCTGGGAAATCGCTAGCAAGGTTGAACGTCTAAATCTCACAATGCCATGTTTAGGGTTTCGGAGCTGTTGAGTTTCGAACCGATAGTTAGAGGAACTTTCAGGAAAAAATAACACCACCATCGTGTTCGCCATGGTCGATTTAGGGGGATAAGGTCCTGCTTTCTTGTTTATTGATCGTATTTTGCAGGTTAGAGAAATCGAGGAGCCGGAGAAGACGACCGGAGCTAGGGCTCCGGCGTCGCTGACTCGTTTGACTCAGGCGAGGGTATGCGTGGCGGTTTCGCATTCTCTGATTCGTCCATTCAAAAACGGATGGGGTCCACGCACGCTGACTCAATTTGAATATAATCCAGGGACACGTAATCATTCAAAGGCGTTTGGTTTTCACTTCAGAAACACCAAGTGTCACATGGCCTAGTGGTTAAGGCGCTCACTGTGTGTAGATACCCCTCAGGGTCACAAGTTCGATCCTCTCCAGCACCGATTTTGCTTTTCTTTTCCAAAACTTCAAACTTTTCCATATTTTCTAATTATTTAATATTTTCATGCATTTTAATTTCTTTTCATATTTTTATTTATGCATTAAAAAATCACCAAAAATTATTTTTCTTTTTACATTATTTTCAGAAAATGTTTATTTAATTTAATAAATTAAAAAATACAATTTTGCATGCATATTTATTTTTATTCATAATTTTGCATTTAAATCACTTTTAATTCATTTTTAATTATTAAAATACATCCAAAAAATCCCAAAAATTTATTTTAGCATATTTATATTATTTCCAGCATGTCATATTTTTCTTATTTTAAAACTTGCATTTTTCTAACATTTTTTCTCTTGTTCGATTCATCTCGTATTTTCCGATTTCTTATTCTCATTGTGTTGATCCGATTCGCATTTATTCTTCTTTATCATTTTATTTTTTCCAATAATGTAACTGCCTATGGGATGTAATAGTTTAAATTAGGCTTTTATTTTCCGAAAGTTTAAATTATGTATCTGCCCAAAGCCATGTAATAGCGAGGACATTTACCTTCCGCACTTTACATTCCGCATTTAATTTCCGCACTTATAAACCTGCTAGTAACTAGGCGTATGGCAAGATAATAATGAACATAGCCCACTAATTTTCAAGATAAAAATATCTGAAACCAACACACTCTTTTCACACATGCACCTTTAATTCTCTCTCGTTGTTTTACGAATTCAAATGGTCATGTCCTCGAACGTAGAGGTATTCTAGCACCGCTGTTTCTTAAAACAAATCATCATAGTCCCTTTGATACAAAGATCATAAGACCCACGATGTCGCCTCAAATACATGATCTTGACCTCGATTGTCGCCTACGAAAATGATGATAGTCTCTTTGAATGTGCTAGGATACTTCCTACAAGTTGCTTTCTATGACCATATGATGTCCTTTCGAATGTCCCGCTTACATCCAATGAATGGAGTTACCTACCAACTAATGGTATGGCTAGCGCTATTCTAAAGGAACGTAAACAACACAAAACGACCAATTCGAGTAGGTAATAAGACTTTTAGTTGCTTGCTCTATCAAAATACTTTTCACACCTCACACTTTTGTCAAAGTTCAAACTCTTTTCAAACGAAACATTTCCGAACACTTTGTATACATTCCTACATGAATCATTACAAAGTCAAAGCGAAATGCCTTTTCAAACATTTTGTCGAACACACGTAAAGCAATTTTAAAGTGATCTAAGAGCAACTAAGAGCCCAGATAATTCACGGATGGAAAAGGTGCTAATACCTTCCCTTTTCATAACCTTCTCCTTACCTTTAATCTAACGAAGGTCTTTTTGTACTTTTTACCTTCCCTTAATTGGATAAAAGAAAAGTCGGTGGCGACTCTTGCTATCCGCACATTTGCGATACAAAAACTTAAAAAGTCAGTTCACCGTGTTACAGATACTCCTACAAGTTGCCTTCTATGACCATCCGATGTTCCTTCGAATGTCCCTTTTACATCCAACGAATAGGGTTACCTACCAACTAATGGTATGGATAACACTATTCTAAAGGAACGTAAAATAACACGGAAACGACCGTTCTGAGTAGGTAATAAGACTTTTAGTTGTTTGCTCTATCAAAATACTTTTCACACCTCACACTTTTGTCAAAGTTAAAACACTTTTCCAGAATGAAACATTTCCAAACACTTCGTATACATTCCAGCGTGAATAATTATGAAGTCAAAGCGAAATGCTTTTTTCAAAAAATTTTCAAATACAAACACAGAAAGCAAATTTTAAAGATGAGCTAAAGCAACTAAGAGCCGGTAGATAACTACAGATGGAAAGGGTGCTAATACCTTCCCTTTTCATAACCTTCTCCCTTACTCAGAATCTAACGAAGGTCTTTTCCTGTTCTTTTCACCTTCCCTTAATTGGATAAAAGAAAAGTCGCTGGCGACTCTTGCTATCCACAACACTTGCGATCAAACGTAAAACAATCCCAAGTCAGTTCTCCCATCGTATTACACCCTCATCCAATCGGTCAGAACAAATCTCAGATAGTTCATCACAATTTCTAAAACTACTCAAGTTTACAAAATCAAAAAATCGACACTTTTTAAAATAAATTCCATGAAATATTATTTTCTTCATTTCATAAAATAAAATGTTTAATTTAAGGAATACTGCCCAAAACGGCACTCGAATCGGAGTTACGGTTTAGAAAATATGAGTTTTTGAAGTTTTAAGTATTTTTGAAAAAGCTACAGGGGTAACCGGTTCCTCCCAGGGAGAACCCGGTCTCCCCACTAATAAAAGTTTGTTCGTGCTTGTTTAACAAATTTAAATTCCTAAGGTCCTTGAAAACATTGCATTGCATTGCATAAATATTGCATATCATGGCATTTCATAACAGGTACATTGAAGATCGGTTTTCTCATTTTCTCGCTATTTATTTTAGCCCAAATGGCTCTTGAATGGACTGTCAAAGATCTCCAGGCTCAGAATGCTCAGTTCCAGGAAATGGTCACCAGCTTGGTCCAAGACCAAGAAGACTTGAAGTAGCTCATCACCAGAAAGAAGAAGGTCATCGGTGTCCTCAACATGGGAAGACGTCATAAAGGTGGACCTAGGGTGGTCAGCCGTGTAAAACTCTCAGACAAGAGTGTTGAAACTGATGAAAGTATCAAGAACAACGAAGAAAGCCAGCGTGAGTCTGAAAATAGAGAAGAAGACTATTAGAACGAGCAGTATTCACATGAGGATGACAAATACAAACAACTTGAAGATTGTCTAAATGCTGTGGAAAATCTGAAAATGACCGGGCTGAATTTTGATGATCTGAGTCTGGTTCCTGGTGTGGTGATTCCCCGCAAGTTCAAAGTTCCTACTTTTGTCAAGTATGATGGCATCTCTTGTACGAAGCTGCATTTGAAGTCCTATGTTCAGAAGATCCATCCTCACACTGATGATATGAAGTTATGGATCCATTACTTCCAAGAGAGCTTATCCGGAGCTCAGTTGGAATGGTATTATCAACTAGAGAGTACCCACATCCATACCTAGAATGACTTAGCAGATGCTTTCTACAAGAAGTACCAGTAAAACGCTAAATTGGCACCCACTTGCATGCAGCTACAAAACATGTCTATGGGTCGCGATGAGAAGTTCAAAGAGTATGCTCAGAAATGGAGAGATCTAGCAGGCTGAGCTCAACCAACCTTGTCCAATAGGGAGTTGGTTGATATGTTTACGGAACCTCGATGTGACTCACTTTAATCATCCGATTGAAACTCTATGGATTCATCGAAATGATATTGATGAGAACGCATTGAAGTCGGAATCAAGAGCTGAAAGATTCGTGTAGTAGTCATCCTCAAATGTTGCCAAGAGATCTTTTGGTAAAAAGAAGCCAATGTCGTATGGTCGAAGAGTCGTCAAAGCCGATCGCACTCAACTGGGGGCAGCCAGATCTCCAGTCTACACCGTGGCAACCTGGAAACAATGATGTAACTTAACGCGCCACAAAGACAGCTTTACAAAGATAAACATGCCATTGTCGCAAGCATTGCAACACATGTTGAAAGCGTAGGTCGACACTTTGAGGATCCTCCTCAACACATCAACACTTCCTCCGGTACAATCCTAATGCCAAGTGTGTATATCACCCAATAGCTAGGGCGTGACAACGACGCATCATTGGCTTGAAGAACAAGATCCAAGACATGATTGCTGGGAAATTGAGTTTGATCCTCCCGTTGAAACTCCAATGTGATCAACGCACCAATGCCTAACCACGGAAAAGTTCCAATGCTATTGACAAGAACTCTTATGTTTTTGATGAACGACTTGATTATTCCTCTAATAACTATGAAGAAGAATCACGTGTTCTGTCAACCAGATGCCTAGAGAATTGTCGTTGGTACCCATCCGCACCGATGGATGTGCTTGTTGAGAAGGCGATTTATGCATGATGGATAACCGCAAGTGCTATTTCTCAAACCTTCACTGGTGGAGAGCCCGTATGAAGACATTTCTAAGAATCGATGATCAAGATGTGAGCTAAACCGCATCGGTCCGGGATACCTGGGGCAGCCAAGTGGAAGGTTTGATTACATGGTGAAGTATACCATTCGAAAAGCTACAAGATTCCTATTGAAGATGTCAAGGCAACCTGATGATTCGATTTCCCGAAGACTATGCCGATGTGAAGACATAAGGATCTCCTTCGATGATCCCCGTGCCTAGAGTGGCACATCTCATCATTACTTTCCCGCACTAGTTCCATACCTCTAACAAAGCTATACCGTGGAACTATGGAGTCAAGTTTACTATTATGGCGCCAAACAAGACCCTTTGACCGTTGAAGAAATTACAATTAAGCTACCATTCCCGACATTGACAACATGCCGGATGGTGGTGACCGTGGAAGAGTAGAGATCTCTCCTCCAAAAGATATTGCGACGCATTCCAAATTGCTGAACCATTTCGGAAGCGAGGGAATGAACCAAAGGACTCATCCCTCGTATGTACCAAAGGAAGTTGTCAAGATACCCAAACAAGAAATGGAGGAAATTCAAGATCATCAAGAAGAGTGATTATATGTTGTGGAAATGAGGACAAACTCCATCCAAGATATCCATGTTAGCTCTACTATTGTGCTTCGAGGCTCATGCTAAAGCCTTAGTGAAGTTTTCTGGCATGCAATATATACATTATTTAGTTTGTATTTAGTTTCGGCCAACAACGGTCTAGGTTTTTGATGTTGATTTGATGGAAGGAACACAACAAAGCCTTGCACATCTTCATGAATGTGTTACATTGTCTCATGTTTTGATAGATACCTGTTTCATCTCTCGAATATCCTACCGAAGAGTGCTTTTCGACTTGATGTTGAAGGATTGGTTTTGAAGCAAGTGATATAATTGTATGAGCTTTGATGGTTCTAAACGAATAAGATATGGAGAACTCATTTCGCCAGTAAAGTCGGTTCCAAGACTTTCACTTTTTGTCATGGACATCCGTCTCAACTTACTTTTGCTTACATGGACGCTGATACACGGGGGTGTCTGCACTCTACCTTGCATCGGTTAAAGTACCCGGTGAAGGGAAGGTTGTTACGATGTGGTGAAGAGGAATACATGGTGTTATCCAAGTCGTTCGACACGAAATGGAAGGGGAATTCTTCGAAACTCCTCGCTTTTGAGATGCTCCAAGCGCCATGCCTATCGACTTTCCTTCATGTTACAAGTTCCGCTTAGGATGGCTCTCACCAAGGATGCCTAAGCCGCAATTGAAAAGGAGGTAGTACTTTGGGGCCAACCCCCGATCTTCCTTTCAAATCGACAAGATTGGTTTAGGCTTTAATATCAAAGGTCGATGATACGCGAACGTGTCGATAAGCTTCTTGTCCACATCAACCCAAATGGAGTTCATGCTATAGAAGATGACACAACTACTCTCGACATCAACGATCGATCTTCCCAACTCCTACAACGACTAAAGAATTGGAAGACTCAAGACGCTATACCAATCTCCTTAGACAGAGTCATTGCTTTTGTTTTCTCATATGCTTTTCGTTTTCATTAACAATAAACTTTAAAGCCTAGAAGCCTGCTTCCGGCATCATGGCTCGCATGAGGGTTATTATCTATCATTTGCATTTTCATTCAATAAATCATTGGACTCTTGCACAAGTGTTGTTTTCATTTTTCTTTACTACCCCTTCAAAAGCTATGTGTTCTTACACACACCCACGCAGGACATACACCATCCAATTTAATCCGTTGATACGTTTTCATATTGCTAAATATGACTTGATAATCCGATCTACCAAGCCAAAGACTTAAGGTGACGAAGATTGTGAAGTGCCGTGAGAACTTGCCGATTGCTACAACAAGAAGAACAAGTTATACAAACCCACACAAAGAGTCACTGAGTTTGTGAATCTAGGTACCGACGAAGACAGTAAAAGAGATCAAGGTAGAGCAGGTCTTGAGAACAGTTGTCAAAGAGAGATTGGTCCAGATGCTACGAGACTATATCGAGGTTTTTCTTGGTCATAATAAGACATGCCGGTCTAGACATTGACATTGCGCGGACACCTACATCGACGAAAGAAGTTTTTCCCAAAGAAGTATCCGTCGATGCGGCCCGAGATGTCCGAGAAGATCAAAGCCGGTTATGAAACAATTCAATGCCGGTTTTCTAGTCATTACTTATCCATGTGGATTGCGAATGTGGTACCGTATCTAAGAAAGATGGCAAAGTAGGAATGTGTGGATTACGTAGATTTGAACAGAGCGAGTCCGAAAGATGATTTTCCACTTCTCATGTTGATGTTCTAGTTGACAAACACCGCCAGATAAGGTTTTGTCCTTCATGGATGGTTTCTCCGGAACAATAAAATCAAAATGGAGCCCGAAAACATGGAGAAGACTACTTTGTTAACAGCAAACATTCTCGCTACAAGGTTATGCTGCTCAGATCAAGAACGCCGACGCACATATCAACGTGCATGGTGGCATTGTGTCATGACATGATCCATCACGAGATAGAGGTCTACGACAACATGATAGCTCGACCACGTGTGAGGAAGAACATCTTGATCATTTTGGAAACTGCTTGCTAGTGAAGAAGTATTGTACTCAAGACTTAATCCCAACAAGTGCACCTTTTGATTCGGATCCGTAAACTCCTAGGGTTTGTTGTCGCGGTAAAGGTATCAAGCGGACCCCGCCAAGGTTAAAGCTATCTAAGAAATGCCAGTCACCGACCGAGAAGGAAGTTAGAGGTTTCTTTGGGACGATTGAACTACATTTCCATATTCATTGCACATCTAATCGCTACTTGTGAGCCAATCTTCAAATTATCAAGAAAGATCAAGTAGTGGAATGGAAACGAAGATTTTGCATTGCCTTGACAAAATCAAAGAGTATCTCGCAAATCCTCCCATCCCGATGCCGCCCGGCCAAGGAAGACCTCTTATCATGTACTTGATAGTATTAGAGAACTCAATGGGTGTGTGTTGGGAAACATGACGAGTCCTGGTCGAAAGGGTAATGCAATATACTACCTTAGCAAAAAGTTTACCGACTGTGAAACAAGATACTCACAAACCGAGAAAACTTGCGCTTTTTCCTTGGGCCGCCGACTAGACAAGATATGTGACTCACACCACTTTATTGATCTCCAAGATGGATCCGATAAAATACATATTCGAGAAACCAGCTCTCTCCGAAAGAATAGCAAGATGGCAAATGATCTTGACCGAATACGACATCCAATATACTTCTTTAAAGCGATCAAAGGAAAGTATAGTAGTCGCATCATTTGGCTCATCAAGTCAGATGACTATCAATCTATGTAGTTCGAGTTTCGTGCAAAGATGTTTTGTTAGTTATCGATCAGGAAGAACTGTGACCGCATTTAAGGACCTGAACAAGGATCCCGATGGACCATGGTCTTTGGTGGAGCCTCAAATGCACTTGGCAATGGCATTGGCGCCATTATTACATCTCCTACAGGCGGAGACACTCCTTTCACCGCCAGATATGTTTCAACCGCACTAATAACATGGTCAATATGAAGTATGTATCATGGGTATACAGTCTATTGACTTAAGAATCAAATTCTACAAGTGTACGGAGACTCAACTTTAGTGATCACCGACAAAGGCGAATGGGATACTAAGCATCCGAATCTCATTCAGAGTATGTTTTGAGTCCGATCCTACGAAGAGATCATTGATCATATTCCACGAGAAAAGAATCAGCTATGACGTGATTAGCTACTATGTCATCTATGTTCAAGGTCGATGGGACAACGAAGCTCCCAAATCATCATCGAAAAAGTTTGATGAACCAAAGATACTGGTTGCAGAACTTGATACGTATGAGAGAAGCCTTGGTTCTACGAAGTGAAGAGGTATCTTGAGACTCAGGAATATCCCGCAGGGGCATCTGTCAATGATAAGAAGTTCTGGAGAAGATTCGCATCCAAATTATTTCTTAGCAACGGTATCTTATAGAAGCGCAATCACGACTTGTGCTTACTCCGCTGTGTAGATCAGAAAACTGCAGAACATATCATGGAAGAATTACACGAAGGCGCATTCGGTACCTACTCCAATGGACATACGATGGCTAAGAAGATTCTGAGAATAGGTTACTATTGGTCCACCATGGAAGCTGATTGTCACCGCTATGCTCGATCTTGTCACAAATGCCAGATATACGCAGACAAAGTACACGTACCTCCAGTATCATTGAATGTTCTAACCACTCCTTGGCCTTTCCCAATGTGGGGCATTGGCATGATCGGAGAAATCTGCTTACCGCCTCCAATCCGAGATCGCTTCATCCTTGTGGTAATTGACTATTTTACCAAATGGGTAGAAATTTCATTCGTGATCTCGTTAATAAGAATGTCAGGGGTCTATCTATCAAGTATATTATCCGCTTGCATTGACACCAAAGAATTATCACGTATAACGTACCAACCTCAACAACAAAATGATCACCGAACTCGCACGTTAGCTCAAGATCAAGCATCACAACTCTTCTCCATATCGCCTAAAATGAATGGCGAACGAAGTCCGCCAACAATAATATCAAGAAGATTATACGTAAGATGACAATGACTTACAAGGATTAGCACGAGATGTTGCCATTTGCCTTCATGGTTATCACACCACAAGACGAATAACAGGGCAACTCCTCCTCTCTCGTGATACTTGACGGAAGGGCCCTACCAATCGAGGTTC